>VNJM01002310.1:0-17708 GCA_008042475.1 Drosophila kanapiae | reverse complement strand
GTTCATAAAACGTTGGGCCAAAGAGTTCGATGATCCCTATACCACTAAACTTCTTTATATCTCGCTAGTTCGTCCCTTGCTTGAATATTGTTCTTGCTTATGGTCACCCCAGTATGCAAAGTATCAAGAGCTTATCGAATCGGTGCAGAAGCAATTTCTTCTTTTCGCCTTAAGGGGTTTAAATTGGGAACCCCATCTTCGTCTGCCATCTTATACCAGCAGGTTACGGCTCTTGGACATGCCAACACTGCAAGACCGACGAAAATGTAATAGTGTCATATTTATGTATAAATTAATTAATGGCCTAGTTGACTCTGCTTCACTGCTTGGAAATATTAAGTTCGCAGTTCCTCTGAGAAGTTCCAGACAGTTTCGACCTCTTTTCCTGGAAATATGCAGATCTAACTTTGATTCCCAAGACCCCTTTCGCGTCATGTGTTCTCTTTATAATGAATTATATCATGTCCTATGTAATGAAAAATCAGTATCTGTTAATGTATCTAATATTAAGTTGCATTTATCCTCCCAGCTGTAAATCTTTTCCTTGACCCACCCGATTTGAGACTGAGCATATCGTAAAAAAATTCTCCTACTGGGTCGGGGGAAAGATTTTTTACTAAGATTAATATTAAGTTTTGATGTTAACAGCTAATTATTTGTTAACTAATATAACCAAATAAAATAAAATAAAAGTATAGTTGTAAATGTAGAAAAATGAAACATTGACTTAAATTTTTTGCAAAACATAAATACCAGCGGAATACCGAGGTATAAAAACATAAACAATGACCCACTGCTGCATTGTTTGTTGCCAAATTACGCATAAGCCTACATTTTGTTAACATCGCTCACACGAAATCTGTTGATTTTGGTCACAATGCGGTACTAATTTCTAACCGAACAAGATCTAACAACAACCTGGATTGGATTCGCCCAACCTGCCAGCATATCAAAATCGAGATATTGGCGTTTATAATACAGACAGATCTCGAGTATCAGTTCTGGTTTTAACGATGCTCTAATCGATTTCAGAAGGCGGAATCAAACTTGAAGCTGTTAAGTGACTCACTAATAATATCATCCAAAGCCACTCAGCCTAATGCGTTTTTAAAAGTTTCAGACCTTTCGCCTCCCATCTCGCTGCTAGCCTCTCTGCTGTCGCTGGTGACAAAGAAGATATCCAAACGGCTGCTGCTACTTCTGGTCCTACTGACTCCAGGTCACCACTGTTCCTTGGATCCTCAGCGCATTCGCCTTCAAATAATACGGGCCTAACATCTGGTTTCTGGCGGTTAACTGGTCACCCCTTCCTTGCTGTTAATAAACTTAACTTCAAACAGTTAAGAAATTTTTAATGTTTTATGGTCTTCTTCCCGATATTCTTTTTGATAGAGCTCTTGATCCTTCCGTGTGGCCTGACCATGTTCACGAATATGTTACAAAACCGAAAAATGATTATAGAATCACCGATCAAAACACGCTAGCAAAATGATCGCAGCTTATTAGGGAAACTTAGTAAGTTGTATACAAATAGTATTTCGTTTGAGGCAAACGTTCTTTTACTTCCTCAGTGTCTGATTATGAAATTGAGTCATCCAATTACAATATTTATCGTTGCGATCGCTCTAACAGCACCGGTCCTAATTACTGTTAAGTCAACCCTGCCTTTGTTTGTATTTCTCTACATAATGATTATGTATATATTTCTTGTTTGCATATAGCACCTCGATCGGATACAAGTGATTATTTGCAACACTTATCCCCAATTCAGTTTATTCAGTGTACTAGTCTTCGAGATCACCTTATTGTCTTGGGAAATTTTAACATTCCCTCTTTGGTGTGGATGCCCTTAGTTAATTCAAACACTTTAATTCCAACTAGTGAACACGATTTCGTCAATGGCATAGTTGATCTTTGCTTAAATAAAGTTAATTCAGTAGTAAATTCAAATGGCAAGCTCCTTGATCTTCTCTTTCACTTCTTACCCCTACTCTCTGTCTTTTTCCAATAGTATTTTTGTTCCAATTATAGATGAAGATATTGTATCGGACAATCATAAGATGGTGAAATCATCATTCTCTGCGGGCCCAGATCAAATTCCTTGTTCTTAAACGTTATTCCACTGCATTGTTAAAATCTCTTTCACGTTAAACGTTATTCCACTGCATTGTTAAAACCTCTTTCAAAAATATAAAAATTTGTCTTTACATAACAGCTATTTGCCTGAAGTCTGGAAAGAATCCTTCATTTTAGCGTTTCATAAAAAACTATCATCAAAAACTATCGAGGGATTGTCAAGCTCTACGCTATACCCAAATTGCTCGAGTTAATCATTACCCCGCCGCTTCAACATCAATGTTATTCGTTAATGGCGCCATCTCATCATGTTTCATAAAAGTTTTATTTAATAGCTCTCTTTCTAAAAATGTCCCGTCATTTCGGGAGTTCCTCAAGGTAGTCATTTGGGACCATTACTCTTTGGTTTATTTATCAATGATAAATCTGTAATATCTGTAATAGTTGATTTATTAACATTAATGTACGCGGACGATGTTAAAATCTGTATGCACATTAAAAACAAGCAATCTCACGTTTCATTGCAAAACAACTTAATTTAAATCACTTAAAATGCAGTGTTATATCCCTTTAACCGTTCCAAGTTATAGAACGTTCTAAGTTATATGATTCTGTGCAGAAGATATTTTTTCTTTTTGCTTTAAGTGGTTTGAATTGCGAACAGGGGTAAATAAAGGGCGCGGACTTTGGACTCCAGCGGCCAAGGGCATTGCGGTCGTCAGGGAATGGCCAAAGAGGAGAGCGGTCGAATCCGCTCCAAAGGGCAAAGCGATCACCCTGCAAAAGGAAAATGAATCGCCGAGAATTAACGGCGAAGGGGGACGTTGGACCCGATCGCGCGATGTAAGCTGGACTTTGGACGGGATCGGGCAGTGCGAGAATCAGAGCTGATATTGCCTTCGAGTGCGAGGTTGCGATCGAGAGGAGCCGTGCCACGAAGTCTGTCGAGAGACGAACCAGTATTTCAGTACCGTGCCACGTCAATCGGGGTAGAGGAGTCGTTGAGCGGACTCAAGGGCGGCAGCTAGGCAGGGTGTGCAGACCCGCCGGGTGCAAGCCGTGCTAGCTCCGTCACAAGACGCACCTAACATCCGAGCTCGTAATACGGCACCACACATCTGGTAACAGGAGCGCGCGGCCAAATGCATCAAGAGCCGAGGAGACCAACCAGCGGCAGCCGCCACAGCTCAGGAGGTGTCATGGCCGTAAGCGTAGCCGTAAGATACTTAATAAAGATCTATCAGTGATATTAATGCTCCATTGTGTTATAATCTGGACGAACACAAACAAATTTGGTAAGACCAGCATACGAAATCCTCTGAGCTAGCCGTGCACATCCGTCGCGAGCAGAACAACACAGAAAATCAGCTCGTTACAATGTTAAGGTGCACTTATCCGCTCATATGTAAATCTTTACCTTGATCCCCCCGATATGCATATCGTTAAAACGATCTCATTCTGGGTCGGGGGAAAGATAATTATTAAAATTATTATTAAGTTTTAATGTTAACAGAGAACTATTTGTTAACCAAAATTTGTGTGGCGGCGACCATATTCAGAGCTGGAAACAAGCACCTGAAACCTACAGTCAAACACTGCGGGGGTCACGTCATGGTTTGGGCCTGTATGGCAGCCTCTGGAGTGGGCAACCAAATTTTTTTTGATGGCATCATGGATGCCAAAATGTACCTTAACATTTTAAACTGGGCAATCGCGATCGTTTTCGATTTTACCAGGACAACGATCCGAAGCATTCAACGGAATTTGTGAAGGCTTGGCTTGTCTGGAACTGCCCTCATGTCGTCATAATGCCAGCACAGCCTCCAGATTTGAATATGATCCAAAATTTATGGGACATTTTGGACATCGCTATAAGGAAGAGGAAGATTTCTAACAAAAACTACCTGAAAAGTATTTTTATGGAGGAATGGCCCACCATTCCAGTGGAAACCACTAAAAAGTTAGTTTCATCTATGGGAAATTGTCTCAAAGATGTCCTGAACCAGGAAGGAGGACATACAAAATATTAGCTGTAAAATTACAACTAATAAGTTAAGAAGAATGAATTGCACGAAATAAGCTGCGGAATGAAAAAAGTACATTTTGTTTTTATAAAATAATTGTTTTGTTTTTATAATTAGGAAAATCGTTTTTTTTTTTTTTTTTTTTGAATAAACACATTAATATTCCCTATAAAAAAAAACTTGTTTTTTTTTTTTATTGAGTGAAGGATCTGTACATCAAATAAGTACCTTCACATCACATATTTGCAAAATGACAATTAGACCAAACCTAAGTACACAACTTAGGATTACATTATTAAAATACTGCATTTAAATCTTTCTTAGTTTAGCAGGAATAACGACTTGAACTTTTTTTAGGCAGCTGCGAGCCACTTTATGTAGCTGACTACGAAAATAGCCATTTTGCTGTATAAACATATATGTAGACTTAACTACAACAATGGGGCATCACTAATGTTGTTTTTTAATTTGATTGCGTGGGTGTCGGCAGAACGTCAGCAGAGAAATTAGCAAACACGCGACTTGAGCCGTGCGAACCACTGATATAAGCTAACGATTGTTTGAAAGTCTCATTAAAAAGCCCCTTTAAAATAAAAACGAAGTGTGTCTTAATGGAAACATCTATTCAGTAATTGCTGCGATATTTTAAAAATGTAATATAGTGGACATGCCTCTTTATTTATTTCGTAACCCCAAATGGTATAATTTATCGTTATCGACGCAATAACAACTCGCTTTGTATGAAGTTGTTTATAAAAACATCAAGAGTTTTAACATATGGTTTATTTCGGTAAACTTATTCTTTTCCACTATTGTGGGCCTTAATTACAATACGCCGCTTGTTCATAAATGTGATATACAAATGTTTGTAAGTGACCCACCCGTGTGGTCCACATATACATAGATGTATATGTATGTAAGATGTGACGTGTACTTACATATGTATAATACATATGTATTTACATACATATGTATGTACTATAAATCTTGTCCCTATCTGGAGCAAAAACTTACCTGATTATTTTGGTACCTGCCTCGATCATAAATCTAATAAACCTAACAAATATACATACATATGTATGAATGTACATATACAAAAAGTACATCTAATTATGTACATAATCGAAATATAATAAATATAAATTTCTAACCATTATTTTTAATTGCAGTTGAATTCTATCTTTACGATTTTAAAGGTTGTATATACATATTTTTGTATGTATATGTATATACATACATATACAAAAGTATACATATGTATGTACATATGAAAAATTGCAGACTATTATCAACGATTTTAAATTATGGAAGACGTACAAAAAGAAAGAAGCAGCAGACGCAACGTAATTATATTTATCGTCATTGTTTTACAGGGTTTGTATGCTTTATCATTTGATATTGATGTTTCCATTATCATTCGATATTCATTTTTCCATAAAATTTATACGGCTTTACATACATACATACATACATACGAACATAATATGTATTTACATATTTATTTACATAAACTTTTTTGGTGGTGGTCAAAAGTATTGGCACAACAAAAATCATTTCAACTACTCTTAGATGTTATTCTTGAAATAATTCCCCTACAAACAATTTGTTCTGTGTTCTGTTTCTGTGTTGCTCAGCAAAAAAGATATCCGAAAGTTCAAGGTTCTTGTCCAATGTATGTATGTATGTACATATGTACATATGTATACATAAATAAAATAAATAAATAAAAACACGCTTTGTCAAAAGTATTTACATAAACATATGTACATATGTATGTAAATTATTTCTTTCATATGAAATATTGAAAAAAAAAAATTTTATATTAATTAAACTTCTACCACCTTTTGCATCAACGACAGTTTGTAGCCTTGACCTTACCGAGTTGTTTACTCTATGGTCAGTTTGGACCAAATTTCGACAATTTATACACAGGCTCATTTTCCGCGTTTATGAAAGATCTGATGATGATTCTTAACTAATAACTAAACGTTTTCTATAATAGTAGGATTAGGACTTTGTGGGGACTAGACGCCTGCATGGCTCCATTCAAATTGTAACAGCAATAGAATAATTCGAATACCGCCAAATAATGTAAACCACTTTTTGGACGACATATCTATGTATGTATATGTGTACACATGTGTAGGTTTTAAATCCTTCGGCGGAGAGTTATGTATGTATTTTAGTCGCTAAATACATATGTTAACCAATTAAACTTTTTGTGGTTGGATTGGTTTTGGCAACAACTCTATAAGAGCCTGCATTCTCTTGGCATACATATGTACATATGTACACTCAGCCGCAAATTTCAAATCCGAATCGCTCGGCTATTTATACATATATTTAACCAATTTTTGTTCTAAACATAACTATAATTAATTGTCTTCAATAACGTATTTTTTTTAGAATTATGCAACCATGCCTAATATTTTATTTTTAATTTTAAACTTAACACTACAAAAATATGTATCCGCAAAAGTCTGCGTACAGCTTATGAAATCTCTCCTTATCTTTGAACTAGACTTGTTTTAAAAATGAGTAGGGTTTCTTTGAAAAACATCGGCAAGGCGTCTCGGCATAGAATCTACCAGATTTTTCGTCTCCTTAGCAGTAATTTTGCCCCATTCCTCAACAATTACATCCTTGAGCATTTTTTTTATGTTATTGGGTGATTTTTGAGCTTTCGCTTATGGAGATCCCACAAATGCTCAATCGGGTTGATATCAGGACTCTGGGGAAATGATCAAGGGCATTGCATTGTGTAAATCAGACACGGGCAACAAATCCAAAGGCGGGAACAAACGCCATCTCTGCGACCCGTCGCAGTCATGAAGCAGATAGAATGAACACTCCCAAAAATTTAAAAAAATTTCTTTTCAGATTCCGATCTTTTAATTTCTTCAGTCACTTTTTTTTATTTTTCGTGCCCTACCAAGAACGACTAAAAAACAAATCACAATTTTTACGCTCAGTGCACAAGCCGCGGCTAACTGCGCAAGTTTTTTTTTGTGCGTGGGCGACGACACTACATAATTGTTGTTGCAAACTCAAGACCATTTTTTGTCTCGTCTCAATAGATTTTGCCTTTGTTGCCTTTCTGAATGGACCGCTGGGCACGCGCGACGGTCGTCTGGCGTGACATGCTTGCGCCACCGAAAAAATATTACCGAAAGAGCAATGAGAGCTGAAAGAGCGCCCTACGCGCCCACCTGATAAGCAACATTTTACAGGCGTCTAATTTAGGCACAGAACAGTAATTTTTTTTGTGTTTCTCTTTCATTACAATCTGCATCGATTGGGCTATGCAAAGACTAAATTTTGTACATGTTTTTGAAACTTATACTATGTACATCGAAATAGGAAAAAAAATATCAACAACGAGTATTCATTCCCATTATTGGAGCGATTGAAGGCTTATATCGCCGCAAAACGTCCTTACATGCATACAAATTTGTTTTTTGTAAAACAATGCGCCAGCACATGGATGCATCATAGCCAAGGCTAAAATAAAAACAGCTCGCGCTAGGAGATAACGCTACGGAGGAGTATTTTTCAACCATCCAGAAAATTGTTTATCATTTTCACTTATCATTTCCACACCGAGGAGATTACATTTCATCTCACCTATTATATGAGAGCAGCAGAATTTAAATTGATTTTATATTTCGCTTGAAATTGTAACCACATCGCCAGCTAGCCAATAGCTTGTGAATGAAGTAAAGGTGCAATAGGTTAATTAGGCTATTTTTAATCAACCAAAAAAAGTACCTTTTATTGCAAAATCGGTATCTTTTTGTTCATTGTCACTTTCACATTAATCAATATTTTTAATATACATATGTACATACATATGTACCAGAGACAAGCATCGGTGCTTCAAATTCTACAAATATTCCTTATTTATATAGTTAAACCATACCATACCATACAGACAAACCATACTATTTCTATCACATTCTTCAATTCTACCATTGTTTTAAGCTTTTTAGGGGAGCGGACAGAAACGAAAACAGCTGATTAATACATGTTTTGCTTTTGTTTTGTTTACATTATTTGCCCGCTTCCGTTTATGTCAATATATGAACACGCACACATACAAAGGCCAATTCAAGGGCAGGACAACCTTCTTCGAGATGCGCCTCTTTGCGAATGAACTGATATGAACAGTCAATGAGAGTGCGAGATAGTAAAATTGCCGAGCATAGCCGAAGGTGCGGGGCCTGTCGCTTAAAAATTATTGTGTCCATTTTAGTTGTATGAGATGACTAGTCTATATGCTGTATAGTTAAGGTCAAGGCTGTATTCTAGAGGCTTGATGCCCGATTCTTCCATAAAAATTGTTATCTTTATTACTTACAGATAGAGCCCGATGGCAGGGTGCAGATTTATCTTAAAAAATAGGGGTTTTCGTGGTAACCATAGCCTAAATCATTAAAATTGATTCCGTTTAATATTTGGATATCCAACCCCATATGATAATGAATGTTGAATTCTTAACGGTTTCTAACAGCAATTTTTCCAATATCGTTTGTCTTTTCTACGACGCACCTTGGAAGAGCCATCCAAAGAGATCGAATTTGGACTTATCGAAAATAGCAGTCGTGACCATTCGGAATCACCCCAAATTTTTTTTTCTTTGATCCAGTATAGCCGATTTTCCTTCATTCTTTAATTCATTTGGATACCGAATCTTTAAATATATTTTTTTTTTTAATTTGTACTTTTTAATTCTGCGAACCCGAAGTTTTATATGTATGTATATAATAAGATTTACATTTACATAAATATATTTGATTATTGGAGATGAAAACAAAAACACCAAACATGGTGATTATCATAGAACGTTCATGATTTTCATAAAAGTTAACAGATTGTTTCTATTAGAGTGAAAAATAATTCTTAAATCCTAGCTTAGGTAGCTAACATGAGATTTATAAATATTTCTTATCTTTAGGCCAACGGATCGGCAAATGCCTGATCGTGGTAAACATTCTAAGAGCGATAGGGGAGATCTCCGCTACCCCGATCGCACTTATCTTTAAACATATGTATGTTTATGTATGTATGCGACCGCTCGCAGGAGGTCAGATTACAATTGTTTATGTACCTTGTTACGTTAGGTCCGAGTGGCGGCGGTATTTACAGATATGCACACATGTGCTAGAGGGCATGATTGCTTATATTTGAAGGAGATATACAAAATATAAATATCCATATATACATATATATTTTTGTCGCAACTGCTGTTCTCTCTTTTTTTAAAATAAAAATTCCTTATGTGCGACTGTGTAATTTGAATATATATATATAAATTTTTTAATTTTTATTTAAAAAAAGAAAGGAGAACAAAAAGGAGACAAAAACAAATTTTTTTTTTAATATATACATAAGTACATTTTAAATAAAAAAGGAGAAACTGAAACTGAATAAAATAAAGGAGATCCAAAAATTATAATTATACGCGTTTAATTTCATATTGAACATAGATTGGCAACCATTGCACCCTTCCATGATAAATAGTGCGCCACAAATATCTACAAGAACAATAAGCCGAAGAGTGTATAGCTTTACAGTTTGCAATCGGATCGATTTGATTGAATTAAGAGTCGATCAAAAAAACCTTAACATAACATTTACGGGCATCTATGTATTTAAGTTTCTGGCCTTGGTCGAATTTTATCGATACCAGGGTTGCTATATATGTATATTTCTGGACTAATAATGAAAATGAGAATATTCTTCATTAAAAATGGTTTGATTGTTTTTTAAAGTATTTTTTCAAAAGTTTATTTTCCCCAATCCACACGATCAATTTTTTGAGCGATTGTCAAATTGTCGTTCAAGATCCAACGAGAACAAAGCTTGTATGACCAAATTTTAATGCAATATCGAATGTATGCTGGTAGAAGAAATGCCCAAGGATGCCTCTATCTCATCTTGCATTATCAGTTCACACACGACATCAATGTTCTCTGGCACTTTACGACCTTTGTCTTAGAGCGAGCGTCGGCCATGATTGAATTCTTCTTACCTGTTTTTCAAAGTTCCATAAGATGGTGCTCCATCGCCATACAAAGATTTAAGTTCATGCACTCTTGTCATTATAATCCACGTCGAAAGTAGAAAAAAAATTATTGCACGAAAATGTTTACGAGCTAATTCAATCTTCAGTCGATATCAAACGCACTCAGAAACAATTATACTTTTCCCAAAAAAGTTTCGACTTTTATCTGCCGTGCAGCCCTGGCTTGACACCCAAGGACCCCTTTTTATTGCTGCAAAAAAGAAAAATGCGTGGTCATCGACTATCGTTGAAGCGTTCAAAACCCATGTTTTGGAGGAGCCTCAGATGAAAAAAATAACATTTTTGATGATAGATATTCGCATTTTCATTATCAAGTCAGAAATATGTATATCAACCGTCGCATGGTTTTTCACTGGAAAAATAGCCACCAGATAAACATTTTGTTAAGTTTTTTACTATCCTCCTACCTACCCTTCTGCTAGCTCTTACATCTACATTTCCTTTTGATGTTACGATCCTATGGCAGTCAAATGATGTAGTCGTCCGATCTTCATTGTCGAAACGGGCCGGATCGGATGAGTATATCCAATAGCTACTCGATAAATTGTTTTTCATTACAATCTAAGGGATCGGCTGTTAGAGGTTAGATAAAAGTGATGATTGCACAGTTAACTTGAAAAAGTTTTGATTTCAAATTAACTACAATAATATTGCAAATCGTTCTTCTACTCTTCTAATATAAAAAAGGTTGGATCAGGTTGTTTTTTTCTTGTTTATTAATTTATTTTTATTCTTTACTTCCTTGATGAGCGCGTAATGGCTTTTTCCCGCTGCTGTTTCCGTTATATTTTTTGGGAGGCGCCACCAAATCCGCGCAGACCACGGTCGCTCGTGCCCATCGATTTGTAAAAAAGGCAACAACAAAATCTATTGAAAATAAGCGTCAAAGAAGAGAAAAAAAGGACGCGAGGCTCGCGATCTCGAGATTAAAACAACAAATACAGTGCCTTGGGCCACGCATAACAAAATAAATTGTGGAGTTAGCTGCGACCTCTGCACTGAGTGGAAAATTGTGATTTGTTCTTTAGTCGTTCTTCTAAGAAGTTGTTATTGAATTTTTCGCGAACACATTATACCTTTTTCAAGACTGCGCCGCCGTGTCGCGGTAATGGGGGTTGTCCTATTTTTTTGTCTTGCTGCTGTCCCGATGCGCTGTTGCGCATCCTCCCTTAAATTTTTTGCCCTTGCTTGATATATTACAATCGTAACAAAAACAAATCAGTTACTAAAAGCGCAAAAACAAATAACAGCAATGCCCTCATTCGTAAACAATGTTAACAATGCATGTAAACAAACAACTAGTCATGTAGTTGTTTCACTTACCCCAATCCGATTTCCCATAACGACACCATTGCAAAAACAAGCATATGGGCCGAGCAGTCAAGAAAATTGATAGTTCAACTCGCTATCAACAATTCACCTCTCTGTTACAGCTGTGGCGTTGGTCGAACACTTTAAAATTCTTTAGGACACTACCCTGGTAGAATGCAACCGTGAGAGCAAGAGAAAATTGGTTCTCTATATAAATCCTCTTTGCTCTCTGCGAATGAACTGATTTGAACGGTCGCTGAGAACGAGAGCATAAAGAGAGAGCAAAATTTTCGAGCATAGCCAAAGCTGCGGGTCCGGACACCAATGGAAAATATTTTTTCTGTAGATGTGGAATAAACATTAATAGACCAACAAGTCTGCTATTTTTTTCCCGTTTGCAGATAAGATCAGATTTAATTTAGAAAAAGGCATTTATATTTCATTCCGTAGACATGCCCCTTTTTAATTCGACATAAACTTGTGAACGTAAAAACTTGAGCCTATATGAAAAGACATTTCCTGCTTGTTACATACTTTACTGTGGCACTAAGTTATAATACCCTTCAACACTACAGATACAGGATATAATAAAAATAATGTTCTAAACTCATTATATTTAAAATATTTTAATAATAAGTAAAGTTTTGGGGGTGCTGAAAGCTAAAAACGCGTTTTCAGCTGCGCTCTGACTTTGAATGATCCACTTTTCTTGTTTTTTAATTAATTATAATTATTATTTATTTCAGCCAAAAGCACCATTGCTAATGTATTACAATGTTATAAGTGCTCAGTTTCTATAGAAAAATATGTTGTGGATAATAAAACCATTTCGACGCCACTGTGCTCTAAATTTGAAGAGTCTAATAATTATGCTGTACAGTGTCCATATTCAACAATGTGCCTGAAAACAATTTCTATACTACACCTACAAAATGGACAGAAACAAGAAACTATAACCCGCGGATGCGCCCAACAAAAAAACACTACACAGGTATAATATGATTTAAACGCAAATACAAATAATATATTTGCAATCCTATTCCCAGATTTTTCGTAATAAACAGTGGGAACAAGAACATATCGTCCAGGAAGTGTATGATGAAGGCTGTAAAGACATAAGCACCGATAACATAGCGGGATCATCTAAAAGAAAACATTGCTATTGTCGTGGAAATCTGTGCAACAAATCAAGTTATGTTACTCTTAGTATCAATATAAGGAGTATCACGTTTTTATGGCTCTTATGTTTTTCAAATTAAGAAAAAAATTACATAAACATTATCGATATAATTTTAAGATACATATGAAAAAATGTCTTTAACAATCTAATCTACTATTATAATTAAAAATCAATCATACGGAAAAATTCCTGTTTATTAGGTATTAAAACTAATTAACTAAACTCGGTAAGACTGCTTTTATTTAAATTGTGGTAATTTTTTTGGCTTCCCAATTTTTGGACTCTAATAAGTAAACTAAATATTTTATAAAGGACAGGTTTTTACTTCTAATATAGGGACTTAAACTTGACTTTGTCCTTCGAATATACTTAAATTAGCATTAGCGAATTGAAAAAAAGCTCGATATCAGCTACTTTTTGCACCAAGCACATAAAAATAAACAGATTGTGCTGATTTTCCTACAGTGACATAAAATTATCTAAATAACAGCAATATGATAAAGTCATAAAGCCTAAACTCGGAGTAGATAAACCTATGCTTAAAAATTGTGCATTCGTGTTAGTGCGGGCTGAAAATTGTTCTTTTCGTGTCTAGTCTTGTGTTGGTTAGTACACGAATCCATTCGAACGCACTTGGTTGCATACACACATGTTTTGTTTATTAAGGGGTGAAAAACATATTTAAATGATAAATCATAAATTTTGTAATACAAATGTTTGTGCTTTGGATTACAGCACCTGTATATATTTATAAAAATACTTTTTTCTTAATGATTTTTCAAAATATAAAATTGTGAAACAAATAATGTCGTAAATAGAAATTTTATAATTGTTCTCCGAACCTCGAATATTCGAAAGAAAAACGATCTCGTCAAAAGGTTCCAAAGTGAAAAGTAATTTAAATACCCTTGCAACGGAGTAAAGGAAGCACCTTTAAATGCCATAAAACATATGTATATATTTTTGATAGCCAGACACATCGATTTGAAGCTACCAGAACTTCAAATACTCTTTCTACTACCGCACAACATGACAGTTCGACATTTCGCTGTCTCAAGTCAACCATGTACGAAATTCTTTAGATCGCTTCCTTGATCTCTGCTTTGTCTCTGACCCGGCAAAAGTCAGTTTGGCCAGGGTTCCGCCACTGACACGAAGATCCATATTATCCTACTTTCGTTGTGACTATCGATATTGGGATTGCTTTGGAGTGTACGGCACTCGCAGGGCGGCCTATAGAAGGCTGAACAATTTTATATTAGATTTTAATTAGTCCGATCTCTATATGTGCACTGACATGGCTAACGCCATGGATATTTTGTACAATACCGTGAATTCCTTTTTTAACGACTGTGTTTCGTTATACTATCCAATCTCTACTCAAAACTTAAACATTCCGGTTCTCAATTTGTCTTATTTCGGTATTTAGCGGCTCGGATTAATTTTACCGTGCTAAACGCTCAGTTTTATAAAAACTATCTAACTCGTTGCAGGGTACAGTTCTCGCAGGACCCAAAACAGTTTTATAGTTTTGTCAACACTAAACGTAAGCCTACCACCAACCATACAGCATATAGACTTCCCATTTCATACAACGAAAATGGAACCAAAAATTGTTTGCGACAGGCCCCAGAGAGCCGTATGCGACAGGCCCCGCAGCTTCGGCAATTTTGCTTTCTCTTTTTTTACGCTCTCGCACGCATCGACCACTCAGTTCAGATCATTCGCAAAGAGAAGCATCTCGAAGAAGGTTGTCGTGCGCTTGACTTGGTTTGTATGTGTGCGTGTTCATGCATTCACATGCACGGATGCATGTATGCGTGGTTATTCAATTTCGAAGCCATATTATATTATATTTTTAAATATTTCTGCATACTTTTTATACTCCTTCAGAAATACTGAAATGTTTTGTATATATGTATATACATACAGCTGTAAACATGGAAATAGCAGTGCGAAGGAAACAAAAGAACATAACGGTTTTGGTTCATAGAGACATGAAACAAACAAAAACCCCATTAGATTTGTTATGTTCTTCGGTTGTTTTCGTATTTATGCTAAGGTGCACAACTTTTTGCCTGCACACTGAAATAGGAGTTTTTTATTTTCTTCCACTAAAAAAGTCGAAAATTTGCTTAATTTTCTTAAAATTGAGCTTAATTAGGTTCATTATTGTAATTTATTCGTCAATACATCAAAACTATTGAAAAAAATTAATTTTAGTGGGCAGAGGACCCCACTGCTCCGAGAGAGAAAGGAAACAATAGTTCGGCTTAGGAAGGAGGGCAAAACATATCTAAATCATACAATACAAAAATACAAAGTCGGTTGAAATATTCTGCCAAGATGGTTGCTAATGCTATTAAAAATGAATCGAAGCCCGAAAAGCGAGGTGCGATACGCAAAACCACAATTATAGAGGACCGACGAATTGTGCTCTTTAGCAAGACGAATCCTTTTGCGTCCTCTAGAGATTTAAAAGTGGAGCTGAGTTTTGGAATTAGTGATATGGCTATTCGAAGAAGACTACTGGATTAAAATTTGAACGCGTGGACATCCCACGAAAGGCACCATTACGGGTTTAGAGACATCTCAAAGCCAGGTTGGATTTTGCCAAAAGTCACTTGAACTGGACGCGATCCAAATGGCGTAATATCCTTTGGACAGACCAGTCAAAACTGGTCTTATTTGGTGACAACCAAACACCGAGTACCACCCAAGCCATACGCTTAAGACCGTTAAGCATGGTGGCCTTAAAATCAAGGTATGGGCATGTTTCTCGTACAGTGGTGTGGGTCCCATAAATATGATCGATGGGATAATGGACCAAGAAGTCTATGTCAATATATTGAGAAACATTATGCTGCCGTATGCTCATTAAGAAATTACCTTAATTTTGACTTTTCAACAATGATCCTAAACACACCTGCGAATTGCCATGGCTAGCATAGTCCCCGGATCTAAATCCGGGGATTGAGATCTAATGGGGAACATCAAGCGTTATGTGGCCAATAAATCTCTGACTTCTAAGCCGCAGCTTTGGCAAGTTATTCAGGAGGAATGGAACCAGATCGCTCCAAAACGTTGCGAGGTCTTGGTGGACTCCATGCCACATAGGTGTGAAGCTGTAATAGCCAATAAAGGCTGTACAACAAAATATTAGGACGTAATAAAATCGTTATTTAGTAGGATTAAGTATTTTATAAGCTTTATGAATTTTATTGCTTACACTTTTAAATATTAAAATATATGTATAGTTTATGAAATATTTCAAAATAAATATATTTAAAGTATAAACTAGATTAAATTTTTTCGTTTTTAAGCAGTTCCAAAACTACTATTAAATTACGTTTGGTAACTAAATCGAGCGGCGACTTTTAAATAATATTTTAAATATTTAAATGATATAATATTTTTAATATTATTATAACAAGCATAAATATAACTGCATATATAGTCATAGATAGTTAAATAGTAACATTACACAGAATTCATAATTCTCAAAAAAAGTGTGAGCAAATAATGTAAACAAAACAAAAGCACAACATATATTAATAAGCTGATTCCCTTTCTGCCCGATCCCCTAAAAATCAAAAATCGGTAGGGTATGCTATGCAGCCACCATCCGTTCAAAGAACACCAACAACAGATGATTTGGTTTCAACTTTTTTGAACCACCTAGCAGTAGTTGGTGTTTTAGTATCACCGACGGAAAAATACCCTGTTCCCATCTCAGAAGATTAATTTTTTTTCATTCGTATATATATGTATATACATATATGCAAAACAATTCACTATTATCCCAGATTCGTATTAATGAAGGAGTATAAAAAGTATGTAGAAATATTTAAAAATATAATATAACACATATTATTATTTTTATCGTTAACCCAATGTGAATACGCCCATAATGTTACGGTACCAAGTATGAAAAGTAGCAAAAGACAAAATCTTGCTGGCTTCGAAATGGAATAACCACGCATACATGCATCCGTGTATGTGAATGCATGAACACGCACACATGCAAAGGCCAAGTCAAGCGCACGACAACCTTCTTCGAGATGCGCCTCTTTGCGAATGATCTGATCTGAGCGGTCGATGCGAGAGAGAGCGTAAAAAGAGAGAGAGCAAAATTGCAGAGCATTCCCGAAGCTGGTTCTATTTTCGTCGTATGAAATGGGAAGTCTATATGCTGTATGGTTAGTGCTATTACACATCCTTCCTCGCTATCCTCGGCAATCGCCGATATTTTTGCTTATTTTTTTTTAACTACTTATTCTTCGTCAGTCGATTAAAGCCAGACCTATTCTTAGAAAGTGTAATAATCGAACCGAATCTTCAGTCCTAGTTTAAGCGAAAGTTCTCTTCCTTTGGGTCTTCAACGTGTTAAGTCCGTTTATGCGCGAGGTCCCGATGGAACACCAGACTTTGTGCTTAGGTACTGTGCCAAGGCCTTGTGCAATCCCCTTCTAAAATTGTTTACCTTGTCCTTAGAAACCTCTCACATTCTCCTTATTTGGGAGGAATCATTTGTTATTCCTCTCCACAAAACTCCTCCAAAACTCATTGAAAAATCCATAACTCCCCATTTGCAGCATCTTTGTAGATCAGACTTTTCTCCTTGTCAACATGGATTTATTAGGCGAAGATCAACAACAACCAATCTTTTGAAGCTCACTTCATTTATAATAAAGGGCTTCCAACAAAACTTTCAGTCAGATGTTATTTATACTGATTTCAGTAAAGCATTTGACTCCGTTAATCACTTCCTTCTTGTTAGGAATCTCGATTTAATGGGTTTTTCGGTTGATCTTCTTAAATGGATCTCAAGTTATCTGATTGGCAGGACGCAGAAAGTCCTCTTTAAATACAACATATCTAATCTTCTCCGGGTTACCCTTGGGGTCCCGCAAGGGAGCCATTTGGGTCCCTTATTGTTTACATTATTTATTAATGACCTGTCCAAAGTTTTGGCTAACTCTAGAGTGCTCATGTACGCAGATGACGTTAAGCTTTGTGTGCAGTATAAAGA
>VNJM01000366.1:0-21975 GCA_008042475.1 Drosophila kanapiae | reverse complement strand
TAGAGTAGAGATTGGATTTTATGTTTTTTAGGCGAGTCAACTCTTTGTTAAACCAAGGAGGCTTGTTTGAGATTGACGGATAGTATAACGGAAAACAGTCGTTAAAAAAGGACTTCATGGCATTGTAAAAAATATCCATTGCGTTAGCCATGTCAGTGCACATATAGAAATCGGACCAATTAGAATCGGATATAAAATTGTTCAGCCTGCCAAAGTCCGCCTTGCGAAAGCAGTGGACCTTTTTCGGTGGCCGGTCAGACCTACACTCCAAAGCAGTCCCAATATCGATAGTCACATCGAAAGTTGGATGATATGGATCTTCGGGTAGTGTCAGTGGCGGAACCCTGACCAAACTGACTCTTGCCGGGTCAGAGACAAAGCAGAGATCAAGCAAGCGATCTAAAGAATTTCGGACATGGTTGACTTAAGACAACGAAATGTCGAACAAGCCATTAATAAAGTCATGTTGTGCGGTAGTGAAAAGAGTATTAGAAGATTTGGTAGCAGACCAAGTAGCTCCAGGAATGTTAAAATCACCTAATACTATTAAATGGTCTCTATCCGAAAGTCTATTGGAGCCCGATTGGATAGCGGAAAGATGGTTCCAATAAATAGGGAGTTCCGACAACGGAGGAATGTAGGAACATAAACGAAACTACCTTTAACAGATAGCTATACTCAAAGGAATTCAACATCGTTGCATTCCTCTAAAACTAATAATTCTGACTTGAGTGTGGAGTCCACCGCTATGAGGAAACCTCCTCGGCGGATAGGCCGATCCAGCCTGTATAAAGTGTACACAGCTGGAAAAACTTCGGAGCTAAGGATCTCCGGCTTTAACCAGGTTTCTGTGAACACAATAACCTGGGATTCAAACGAAAGGCTATCAGAATACAATTTAAGGAGCTTACTGCGTAAGCCTCTTGCATTCTGATAGGAAATAAGGATAGAGTTTGTTAGTTTTTTGAAGTGGAAGACGTAGAGGGCACAATGGTCTGGTCTGGCCTAGGAAGACTTATTCCTATAAGCCGCCTTTTCTTTTTCTTTGCTTTGAACTCCTTAACAACATCATACTTTGGCCAAAAGCTGTTAGAGCATATTGTGCTAAAGATTTCCAAGACGATACGGCCAACCCAAGCCCAGGCTTACCAAAACAGGAAGCCGGCCACATTTGGCCGTTCAGGCCGCCAAAAAAGACCAAGGGTTAATCAGGTCACTGAAAGCGCAGATCAGGCCCAAAAAACATACACAGACGCAGCCTACAGTGCAAGATGACGCCATTTTGGAGTGTGACTCAGATGTAATCAATTTTTTAGGGAAAGTTCTCTGCTGACAGTCATAGGACAAAGAGTACCGGGGGCTGATATGAAATTCCTCATGGACACGGGCGCGTCGCACGGGCGTTCTCCCGGTAGAATCCCCGTTCACGATTCACAACAATCACGAACAAGTGTTTCGTATCATTATTCAATTTGAAGCCTACATTTGTCATACTACCGGACTTATCCTTCTTTGATGGAATAATCGGCCTTGACTTGTTAAAACAGGTCATCAATCTGCCGAACTTCCGCCTCCTAAAATGGGGCATCGAAATAGAGCAGATTGAAAATAAGAACAAGATGCGCCTTATCATCGACTTTCGGAAATTATATGAAAGAACAGTGTCCGATAGGTTCCCCATGCCAAATATATCTATGATATTGGGAAACCTCGAAAAACCAAAGTATTTCACAACACTTGACCTCAAGCCCGGCTACCACCCGAAAGCGGCAGGGAGAAGACCTCTTTCTCGGTGAAGGGGGGAAGTACGAGTTTAAAAGACTCACTCTTAGTCTAAAAAACGCAGCCAGCATTTTTCAGAGAACCATCGAAGATATCTCACGAGAGAAGATCGGTATATTTTGCTATGTTTACGTAGATGACGTAATCATATTCTAGGAGGATGAAAACTCTCATAGAAAGCACGTGGATTGGGTTTTAAAAAGCCTGTACGATGCAAACATGCGAGTGTCGATAGAAAAATCACGCTTTTTTTTCAAAAGTGTAAACTTCCTTGCGTTTATTGTAACTTGCAATTGTGCTACAATAGGTCCAGAGAAAGTAAACCCTTACAGGCCTTATTTCTAGGCCTGGTCAGCTATTACCGATTTTTCATTAAGGACTTTGCAGAAATAGCGAGGCCTGTTTCAGACATCTTAAAAGGGGAAAACGGAACAGTTAGTAGACATTGGTCGCGAAACATTACGGTGCAGTTTTCTGAAACTCAAAACCAAGCATCTCATATGCTAAGAAATATATTGGCATTCACGACTTCATGCTAAGCTACCACGATTATAAGATCTAATGACGGAAGCCTACGGCATTGGCGCAGTGATGTCCCAAAAAGAACTTTCAATTACGATAATTTCAAAGACATTGTCCTTCAATGTACATATGTCTCTGAATCTCTATTTGTTAAAAACATTGCTAGTGTGGATGGATCCAGCAAACTTAAATGATTTGTGCATATCATCGACAATATGACTTAGCGTAGATCATTGATAGCTCAATAAGACAACTGATGGCCAAAAAACTGCTGAGGCAGTGGCTATGTGCTGAGGCTAAGGTTGAGGCTAACACTGAGGCTAAGGCTGAGGCAGTGACAGTGTTGGATAACTTGGATTAATGTTTCCCTCCACACTATACATTTATGAGAAATCAGCCGTCAGAGCATATACAAGTAGAGTAACGCTCAATCTGAATAGTTCCACTTACCATTAAAGACTCATTTATTGAGATAGAGGTTGACGTCATACTATCAGGTATCAGGACATTGTTGCGAAGTATAGTAGTGGTATCCTGGTGGAGGTGTCGGAATCAATTACATATGATCAAGTTTAAGTTATTCTTCATATGTTCTTATTACATGCCATGTGACTCTTTTCCGTTTAGGTTTATCTAAGCGTTACCAAGCGGAACCATTTTAAATTGCATTGTAGCTTCACCTTAAAACGCCCCAAAAGAAATCCTGTGTACGGTTCGCTCAAAGTGGCGTTCACAAGCGAATTGTTCTAATTCCCAAAAACGTTCCCTCAGTGAATAGAGAAAACCCATATTTACATTGGCATTGACGCTACATACCTGAGCTCTTTTCTATTGCAGGCCTATAAAATCGAGGGTCAGCCAGCTTAATGTTTGCTGGAATGCTCACTTGCGCACAGTTGTCTTCATGACTTCATGCAATTATATTGGATTGTATGAAAAAGAATTGTCAAATGTCAGAAAGTAAGAAGCCTATACATTTGTAAGAACACGTGAAGTTACAATCGGGCTGTGAACCATAGAGCGTGCTGAATGGCTCGGTATTGATAACTTTCAACGGATGCAAAGCAATGTAACAATGCCCCATATCACGCAACAGATGGGCTTGGCACAACGAAATTCAAAATCGAAATACCTCAAATCGGATCGATTATAAAGAGCCGAACAACCCAAGAATCGGGGATACACGAACTAAAGATGGTAGACAAACAAAACAAACCTGCAAATCAATCAAATACAAATAGGAACAGCGATACATATCGCTACTGCTGCCACCTTCACACCAATCATCTCTCCTCTATGGTCGGTAAGTCAATCTGAGGGAGGAGGAGTTACGGCCTCATCAGATACATTTGGCGGTCCCCCACCGAAACCTCTTCGTCAGACTTACACATAGAAATACTTTGTGGCAGCACGAGTTGCCGCCTTAGCAGATACCCTCGGCGGTCCGCTCAAAAACCACAAGCAAAGCTCAATAAGCAGTGTCGATAGACTTAGAAATATAATAAAGATTCATTCTGAAAAACAACTTCAACACAAGCAGTTGTTTAACCTACACTAATCATAACTCTCAATTTGCAACTGGTGACTGCATTGTGTTTTCTAGGAGTTGGATATTTCAAAAGATCAATTGGAAAGGATAAGGATCTGTCAATGTTAAGGCAATTCGCTGGGAAAATCCTTTGGAAAATACTCTACTTGCTGGATAGGAAACTTGGCCTACTTTATTAAATCGAATAGAACGGAGTAAATGACGAAATGCATGCAAAATTTTATCGAAAGTATGGTATTCGTGGAATAGTATTATGAAGCTTGGCAGTGCGCATCTGTGAGTGTTGATAATCGTCTTTTGTCCCAAAATAGTACATAATAATTAGGAATGTTTCACGCTTGCATGTAATTTTAGAACTACACAGTGACGTGATTTTTCTTTTTAAAAAACAGCAATTTAGAGTAATAAATTAGAAATTATCTGCCATCTATCGTGACTTGCGCATTAAATATTAGTATACACTTGTCTTGCTAGGAGAAAATATTAATAAATAAATCTAATCTAAATTAAGACATCATGTTTTGAAAGTTAGAATGGGAAGATCTGTCCCCGCACCTGCGTCATAAGCGTACATGAGTACTCTTGAAACAGTCAAAACTTTGGGCAGGTCAATAATAAATCATTTTATTGAAATTTTTAGAAAACGACAGCACTAGTCCTATTATTCAATATCAAATTACTTTATATCCAAAGGCAGGCTTATAACTTAGTTAGTCCATATGATCGATATCAAAAGTACGCCTATAGCTTAATGGCCAACTTTATGTTTGAATGTTTTCGTTAAATTTTGTAGCTCTTGTAATACCTGAGATCTGCTGTTTCACACGGATGGACAGATGGTCAGGCGGACATGGCTAAATCGACACGACTGGTGGTGCTGATTAAGAATCTATATACTTTACTGCTTTTTATATATATATTCTCGGTTGAAACAAACCTATAATACCCTTGTACCCAATTAGTACCGGGTATAACAATTTTGTACAATAGATATGCGGTTTTTTTCCTCTTTGCTCAGCTGATGTAATTTTATAGAGTTGTCATATGCCAGAAGTGCAACGAATGTTTTCACAAATTGCACAAGAGGTCAAATTTTGTTTACAGCAGATGAACTAAAATTAATAATATACAAATATAATAAAAAATATATTATAAAACAAGTGAGTGGTTTTGATATGAAATTACGTATGTTTGTAACTTAACATGTATAATGTTAATTTTTGATTTGGGTTAATCATAAATTAAAATCTTTTTATGGGCTTATAATATTTTAAGTATGTTTCATGGGTGTATTTAATCATAACAATGGGAAAAGATATTTATTTCGTTTTCAATCAAACCACGAAGTCTATAACACGGTGGTGTTTCGAATTTGTAGAAACATTGGAGCTCAAGTGGTTTCTTTAGCACTCCTGTGAACCTGACTACGCTAATTAAACAGGTCTGGAATTTCTGCAGATAACAATGCATGTGCATAACATAACATTTGTGTGTGTCGCATTAATAAGAATTATTCTGATTGTCCTTGTATCCGATTAAATTAAATCATTTTTTTTTTAATTCATGTTCTTAATGTATTTAATTAAAGTTTGACACGTACAGCGGTTTACCTACATTATAATGTACAACAACCTTGTATATATTCAACTATTCTACTGCAATCCAATTCCCAATTTCCTTTCTTTCGACATAAATGTTTTTAAAGTACTAATAAACGATTGATTTTGAGGGTAAAATACCCATTATCTATATAAAATCATCTTTGAACATATTTTATACAGCATTTCATTAATGCAATCCGCCCACATTTTACATAATGTACAAGGTAGCACTTCATTTTGTTTAATTTGTTCTACAAAACTTTAGCTATTATTTTTCGGTTTAAATTGCCTATTTGAGCGTAAGGTTGAAGTTTCTGTGTTAATTTTTGTTCCCAGATTCTGTAGGTCTTGAGGTGCTCTCTTTACAGTTAAAGGGATAACATTATAAATTAATATAAATATAAAAAAAAAAAAATTAAAAAATAAGCATTAAGCTCTTATTTTTGTTATGACTAACATGAAATGGTTTATCTTAAACTAATCATATGACTCATTACTTTCAATTTAATAATGTTCTGTTACAGATGGAAGCAGAACGTCTGCTGATGACTGCCTGTAACAAATTAAAAGTTATTCATTTTATTGCGAACGATTTTGTAAGCCTTTTTTTATACCTGTTTACTGCTATATGATATGAACCTGGTGCTGAGTTTGATCGACCTGCACGAACAAACCTTTCTATTCGGGAACCACTTGGCCTTGATGACTTTCCGGAATCGCCTTTGACGAAAGGATTTCCAAAAGAATGTTTCTTCAACATCGTTTTTATTAATATAAGAGTGTCCAGTTTAGGTATGCTGCGGACAACGGAGTTTATGTCTTCATCATTAACTTGAACCAAATAACAATTCTCTTCCTCAGTGGGCAAGGGATGCAGACCACCAGAGGTTACCCATTTATTAATCTAGAAATGGGTTACATAATAGTAGTAAATTCAAGTAATTTAATTTTGTATGTATACCTTTAACTCCGGAACTGATATTCTATTATTGACATCTTTGTCCAACATTTGAATTATGCAGCTTTTTAAATTTTCTGAAATTGTAGTATTTTCCGGAAACACAACAGCATCTGTTCTTATTTTGTCATACAATAAGGGCACGGATTCAGCTAAAAATGGTACATTTCCAAATATCAAAGAATACAGAGTTGCACCTAACGACCAGACATCAGCTGCTCTTCCACAATATTGGTTCTTGATTAAAGAAATATAATTATGCATATATAATTATGAAATTCGGAAAACTTCCAATATACCTCTCCTAAAATCAGAGTCTCTGGTGCTCTGAAAGCCGGTGTCCCAGCTGTCGATTCATTACTTATTTTTGCATCATCTCCGAAAAATTCATTGCACACACCAAGGTCTGCTATTTTCACATGTCCAAATTCCGTCAGTAATAAGTTCCCAGGCTTAATGTCGGCATGGATAATTTTTTGATAGTGCACTATTTATAAAGATAAAGTTAAAACTTTTTATTAGAGAAAAAAGTAAGATTCATTATTTAATAAGAAAAATGTGTGGTTAGCTGTCAGTAATATTTTATGCCTTTGTCACCGTCATTATTTGTATGCTGTTAATACATTCTCTAATACTATGATAAATTAAATATGAAATATAAGGAGACCGTAACCTTATTCGTTTTATTTTTAAAAATCATGTTATGATTATATTTTTATAATTTTCATTTTGAGTAATGTTATAATAAATAATATATCATAATAATTACTTTGGAGGAAACGATCAGAAATTATTATTATTGTTGATTTTTATTATTTTTACTCAAAATACAATTCACTTTTGATTACAGCCTCTTTATATGAAAGATTGCTAAATTTTCTCCAAACCATTTTTAATAAAAAAGACCAAATTTTAGTTGAATTTCGGCATTGATACGAACGGTTGTAAAATTACAAAAGCTCTTAAGCCCTTGAAGTGAACCTTATCGGGTATATTACTGCGTGTTTTCTCTAAATAACTTTATGCGTTTGGTTTAAATTAAATGAAATCTTTGTTTATGTATATAAATAACACCCAGATATTCCTAACATTTTCTGGATCGACGATTTATTACCTAAAAATTGAATTTTAGGCAATAATTGCCAAACAATGGGCATTGGGTACTTCATTATCCCGGATACCATGATTAAAAGAAGTCCAAGAAAGGCTTCTCCGCTCCCTCCAACCAGACACCAGCTCCGTGCCTAGGAAAGGGATGAAGCGTTCTAGCGAGGTGATGAAGTGCAATATAAGGACAAGGCGGCATAATGTGAATTTTTACAATTATAAAATATTCATAAATTAACAATGCAAATTACGGTCAACAATTATTGAATGTTTTGAATGGTCAATAAAATAAATTATTACATCTTATATTATATATAAAAATGAATCCCAAAATTTGGTAAACGCATAATTCAACAACGCCTGGACCAATTCGGCCAAATCTTTTTTTAAAATGTTCGTTGAAGTTCAAGGATGGTTTTTCGGCGAGACTTAGAACTTAGAATTATTGCTGGACAAATCCTCAAAATAGCCCTTTTCTTTTTCCCTTACAAATGATTTGTAGTCAATTTGAGCTTGCTATGTTCCTAACGTCAAAGATCATATCTATCAAAACAATGTGCGTTGGAGTACAGAATACATAGTTGAAGGAGTTTAAAGTCGCGTTCCAAAACTCGCGTAGTTCGTGATTAGTGAACAAATAATTTATATTTGATATGCCTCCTATAAGACGAAGCAATTTAAGTAGAAGAACCAGAAATGCTACAAACCAAGCTAATTACCGGATATCACAAACGCGTGAAGACATTCAACTAGTAATCGCGCAAGTCGCTTACCAAATTTTGGGATTCATTTTTATATATAAGATATGTTGTTGACATGTATGTTAAAATTGAAACGGAGAGATTAACATTCATAAGGTTGAATCAAACCAAACTCCGATCTGAAGAGTATATTCACCTTCGAGATGCGATTAATACTGATGGAAATGCACAGAATGTTGGTCGGATGACTATTCTTCCAGCAACATACATCGGAAGACTTCGGCATATGCACGAATATGCTCAAGGTGCCATGTCGTATGTTCGTCATTATGGTGCAGCAGATTTGTTGATCACATTTACATGCAATCCGCAATGGATAGAAATCAAGCAGGAGTTATTCCCTTGGCAATCACCCATTGATCGTAATGATATTACAGCCAGAGTCTTTAGACAAAAGTTGAAATCTTTAATGGATTTCATCGTAAAACATAATGTGTTTGGTGAGACACGCTGCTGGATGTATTCTGTGGAGTGGCAGAAACGAGGATTGCCACATGCACATATTTTAATTTGGTTGGTTGAGAAGATAAGGCCAAATGAAGTTGATGCAGTGATATCAGCTGAAATCCCTAATGTACAAGTAGATCCTGGATTGCATGAGGTAGTTATCAAAAACATGATACATGGTCCCGAACTCTTAAATGTAAATGTTCAGAACGATATCCACGGACATTAATATCGGAAACAATTACTGGTAATGACGGTTATCCATTGCACGTCGCAAATCGACAGCAGACAATGGAAAATCAACAATTGTCAAATGAAATCAACAAGGTATTGAAATAGATAATCGTTGGATTGTTCCATATTCACCCATTTTATCAAAGACATTCAAAGCACACATCAACGTTGAATCTTGCCATTCAGTGAAATCTATTAAATACATTTGCAAATATGTAACCAAAGGGAGTGATATGGCTGTGATTGGAATTGGTGCAGAGAATTTCAATGATGAAGTTACCCAATACCAAATGGGCCGCTATGTCAGTAGTAATGAAGCAGTTTGGCGAATATTTTCTTTTCCTATTCATGAGAGACACCGTTCTGTTGTTCACTTAGCTGTGCATTTAGAAAATGGACAAAGAGTATATTTTACAGCACAGAACGCAGTACAAAGAGCTGCTCATCCACTATCTACTACATTAACCAGTTTTTTTGAGACATGCCAAAAACATTGCTATATTCTGAAATGCCAAAATATTATACCTGGAATCAATCCTCAAGGAGATTTATACGACGGAAACAAGGAAAACCAGTTCCAGGATATACAGATGTATATTCCACCGATGCGATTGGCCGGATTTATTCAGTACATCCAAGCAATGATGAATGTTTTTATTTACGACTGCTATTAGTCAATTTACGTGGCCCAACATCATTCCAACAGTTACGAACTATTGATGGTGAATTGTGTGGATTCTACAAAGAAGCCTGTCAACGTTTGCAATTGCTTGAAAATGACGCTCATTGGGATCAAACTCTCAATGATGCAGTAATATCATCACACGCTCATCAAATACGAACATTGTTTTCTATAATCATATCTACATGCTTCCCATCAAAGCCAATTGATTTGTGGATCAAGTACAAAGATTATATGTGTGATGATATTTTGTATCAAATACGGAATAGAATGGGAAATCCAAATATACAAATCAGTGAAGAAATTTACAATGAAGCATTGATTTCAATTGAGAACATGTGCTTGATAATGTCAATGATTCTGACTGATATGCCTTTTGAGTTAAAACGACTACAGTTTCCAGTGCGGCTTGCTTTTGCTATGACCATAAACAAGTCCCAGGGGCAATCATTAAGTGTTTGTGGTATTAATCTAGAAAACCCATGTTTCTCACATGGTCAATGCCTGTTCCCGTGTTGGAAAACCATCAGATTTGTTTATCTATACGCCAGGTAATCAAACAAAAAACATCGTATACCACAAAGCACTACAATGATAATAATAATATTTATGATTGAAATGATCAACAATAAAACAATTACTTACTTTTAAATCCATATATATGTTTTATTTAATTATTTTTTATTTACAACGCCCTATCACCGGGGTGACGGTTCTGTTCAGGAGAATTTTTTAAAATACGTAGGCACAAAAACTGCCATATTAAAAATCTTTTTGACAGGACGAAGTCTGTCGGGTAAGCTAGTATGATATAAATATATTTTTTTGGATGTATATACATATGCAGTTAAATTAATAGTATTTTTAATAGTTTAAACTAAACTAATTCAACTAAACTCACGGAAATTTGACCGGTCAAACGTTTATTGGCGAAAGCAAAATAAAACATTGCAATGGCCAATGTTATGAAATCTACATTAAGTCTGTTAATGATTCCAGAAGCAAAGTTCTATTAAATGGCGAACCCAGATGCAAAGTCATCTTACATATATCTCCCCGAAAGTCAACCGCAGACTCCTTCGGCAACGCCCTCAGTCTCAGTAACGACCTCAATGACGCTGAGATCGGGGGCGAAAAAATATTCGGTATTCGAATGTGTCGCGGGAGGCGGTGCGCCCCCAGTAATTTCCGTGTTGTCTGAGGGGTCACAATCAACAACCCAGCAGAACCCAGTCCCGAAGACTCCCCAGAGTGGCAGGTCCGGACCACCGGCTCCAACTGGCAACATAGACAATCAGTCTGTGTTGCCAAAATCGCTCATAGTAGTACCCCCTACGAAATCTTCGAATACTCTTTTCACTACCGCACAACATGACTTTATCAATGGCTTGTTCGACATTTCGCTGTCTCAAGTCAACCATGTCCGAAATTCTTTAGATCGCTTGCTTGATCTCTGCTTTGTCTCTGACCCGGCAAGAGTCAGTTTGGTCAGGGTTCCGCCACTGACACTGCCAGAGGATCCATATCATCCTACTTTCGATGTGACTATCGATATTGGGACTGCTTTAGAGTGTAGGTCTGACCGGCCACCGAAAAAGGTCCACTGCTTTCGCAAGGCGGACTTTGGCAGGCTGAACAATTTTATATCCGATTTTAATTGGTCCGATCTCTATATGTGCACTGACATGGCTAACGCCATGGATATTTTTTACAATGCCATGAAGTCCTTTTTTAACGATTGTGTTCCGTTATACTATCCGTCAATCTCAAACAAGCCTCCTTGGTTTAAAAAAGAGTTGACTCGCCTAAAAAACATAAAATCCAATCTCTACTCTAAATTTAAACATACCGGTTCTCAATCTGTCTTATCTCGCTATTTAGCGGCTCGGTCTAATTTTACCGTGCTAAACGCTCAGTGTTATAAAAAGAATCTAACTCTTTTCAGGGTACAGTTTTTGCAGGACCCGAAACAGTTTTATAGTTTTGTCAACACTAAACGTAAGCCGATTATGCGCCAGGTCCCGATGGAATACCAGGCTGATGCTTAGGTACTGTGCCGAGGCCTTGTGCAACCCCCTTCTAAAATTGTTTACCTTATCCTTTGAAACCTCCCACTTTCCCCTTATCTGGAAGGAATCATTTGTTATTCTTCTCCATAAAAAAGGTAGCAAAACAAATGCCAACAATTATAGAGGAATCTCAGCCATCCCAAAACTCTTCGTAAAATCAATAACTCCCCATTTGTAGCATTTTTGTAGATCAATCTTTTCTCCTTGTCAACATGGATTTATTAGGCGAAGATCAACAACAACCAATCTTTTGGAGCGCACTTCATTTATAATAAAGGGCTTCGAACAAAACTTTCAATCAGATGTAATTTATATACTGATTTCAGTTAAGCATTTGACTTTGTTAATCACTCCCTTCTTGTTAGGAAACTCGATTTAATGACATTTCCGGTTGATCTTCTTAAATGGACCGTAGAACCATGGTAGGTATCACCTTTATTCATAATTTAATCCGCGGTGACGTGGAGAGTTCTGATCTGATAGGTCAGCTAAATTTCCATGTACCGAGTAGAAATCCGAGTAGATCCTTTTTACCTTTAGTTTTGCGCCACTGTAGATTATCGTATAAAGTCCATTAGCCCTTTAGAGTTTTGTGCGCTAATTATAATGATTTGTACCCAAAACCATCAGGCAGCACGCCAGTAGTTAATTTCCTCGCAAACTTTACATATACTGTACTGTAACCCTAACAAGCACGTGCTTGGTGACGAAAGGGCCACTTGAGTGTACTGACCGTAGTGCATCAACGCCCAAGAACAAGAACAAATTGCGTTCTCAGAAACAATGTCATGTTAACGATGTACCCACGCAGGCAATAAAGCACTGAAGCTGATGCGCAAGTGACTTTATTATAAAGTTAACTAGGCATAGACAAAAAAAATTTAAGGAAGCGAACTATTTGTATTTGAGTTTTGTTTATTAATGTTAAATTTTAGACATATTTGTGATTTTATTGTTTAAAAAAGTATTTATTTTATATATTCATAAATATCTTCAGTAATATATTACAATCATTACAATCATTCTACAAAATATTAAATACATTTTTATTTATACTTATACTTAAATAAATAAATATTAAATATTATATATGGGAGTTTCCACAATGACACTCGGGACATTTATCTTGATAACAATATAATTTGCAAGAAACAAATAACAGCAATGTAATCTGTTTGAGCTTACTCATAAACAATGTTAACAATGGATGTAGTCGTGTTTCACTTACCCCAAGCCGATTTGCCATAACGCCGCCATTGCAAAAATAAGCATATGTGCCAGAGCGGTACAGAAAATGAATAGATCAACTCGCCATCCACGATTCACCTGTCTGTTACAGCTCTGGTATTCGTCGAACACTTTCAAATTCTATAGGTGACTACCCTGGTCGAATGCAGAGCAAGAGGAAATTAAGTCTCTACGTAGATACTCTTTGCTCTTTGCGACTGAACTGATCTGAATGGTCAATGAGAGAGAGAGAGAGAGAGAGCAAAATTGTCGCATTCGGCTCTCTAGACCCAGTAAGCCCTAAATAAATAGGAGCCTTAAAAGGCAAGCAATGGTCAGGGAGCTAAAGGCTATAAGTTCCCTTCCAGGATCAATTTGATTGATTTCAATTAAAAATTTAAATTAAAAATTTAAATTTAAATAGTCGCGATCAAAAACTCCCCGACTTAAGGCGTGCCTAAAAATTGTACTCGGACACTATCGCTAAATCAATAATTAACAGCTATTCGGTTCACAAAACAAAACGAAACAAATTTGTGGTAGCTGATAAGCAGCAACAAAGTATTGTTGTTCTCATGAACGACGACAAAGATGAGATAACGGTTTGGGGCTGGCAGAGAGTAAAACCGAAGCCAACGGAAATTAAAAGACAAAACCAAGTCTCTCCGCTACTACTAGGGAAAAAAATGAATCTGGACTCTGCACCCACCACAAGCTCCAATCAATACGCGCTCCTAAGCGACATCACGCCGAATGACGGAAATGAAGACGAAAACGAAGCACTTGACCTGATAACTGAAGACAATGAAGATAAATCCGCAAAGCCACCACCTATATTCTTATCTGAAGTGAATGATATAAAAGGAATGCTAGGTTACCTCGAGAATAAAATTTAAAAAAGAGCTTTTCTTTTATAAAGTTCAACGCGATGGCTAAGTGAGAGTTATGGTTAAGTCTATTGAAGAATACAGGAAACTTGTTAAAACTCTTAGTTCAGATTTAGTCAAATTTCACACATACCAGCTTAAACATGAGAGGGCATTTGGAGTTGTTATTAAGAACTTGCACTTTCCAACGGATATAGACTTAATTAAACAAGATGTGGATTCCAAAGGTCACACTATAAGAAACATTAGTAATATCAAAAGTCGTGTAACCAAGGAGCCTTTGAATTTTTTCTTCTTTGATATCGAGTTGTTAACATAGAATCTCCCCGTAAAACTATAGAAATCGTTCAGTGCTTTTGTTGCCAACAATTGGGACACACAAAGACATATTGTGCCATAACTCACAGATGTGTGAAATGCTCTTCTAACCATCCTAGAAACTGCATCGAAGATTATGGTGTCAAGTCTATCAGGAACTCATATCAACAAAATTTGTAAGCGGACACAGCCTTCTGAAAAACAGCAAAAATTAAAATAATAAAAACGACATTGCTACATCTCAATCATTTTCTCAGTTTAACAATTCGACACAACAACCCAAGGCATACCAATCTTACGCTCAAGTGGCTGCAGGAAATACTATCTCGAACACGGATCTAGAAAGAATAGAAGAGCTATTAAAAAAATAATTTCGACTTACTAATAATCTACTCAACATGATAACGTTATTGGTGAATAACCTTTGCAAATAAATCTAAGCTCAGGAATGTGGAATGCCAATGGGCTATCCAATCATGTAAATTAAATATAATTATTTTTAAAAACGAATTACTAGATACACAGTAAGATCTGACCACCCGTCATTAAGAGCTGATGGAGGTGCTGCAATTATTGTCAAATTTCAAATCATGGACAGTACTAGGGAAAACGCAAACGAAAATGCATTACATTTCTCACTCTCATATTTAACGCGATTCTTAGACTAGACCATTTTCCCAAGTAAATGAAAATGCGCAGAGATCATTATGATCATAAAACCATACAAAGCAGAAACAGAATTAACATTATACCGTCCCATTAGTCTGCTGACAATATTCTCGAAAGTATGTGAAAAAATACTATTGAAGGGAATGTTGCCAATTCTGGACGAATATTATTCCTGAATATCAATTCGGACTCAGGAGAGGTCACGGGACACCTGAGCAATGTCACAGGGTCTTTAACGATGTAGTCTCTGCATTCGAAAACAAAAAATACTACACTGGTGCATTTCTTGATGTACAACAAGCGTTCGATCGAGTCTGGCACAATGGCTTATTGTATAAAATTAAGAACCTGCTCCATACTATTTATTAATCAAGTCATATCTGACTAAAAGATGCTTTTACGTACAGCAGACAAACGACACATCAACACCAAATCTCATTCCCGCGGGAGTCTCACAATGAAGCGTACTGGGGTGAATTCTCTACACCTTATTTACGGCTGACATGTCAAGTACAAACAACTGCACTGTTGCAACATATGCTGACGATACTGCCGTTTTGGCCACAAGCACATCTAGAATTGCAGCGTGAGCGAAGCCTAATTTAAGAATGGTTCCTTCAATGGAAAATTAGAATGAACTCTTGAAGTCCGTCCAAATCATTTCATTAAGACCAGGTAACTGCCCAAATGTTACACTTAATGGCTCACCAATTCCACAAACCCCCTGTGTAAAGTACCTCGGCTTGCATCTCGACAGCAGACTAATATGGAAAAATCACATCAAAGCAAAGTGTCAACAACTCAGACTTAAAACACTAAATATGCCCTGGTTGATAAGTCGAAAATCAGAAACCACTTTTGAAAATAAAATTCGCCTCTACAAATCCATACTGAAGCCTGTCTGGGCCTACGCTATACAGCTCTGGGGAACCGCTAGCAACTCCAACATTGAATTACTTCAGGGTTACCAATCAAAAAATTTGCGCCTAACCGTCAATGCTTCTTTCTAAATATCTAATGCAAATCTTCACAAAGATCTCAATATCCCAACCATAAAAGAAATAAACAAAATTAGTCAGAGATATATTGACAGACTCCATAATCACGAAAATAATTCAGTACACTCAAGTGGCCCTTTCGACACCACGCACGTCCTTGTTAGAGTAAGATGTTAGTAGGCGCGATAGGAGAAAGTATAGGTAAAGTTTGCGAGGAAATTAACTACTGGCGTGCTGCCTGAATGTTTGGTTACATACGTACTAAGTTAGTTAGGATTAAAGTTTTTAGTTTGGGGATGCTGTCAACGGTTGAGGTTATTGGGTGGGTACATATCATTATAATTTGCACACAAAACTCTAAAGGGTTCATTTTTTATGCCTCTCCACAAAAAAGGTACCAAAACGGGTGCCAACAATTATAGAGGAATCTCTAAGTTGTAAGCCATCCCAAAACTCTTTGAAAAATCAATAACTCCCCATTTGCAGCATCTTTGTAGATCAATCTTTTCACCTTGTCAACATGGATTTATTAGGCGAATATCAACCACAACCAATCTTTTGGAGCGCACTTCATTTATAATAAAGGGCTTCCAACAAAACTTTCAGTCATTCGTCTATTCTCTTCCAAAGTGAATGGTCGTGTTTTTTTTTGCGCTCTCGATTTTGCCACTTATCTTTTCTTTAAACCGCCGGGGTTTTATTTAAATCCTCTATCTTAAATTTATTAAAGTTCCCGTTCACTTCGCGTGTGCATGCAGCTTTCTGTGTTGGGTATTTATTGTATTTACATATTTAATCCCATTTAGTTGTGCTGCTTTATTTGGTACAGTGGTACTTAGCTAAAATGTCCTGTGTAACTGTCTGTAACTGTAACTAACTTCAAACAATGCAAGAAGCCAATTGCAATTGGCGATCTTACGATTGGATGTTGGCTTTGAAACAACATTGTGCACGCTAAGTGCATTGGTTGTACGGCCCGGACGGTCGATGATATGTCAAAAAATATTGGCTTGCGCTACTACTGCGAGACTTGTCGTGATATGGAAGGGGAAATGAGGTCTTTCATGCGGCAAACCAGAAGCGGTTTTATAAAGCTATTTAGTACTTTTTGTGAAACGAACGATGTGCTCGTAGCGCTAGATGCTCAATTTAATGGCCTTAAGCTATTGAACGAGTCTCCTAAACGCAAAAAAAACGCGGTTGGCGCACCGCAGACAGGCGGATCCCTACAGCTCCCCGAAAGTCAACCACAGACACTTGACACTTGAAATGAGACCACACCTGGGTATTATTCACTCCTGAACATTCTGGTTCTGTCAAATTCCTATAAAACGTGCTCCTTGGCGGCAGACAAATATCTGATAGTTTTTCTTCACAATCCAAACAATGATATTGATATATATTTTAATATATTGACAATATTTATATTTACTATGAAGTACAGCCAAATCTTTTGTATTAGAAAACTGATTTCTTAGTATTTAAAACTATCTTCATTTAAATTAGCTGCAAGCTTGTCTAGGCTAGAGGGCATAAAAACAAAATTATCTAAAAATCTATTTTCTAACTTATACTTTTATATTTTGAAATTTTAATTTGATATTTATTGTTTAAGGGAATTAATTTTATTTAGGATTTCGAAAACTTCAGTTATGATAGGCATTTGTCGCAAAAAAATTGTATTGATAGCAGATTGTAATTAAAGAAAATAAATTAGACAATTTATATAATTAGTTTTTTAATATATTTACAAACGCTGAAATATTTTTTGCTACATATAGTGCCCATGATTTTTGGCGTTTGGTTAATCGAGGAACAACAATTTTATGTGGTGCTCCACTTCAGTTCCATTACAGAACAGACCATTACAGAACAGACCAAACTCTCGGTCCTTTTTCTCGATATACTCGAACACATTTAGGCTCATGTATGGGTTCCGAGCGGCAAAATGAGTTATTTTTCTATTTCCATTGGGATGCTTAATTCTGTGAAATCCACCGTAATTATATTTCAATAATATTCTTGTTTCAATAATATTTGAATGCCAATCATAGAGTTCTACAAAATTCGATGCGATCGTAACTAGACTCATCTTGCTCTGGAACGATTTAATTTCGTGTTGTGTATCATGCTTTTTTTTATCAGCATGTACTCTGCAAACAGCTAAACATATATTTTTTAAGCAGCGCTAGGTCCGCTTCATTCAGGTTTTCATCAGGAACACTGGGAGCAGCTCCCTTATTAACAAACAAGTAATGGAGAATACATCCCTTGTATCTATCAATAATCTGTTTTACTTGTCCATCGACGGCCGGATAGCAAAATATTTATGTTGTTTGGTGCGGACGTGGTGATACCAATGCTTATTTGAGGGGAGGTGTTTTCGGCAGCATTTGCAGAAAATGGCATTCATGATTTTGTAGTTGGCATTGTTCGCACAATTTTTTGATAATGATTTATATCATAAAAAAGATGAAAAATCTGGAATTTTGTTTATGAGTTTGATTTTGCCTGTTGCACACTTAGAAATTATTAAACTTTTTCACTTTTTTATAAATTTTAGTATACAATTTTAAAAATTTGTACTCTATGTGTTTTGGGATATACACTCCGATTTGTTTGAAACAAAAACAAATTCCTATGACGCGAAGAACTATGCGAAGAGATATCCATTTCGAACATTTTCCCACTTGATTTTTCAAATCAATCAAATTTAAAAGTACACAGAGTAAGATGTTAGTGTTTAAGATAATTTTCACTCTCGATTGTGTGTGTGTTCCTTATGTCCCGTACATAAACGACTGCGGTTTGCGTCTCTTTTTTGTTTCCATCGTTTTTTTAATTATAATAATGTTGTTGATTAGTAAGCCTACTGAATGATGAGTTCGCATGTGATTGACGTGTCGATTTCTAACTACCAATGTTCACATTAAAAACAGAAAAGAAAATTTGATGGTCTAAAACTTTTGAACATAAATAATGCAACATTTTTTCGCCAGAAACGTGTTCGCAGATGGAACAAATATGTTCGCTGTTGAAAGCGAAATAAATTATTTCATAGTTTTATAGAGCTATTTAGTAGTTTTCGTAGGTCTGGATGCTTAGTTTTATGGCCTTAAGCTATTGACTATCAATATACTATACCCCCTATCCCCCAATCACAAAAAATAATAACTAGTTTACTCGCTTTAAAAACATAACATTTAAACATACCAGTTCTCAAACTGTCTTATCACCTAGTTTAAAAGTAAAATTGTTCTTTTGGATCTTAAGCCAGTTTATGCGCCAGGTCCCGATGGAATATCCCCTTCTAAACTTTTTTACCTTATCCTTAGAAACTTCCCACTTTCCCCTTATTTGGATCATTTGTTATTCCTCTCTATAAAAAATGCAGTATTTTTCCATTTCTAGCATCTTTGTTGATCAATCTTTACTCCTTGTCAACATGGATTTATTAGGCGAAGATCAACAACCACTCTTTTGGAGCGCACTTCATTTATAATAAAGGGCTTCCAACAAAACATTCAGTCAGATGTAATTTATACTGATTTCAGTAAAGCAATGCACTCCCTTCTTGTTGGGAAACTCGATTTAATGAGTTTTCCGGTTGATCTTCTTAAATGGATCTCAAGTTATCTGATTGGCAGAACGCAGAATGTCTTCTTTAAAAACAACTTATCAACTTTTTTTCGGGTTACCTATGGGGTCCCGCAAGGGAGCCATTTTGGTCTCTTTTTGCTTACATTATTTATTAATAACCTGATTTTATAAGACAGACAGATCTCGAATATCAGTCCTTATTTGCGGTTAACGACCTCCTAAGTCGATTTCAGAAGGAGGAACTTGCCAATTAATATCATCCAAAGCCACTTAGTCTAATGCGTTTTAAAAAATTCCAGTCTTTTTGTCTCTCATCCTGCCGCTTAGCTCCTCCTCTGTCCCTGGTGACGAAGTCGATATCAAAACGGCTGCTGCTACTTATTGACCTACTGACTCCAGATCACCATACGGGCCTAACATTTGTGGTTTCTGGCGGTCAACTGATCACTACCCTGATGCACAATCCAATGTACAACCCCCAGGCCATGCAAACGTCTCAATCGTTTTAGATCCTGTTCCCACAACGCCCATATCGGGCATCGTGCAGCAGAAACCAATTGTAATTTTTGGAATTGATCCTCCGAATAATTTTTAACTCTATTACACACTATTAAAATGTTTGCAGCTTATTAAGGAAACTTAGTATGTTGTTGACAAATAGTTTTTCTTTTGATGCAAACGTTCTTGTTTTTACTGAAACCTGGTTGACATCATCAGTGTCATTTTGTCGTCCAATTACAATATTTATCGCTGCGACCGCTCTAACCGCACAGGGGATGGTGCATTATTGCTGTTAAGTCAACCCTGCCTTCTGATCTTATTACAATTAATGTCGACGCTAATATTGATTTTCTTTCCGTTCGTATATCTCTACATAATTATTTATATATTTCTTGTTCGTATATACCACCATGATGGAACACAAGTGTTTATTTGCAACACTTATCCCTAATTTATTCAGTCTAGTCTTCGAAATAATGAATAATGAAATACGTTTTGACAGTGCACAAAGTTTAAGAATGCAACAATGATTTCACCAGCTTAAGATTGTCCGATACAATATCTTCATCTATAATTGGAATAAAAATACCATCGGAAAAAGATAGATAAATAATTGGTTTCACAGCTAACGTCAGAGGTATTAAAATGAAGCAATGTAGGGAAGAAAGTGGATTTATTTGTAGACTTAAAAAATGAATAGACTTGTTTGAATTATCCATAAATTCCATTTTGCAGCGAGAAAGGTAGTTTTGATAACACTCAGGTCAACCTGGCACGTAAATAGTTTTAATGGTCATATTCGCGAATGGAATTCGGCGAGTGCAGACGTGTATTTAGTTCTCTCGTGCTCCGGAAGACAATCGTTGAAAAAAAACCCGATACAAAACAAAAATAAACGGCGAAAAGTCGCTTAGTGCGATGAAAAGTCACAAGCTACTACTGTTTTGTGTTTCTTTATTAATTAGTACTTCTAATACTAAAATACAAATAAAAGTAAAAAAATCAATCAAATAAAGTGATGAACCCAAACGAAGTTCGGGCGCAGCGCCAACGTAACCAAAACGAGCGTCGGCTGTCGCTGCAAAAGAGCAATGCATACTTATCTTTCGTATCGACAGACGTAGCCGAAGCAGCAACAACAAAAGCTTCTGCTCTACCACGATCGTTTACACCGACGCCGTCCAACGAACTCAAGCCTATGCAAAACGAAAGGGCGCGCTCTCTCTCTTCGTCAATGTCAGCGATAAATGCAAAGCGGGGTCAGCGATAAGTGCGCTCCCCCTCTTCCCTGCCTTGCCTCGACCCAACTGCCTACATGCCTGGCCACGGTTACCAGCACAGTGACGACATTAGTAACTGTAAATGCAATGACAACAACAACTACATCAGTTTCGTCTGTATGTCCGTCGATCGTTCTACCTGCTGTGTCGGTGGATTTACCAGCTGCAACTAGCGCAGCACCGACTAACGCTCCACTTAAAAAGCTAGGTTCGACCATACAGACTGGCATGGATCGCTACGTAAATATTAAAAGAAAACTAAGTCCACAAGACACGAAAATGGGAAACGTCGCAAAAATCAATCGGGCCTCCTTAAGCCAAGGAACTGGTCAAAACTCTAACACAGCAAACAGATTTGAAATTTTGGCTGATACATCTGACGAAACCCCTTCTTCAGTCATTGATAACGACAAAAAGATAGCGAGGCCCCCCCGCTTTATATTCGTGAGAAAAACTCCAACAAACTTGTTAACATAATAATCGAGCTGATCGGCAAAGATAGCTTCAACGTAATCCCCTTGACTAAAGCAGACATACATGAAACAAAGGTCCAAGTCAAAAGCGAAGAAAGCTATAGAAAATTGACGGAACTCCTTGACGCCAAGAAAAAGAACTACTATACCTACCAGCTAAAAAGTAGTAAAGGTCAACAAGTCGTCATAAAAGGAATCGAACCAGATGTAAGCACTGCAGAAGTTGAACAGGCACTAAAAGATAAAGGTTTTAGCGTAAAAACCGTTACAAATATACGGAACCGAAACAAACTACCGCAACCTCTCTTTA
>VNJM01000365.1:0-10790 GCA_008042475.1 Drosophila kanapiae | reverse complement strand
ATGTAAAACCAACCCTCGACTCTTGGCGGCAGCCATCTCGCTTGTGACGTCAATCGAGAACAAACAACAACAATGGGAGAAGCTGATCGAAGTAGTGCCAGTATCAGCACGCTTAATTAAGTAGAAGATAATGAAAAAAATTTAGTTTAATATTCCATTGTATAGAAGCAATAATCATACTCTTTTTTATTCTATAGAGCATTAATTGGTCGAGATCACCTAATATAAACTGAATTTCTCCATGTTTATAAAATAAAACAGCGCTCCAGTCTACAGGCCTACGGACTTCGAGGGATTGGTTCGTGAGTACATTTACAACCTCGATCAGCTAAATATGTGTCTATTATAAAGCGTATGAATATTAATTTCATGAAACAATAATTTGCTATGTTTCAGTGCCAAGCGAAATTAGTAGTTACATTTCCGTTCTCTTATCGTATAGGTTTATTGGAATTTAATTTAGCTTAGTCAATCCAACCCAATCATTTAGAGTTACAGAATATTAGGAGAAGGGATTAGGTTTAAGATAGATGTAAGCAACAGAATAAAAACATGAAGTCTAACCTAACTAAGTGATTTAAGTGTGAAATGAAGTGCGATTAGAATGAATTAAAGTTATATTTTATATGAACCTGAGCTGAACAATTTCTCTTTAAAAGGGTAAGGTTAACCACATTCATTGTCATTGTCCGCCTTAAGTTCCCAACTCTGTCTACACAAATTTTATTGTGTGGCGGTGATGCTGACTAGGAAGTAACCCGACCACCTGGACTCTGCTACCAATCGGTATCCACTTCACCGTGTTCGTCACACGGTTTTTAACTTAGTTACTATTTCAGTCCGGTGCTCAACGGTCATCTCCTTTGTTTTCGGCATTTTAGTAAATAAATGTAATAGTTAAATTATTAAATTAAATTATCTGTGAATTAATGACGATAACCCGAACAAATGAACCGGCACTTGTCACTGCAAACCAAATACTAATGACGAACTTGCGTTGTGTAAATACTTATGATGCAAAGAAAACGTGTGTAAATACTTAAAACAACTGATAAGCATCAGTTCACATGCGTCTAATTTAATAGCAAAAAAATTTATTTCTTCAATTTCTCTTTTATCTGACTTTGCGTAGATCAGACTTTCCAAGTATTACATTTTTTTACATACAAAATAATACCAAATTAATAAGGTTAAAAAAACTTAATGAAACTAGATCAGGTGCTAAGTGCAAAACGACGCTAAAAACATTTTCCTGAAGCCTAAATCAGCTGCAGATCAATGGAATGCAACAGTCAGAAATCAAATAAATGAGCATATAAACAAGCCAAAGGAGGTCTTGAGGAGCGTTCTGTAGACCGATGAAAGCATTTTTGAGTATATGTACATACCTCATCGAAAAATAAATTGTTTGTCTGATTGCTTAAAGTGCAAAGGCCAAAAAATAGGCAATAACTAAGTATTTTGAGGAACCATCTTCCCGAATTTATTGATCACAGTGCTTACAACGAAGCTAAAATCGTGTTTCAGCAGGATGGAGACCCGAAGCACACTGCAAAAGTCGTCCAGAAATGGCTAATGGACCAACATTTTCAGTTGATGCAGTGCCCGGCTCAAAGCCCTGACCTCAACCCAATTGAAAATTTGTGGTCAATAGTCAAAAGACGATTGGCACAATAAAATTCAGCTCCATCAAGCCTCGCAAATTTATGGGAAAGGGTGCTTGAGGAGTGGCACCGTATACCCAAAGAAATTTTGGAAAACCTTGTGGAGAGTATGCCAGACCGTATTGAAAGCGTCATAAAAAATAAAGGTTTATGGACGAAATGTTAATCGTTTACTAAAAATTCCATTTAACGATCTTGTTTGCAGATAAGAAGTTTAAAATGTCAAAGGCGCATAAATGAGTACATACGAGTTGTTTTTGTTTTCAAGTTTTCTTTTCTTCTTTGTGCACCTCTTTGTGCTAAACAGATAGTGTCGTAGAAAGTGACAAGATTTGTTAATTTTTAATATACATAGCGTATTTTTTAAAACAACTGTTTTGCTGCGGTGCCTTTACATATAGCACACACAAAATTAACCGAATATATTTCGAGTGTCCGTGGTATTGTTTTATCATCAATTCGCAGTTATAAACATTGTTTAAAATATTTTTATCAAAACATTCAATTATAATATTTTTACAATGAATCGGCATAGTGTTAGGAAAAATGGTCGTAGGTATATTATAGAGTGCTGCCAGGGGAATAATAGGAATTCAAAAGACTCTTTCCCATTTAAGTTATTTTCATTTCCATCAGATGATCAGACTCTCAAAAAATGGGTTGAATTATGCCAATTGGATGACAATTTTAATAAACGAACTGCTCGAATTTGTAATAGACATTTTGAAAGTAAATACATTGGGATAAATAGGCTTAGAAGCCATGCCGTACCCACTCTAAATTTAACGGACAACTCACTATTGTATCCGGACATTACTGTTCCTTGTGAACAATTTGAATTCAATGATGATGAGGCGGAATAACCAATTGGCAATTATGTTAACCCAAACAGATTTAGACATATGTCAAATAGTTTATATGCGCCGCAGTTAGAAAATTCATCTTTTAATAATAATAATTTAGACACTAGCCCTTCTAATTCAGAAACTCATATTTTAGCGCAATTTTGTTCTAATTGTCAGAAAAGGGAAGACAAACAAAACAAAAACTATAAAACAAATACAGAAATTAAGTAGAGCTAATATTTTATTGAAAAATGCGATGATGCGCAAGAATAAGAGGAATATAAAATAGTCTCAAAATATATTTAATATTATAAATAAAATGATTCATGTATCTGACGAGGCAAAAACAATATGCAAAATGCTGCTGAAAAAATCAAGTTCTTACAACAACGCAGAACAAGTGATAGCCCAAAACATAATGTTATATTCCTCCAAAACGTACGAATATATGCGGGATGTTTTAAATTTAAAACTTCCGTTAAAAAGTACGTTGTCTCGATGGGCTTTGTTTAAAAATAAAACTCCAGGATTTCAACCTGATTTATTAGAAAACCTTTAGAAAATTGTTGGTAAAATGAGTGAGAAAGGTAAAGAAGCAGTTACCTTATGTGATGAAATAAAAATAAAAAAGGGACTGCAATATAATACCGCACTCGATGAAATTTAAGGGTTTGAAAACAAGGGCGACAAAAGAACACGGTTTTTGGGACAGCAAGTATGCGTTTTTATTATTCATATGTGACCGTCAGCTTAGTGATTCCTATGATGTCTATGATTAATACAAAACTAAAAGAAGCTAATGTTTTTACCGCTGAGGGCATAGAAGCTAAAGATACTCTTCTAAAAATATCAGAAAAGCAATTAAGTGGTTTGCTGGAGAATAGCATACTGATGAAAGCTACTATGCTTGAAATTTTGAGTGACCGCGGCCGATAAGAGATTTGACATATTAGTGTGACCAGATCCTTTTCGGTCATGTGTGCGGGCAAAACTAATTTAAATCATCCATATTGCAAATATTTCATTCTGATTGTTCCTATTCCATTTCGTATATTATATATGTATGTAAAGTGGGGAGCAAAAGTGATTCCATGTTCAGCATATGCATGTTCAACTGCTCATAAAACGTAAACCAATGAACCAAATGAAACAAACATTTTTTTCTCGATTACTTATTACATTTGTAAGAAATAGACTTGAATACTACAATAATAGAAGAAGAAATGTAAGAAATAGAAAAAAAAAAAAACAAAAACAAAAATGCGCTGGTCGAAGAGGCAGCGCTGGCAGGAGGAGAAGGCGGCTCTAGTATAGGAGGAGGAGAAGGCGGCGCTGATCATGGAGCAATCGGCATTGCGTTTGACCTACAAACATCCACCGTACCGTTTCCTCAACACTCTGCGGTTCCGACCCCTGAGACCTTTACAAACGTTGCCCCCATCCTTCCAGCTGAAGAAACTGCTGTATTTCCACCAGATACGGAAATGAAAGAAATGAGAATATAAAAATACAAGTTGAATTGTAAAATATGTAGTCATTAATTTATATACAAATAAAAGTTGAATATACATACATTATATACATTATACTCTTATTAATGAATTGTTTCGGAAGAAACCACTCTTCCTCATCAGTGATCTTTAATTTTCTGATATAGGAAAGTATGGTAGATCAGACAGTTCATTATTTATTTCTTTAATAAGTGCCTTCTTTTTCCTCAAGTTTCCTTTTTGTGCTTTTATTTCTCATTTCGGAATTTATTTTTAGACTCGTGCAGCCACTTGCAGTGCCGATACAATAATACCTTTATTAATCGTTGAAGAATATTTCTTCTATGAGAAGCACATGGATCAGATTCTGCAAACCAATAAGGATACCTAATATTTGTCTTCTCAATACATCTTTTAAGTATTGTATTTGATATAGAAGGTTGATTAGGCCATGATTGAAATTCTGAGATAAATACTTCAACATGCAGCACTGTCACTGCAAACATTGCATCTGATGGATTTTTTAAATATAATTTATCGGTGCTGTAGTTTTTCAATTTGATAAATTGTTCCGTATTACCTTTCAACTCATCGGCACTTTTTAAACTTTTCTCACATATTAAACAATTTTGCACCGGGAAAAGTTTAAAAACGAAGTATCCTAACATACACTTGCCAGAAAAACTATCCGTACTAGCTCAGTGCACACTTTTATGTTAAAAAAAAACATAGTTATATTAATGATATTGACATAATTTTCTTTTTATTTGATTAACACATGTATTTACTATAAACTTATAAACTATCATTTATCCTTTCTATTAATTATTTTGTTTAAAATAAAAAAATAAAAATTCATCTAATTTTGTGCAGAAAAAGTATGCGTACAAGCTTAAATTACTACAAAAAAAGGCACTTATTTTAAAAAAATCCTTAAATTTAGTATAAAGTCGGATACCCCTTTCGTTTTAAAGTTTCAGCCAATCGTTTTGGCATTGAACCTACCAATTTTGCAGTCACAGATGCCGAGATTTGGTTCCATTCTTCCTTAATGATCTGCTTCAACATATCCTTTGAAGTAACTGTATGAAGGCGAATCCTGCGCTCCAGATGATACCATTTATGCTCAATGGGGTTCAAATCTGGAGACTGTGGCGGTGAATGGAGCTGGTTTTTTGTGTTGTACAGCAACCAAAGCTTAACATTGTGTGCAGTGTGTTTGGGATCATTGTCTTGCTGGAACCAGAACATATCAGAAAGATAAATTATCTCTTAGGATTTGCAAATAAGCTTTGTTATCCATGGTGGAGTCTATAAACACCAGGTTTCCAACACCATTTGCCGCCATACATCCCCACACCATTACACCGCCACCATCGTGATTCACAGTTGGAGCCAGGTTTTGTACATCGACGGCTGTATTTCCCGAAGAGTTTTCCCCTCAGTTCGGAGTTTTACGATTAATTTTCGCAAATCGGCGTCGATTTCTTTTGTCTTCTTGCCCATTGCGATATTTTTCACGGAATGACGAAATTTGCAAATATAATGAGCATCATAAAGTTTTAAATGCTTTTTTCACTGTTATTTGTGATCTAACGGTACTTGAAGCTGCATACAGCTCTGCATAAACACTGAGTTTTAAGTTTGTACTGCAGTTGGATTGTTTACTGTTCCAAATCTGCCTCTAATTAGGCCAAAAAAGTTTTCAAGAGCATCTTGATTGAATCGGCTCATAAAAATATATTTGCCATTTCGGTTTTCCATTAATTTGGTGCATATTTTATTAATGGTTGTACTTGTTTTGGATAGTTCAAAAATGCATGTCGATTTTGACTTACTTCCGGTTTTTGTGACTTGAAGCATTTTAATTCTATTCAAGCACTTTAAAAATTCTATTAATTTATCACTCGAATTGTTTTCCCACTGCAAATAATAAGTTTTACAGTAATTGAAGGGAATTAAAATGCTTACAGTCAAAAACTCCGGCAGAGTCCAAATCGACATGCAAATTGGAACTATCCAAAACATGTACACAACTATAAATAAAATATAATGCATAATGGAAATGGCGAGTATATTTTCATGAGTTGATTTAACCTTGAAAACTTTTTTGGCAGATTGCAGATTATGAACAGTAACCAATCCAACTGCTGCTCAATTAAAGCAAAGTTTTTGCCTTTAATTTATTAGCTTTAGTTTTCATTTTCCCATAGTACACACTCTCTACATCAGTTTGAAAGCAGTATAACTTAAAAATAAACAATTTCACTTGCTCTTCTCTTAATTTGCAAAACTAGCGTTTAAAAATGCTATGCTGCTCCGTAGATTTTTAATTTACCTTGCTCCCGCCCTCACTTTTTAAAGAGTGGTAGCAGAGTGGCAGCCAAACAATTAGGAAATATTCGTTTTTCATTTGCTACAGCTCTGGCGGGTAAGATTAAAACACCATTTGTTGTTGGCGGATCAATTTTTAAAAGCGAACGTGCCGAAAGAACCATATTCTGAGCAAAAGTCTTCTGCTTTGCTCACGCTATCGTCTCGTGTGTTTTTTACCTTTTGTTGTTGGTGGATATACAGTTTGTCAAGTAATTCTTTGCAAAACGAAAAATGCCACTGAAAATAATTTTTAAGTTTAATTTATAATAGGAATAAAACGGTTTCTTGAAGTTTTTCTTTTATAATATTGTAATGGTGATTATTAATAACACTTATAACCTAAAAACAAAACATATTTCAGTATAAAACAACAAAAAACAACAAAACAAAAATGTGCATATTTTCAGCTGTCAATTCGATTTATTTTAAATGAAATCTTATAAACTATTAGAAATATTGACTTAATATTTGGTGTGGTGTCCATTAGCATCTAAGACTGCATTTAGACGACATGGCATGGATTGTATAAGACCATTTAGGTCATAATAGTCCGGAATTTTCTTCCAATCTTCTTGAATGGCATTTATTAATGCAGTTTTATTGGTTGGTCCCCTTTTAGCCACCTTCTTCTTCAATAAAGACGACAAATTTTCTATGGGGTTCCGGTCAGGACTCTGGGTAGGAGTGTCGATCACTTTTGTGCAGTTGTAGAGCAGCCAGGTCCTGCACAGCAACGATTTGTGTTTTGGGTCGTTATCTTGATAAAGCTTATATCGAAGTTTTTTGATAATTTCTGGGTTAACAAATCCAAAATCCATCACGCTTTTAGTTAATTCCTTTTTGAGAATGTCCAAATAAAACTCCTTTGTCGTTATGTCGTTAAAAATCTGCATGAAATACATCCCCAAACCAAAACAGAAAGCTTGCCAAACTTTACTGTTGGTATAATATTTTTTTGTTTGTGTTTGGCAGTGTTGGGCTTCCTCCAAACTTTGTTGTGTCCGTCATGATAGTATAACATTATTTTTGTCTCATCACAAAAAATAACTTTATTTAGCCGCCTGTCGATGTTGATTGCAGAAAGCATAGGTTTCTTTTTGGCTACGTGTGATGAATATTTGAATGTATTTAGAATTTTTCTGACGGTCTCGTGGCTCACTGTTGCATTGCAATCATTTTTAAATTCCAATGCCATCTCCCTGAGTGTAGTTTGTGGACTATTTTCAATTCTTTTAATTTTTTTTTAATGATGACGTCTTGTAAGCTTTGTTGGTCTGCCTCCAGAATTGTTTAAATGCAGCCGGCTTTCGGTATTGTCCTTAATTTAATATTAAACATTGTTGCTAACTCCTTCGCCGGTTTACCATTATAAACCAATTAGTAAACCAATTGAATAAGGTTTTCATCAACTCATTATCCAGGCATTGTTTAAAAATGGGATTGCGATCACTTCTGCTCTTATCAAAACCAAAATCGTAGTGAAAAGGAGAGATAAGAATACATAAGAGACGCACAAGATCATTTTCGACGAATTTGATTTACCGTTTCCTTGTAACTTATCTCTCTCTAGCATATGTTTGCATTTTGCAAAGAATAAATTGACAGCGTAATATTTGCATACTTTTTGTTTTTATTTTATTTTTTTTATGTTTTATACTGATATATGTTTTTGCATAAGTTTAGCTAATTAACGACCTTACAATATTACAATTTTTTAAATCGTTTTATTCTTATTAAAAATAAAACTTGAAAATTATTATCATTTTTCGTTTTGCAAAGAATTACTTGACAAACTGTATTCTAATTAACTTAATCCTATTAAAGATATTTTTTTATTTTCAGGCTCAAAACATGTCAGAATTTCCAAACTGTCAATTAAAAAACGTTATACCCGAAATAGAATATAAGGAGGGACCCACTGTAATTGAAAATGGTTCACATAAAAATAAGGGGGAAAACGATACCCCAAGTAATACTAATGGCCTCTGCCTCTGTATCCAGTTAGCGCAGTCTGCGGTTCTACAACAACAACCTCACGCCACTGATAAGCCGTTGTCTCGATGCACATGCTCAAACAAACAGATCGAGCTTTCTTGTTCAACTGCTAGTGCTACAGTGAACGAAAAAGTGGAAATAATTCAATAGAAAAACAAATATTTTCTATTTGCAAAACTGCGGATGCAGTAAACGGCAGACGTGTCGGTTTACATAAGCTATATTAGATATATAAACGTCAAGTAAAAATAACCATGCGGTTTCAACGGACCATTATTTTTCTTTTAGTGTAGCAAAAAATAGAAAATTTTCGTGTCCATGTCACGCCAATTCAATCGTCAGAGAAATAAATTCGAATTAAATTTTGTTTAGAAGTTCAATAACATAATCTTGTTCCTTTTATATTATAATTATAATTCTTAATTTTGATTTTCTGTTGCTTTTGTTACAATTTATTATAAATTTACAATTTTTGTTAAGTTTTCTTATATTCTTCATTTCTATTTTGGTTTATATTTGATTTGCATTTTCTTAAGTTCGCTTTATTGTTTCGTTTATTTAATGTATCTATCTAATCTAAAATCAATACTCAAGAAATCAATAGAACGATGTTGGATGCAAAGATTTTTGTTGTAGAAGAGAAGCAGCAGGCACGATTATTAGTAACAAAGGAATAGAAAAGAATCTTACGGACAAGTGAATAATACACCTATCAAATTTCATGCAATCACAACAATGACAAATTTGAATGTGCATACAGTAATATGAAATTAAGCTCAGCCGCCTGCTCAGAGTGGTACTTACCTGCACCAAGATTATACACTGTAGGGCAGTTAAATAGTTACCTTTTATAATAAGTCAAATTAATAAGTCAAAAAATGCTTACAATGGAAGGTATATTAATAGATGCGTTTCGACCTTCACTGAAAATTAAAATTTATTTGCTTTCGTATTTGATCCATTTTTTAATGATAATTATTAAATATTTTAATAAATAAACATTAAATAATTAAATTTAAATTTATCATTAAGATGAAACAAGAAGTACATGAATTAATAAAAATTATAATTAGAATGAAATAAAATTACGTTAAGACATGCTAGGTTAAATAAACAACAATATAATTATATTAGGAATCAAACAAAATTACAAATTTATATAATATAAATGTTAATATAACGAAATCGAACTAAAACTTGTATATTCCGGAAATCATGAGATACAGTAGTGTAACAGCGAGAAGCTTTTAAATTATTTAGCGACTACGAGGGATCACTACTCTAAATGGAGTTATACTGCACTAAAGTGATCATGGTATGGTGGGGTAAACGGCAACTAGTGTGCCAAACTGTCGCTGAAGAATTTTGTTAATGGTTTAGTTTCCTTTCATCCTTCGTGTTCCAGTACTTATATTCCCATCTCTCTTCTTCCTCTGCCCAGGCTAGTTGATAAGCATTTCCAAATTTCTTCCCAAGAATTTTTTTAACACGCGCATTTTTTTTTTTAGTTAAGCATACTATTGTGAGCACGTAAAAGAGTACTCTTTCCAAGACCAGCATTTTAGTTTAACTTAAATTGAAGGCTCTAAGCATGGAGATATTTGTGATTCGCAACAGAAAAGGTAAATATAATAATTCTTACTTATATTATATATATGTAGTAATTGCTATTTATCTATGTATGTATATAAGATGAAAACATCAAAAGTTTGGAAGTTACTTTTCGAAATCAAACGAGGATAAGATGAAAAAGTGCGTATTTTGTCATAAAGAGTACAAAACAAGCGGAAACACATCGAATCTTTTCGACCATATAAAGGGTATATATCTAACCAAAGCGCTGATGATTTGATGTCGTATTAAAAAAAAATAGATTCCTTTGTTAGTACATTTTATGATAAAAATTTCTACCGAATAAATGAACTAGATAGGGCTATCATGAGATACGTAGCCACAGACATGCGTCCGTTCTCAGTTGTGGAATACAGCGGCTTTCGCGAGATGCTAAATGTGTTTGATCCCCGATATAAGTTACCATCTCGAAAGACTTTGCAAAGTGCTTTGATGGCAGAGCAATTCGAGGATAAACTAATGAAACTAATGGATATGTTGACAGAAATATAATTTTTGCGCAATTACCACGGATCTTTGGACATCACAAGCAAATGAAGCCTTTATTACTGTTACTGTTTTTGACAAGTGGGATATAAATTCTAAAATTGTGGCAATAGTTACAGATAATGCGAGCACGTTGATTAAGGCGTGTGAATTGCTCCAAAAAAGAAATGTACCCTGTTTTGCTCATAAGTAAATTTAGTGGTTGTCTCAAGGCTGTCTCAAGCTAGATTGCTTGGTCCCTATACTAAACAAATGTAAAACTGAACATATTTCAAGTCCAGTTCCATAGCATACAAAAAGCT
>VNJM01000628.1:0-12896 GCA_008042475.1 Drosophila kanapiae | reverse complement strand
ATGTTTGTGGTTCAAGTGGTTCAGGTGGTTAGCCACCATTCCCGCTCCACTCCCTGCCATTGTTTGGTCTACGTGTTTATTCAGCTGCTCCAGTCCTGGCCCCGCATCCTGGCTGGTTGCGTGTGCAGGTAACTCGAATGGAATTCCAACTGCAGCGGGGATTGGTGAGGGCTAAGAGTGGATGGAGTGCAATGGGGAAGGCTCTCGTAGGCATGGCAATGGAACCGGGACAGTCGAGTGCTCCCAAAATGAAATTGTTGCCAAGAAGCGGCCGAAACTGCTCCAGTCTCCATGGCAAACCCACTCTCCCTGCTCCTATCTACTCTTTTATCCAATTCTCTTCTTGCTTTTCCCATTTTCCAGCCGCAATAAAAATCGAAATCAGAAAAGTTTGTTGCCTTCGCTTTCCGATTTCTCTTTTTTGGCTTCGAGGATTTTTTGGAATTTTAAAGTTTAACCAACGGAAGATAGTTTTCGTAGTCGCTGAAGGCAGCTAAGGAATGCTGCGGTCTTTTTAATTAAACTTATCTGCGCCCAAAGCGGAGCCCCACTTGATTAAGGGCCAGATCAGCGGCATCAGTAGTAGAATCTTCCACTTCAGCCACACCATCAGCACCTTCATCGCAGCCAGAAAGGAATAAGAGCACTCCCTCCTTCCGCCGGAGGACGACTGTTGACTTGGCTCTGGCATCCTTCTGGCATTCCGAAGTCATTCAGCGGATGCATTAATAATTCAAAAGACAAATAAACGATGGCAATGTGTGTGTGTGCTTGCTTTTCTGCTTGTTTTCCGAGGGGGGGGAATCCCAGTAACTGATTTAAATGGAGCAGACAGAAAGGGGAATCATCTCGAGGGGATGGACAAACCACGAAAGATATCCTGCACGGCAGTCATCAGCTGAGTCGATAGCATATTAACTACATCAGCTCAATCATAATCACAGAAATGGGATGTGTTAGGGGGAGAAAGATGGCAAAGAAGTTTCCTCTGAGTATTTTCTGCTTAGTCACACGCATCATCTGTCAGTCTGCCACGCCCCCAAGTAGCTCCAGCTCCTTCATCCTCCCCTGGCAAGTGACAAATTGAGCATTTGCTGTTGTTACTGAAACTGAAGGAAGCCGAAGATATCCATAAGATGCGGCAGAATGGGGCACAAACTTTTCAATTACTTGAGGGAAATATAAGAGGGAGGATCCCAGATCCGTAATGAATAATAATCATTGCCTGCTCCATTTTTTCTTCTTTTTAATATATATTTTTGTTGCCCAGCTAATATTTATCGATGTGTATTATTTTCCGCCTCCCCGAAGCCCAGGCACAGATTGAAAAAGGCCTTCAAGGAGGAGAAGGAGGCACGGGAAGCCCGAGGCACCTCCCTCCTCCCAACCCCATTTCAATTATAAAATGGCTTTCGCTTCTAATTGAATCGTGAGCTAGAGCCGGGGCTGAGTTAATATTTTATTTCCACCGATTGCTCCTTCCGCCATCTTTCGCGGCTCTGTTTGCTTAGCGTTTCCACTTCCCCGGTTCCTGCCCCGTCATGGCTTCCCTTTAGTCTACTTTAGCCCACCCACTTCCTATGAATCCTCCCTAGAGCTTCCACTCCCAAACCCATGCCCATGCCCATGCCCAGGCCCACTCCCATTCCCAATCCCACTCCCATTTGTTGGGCCAACAGCCGCGGGGCTTTGCCAAGTAGCAACCGAGTTGGGAGCTTCTCCTCCAGCCGATGATAAACAACCAAATGTGCCCTGTGCCACTGGATGGATATCCATCTCCTTGACTATTAAAACTCCAATGGAATCTATTTCGGCTAACAAAAACAAAAACAAAACTCGTAAACAGACAACAGCAACACATTTCGCATTTGGGTAATTCGAGTGGCCAACAATTTCCGTAAACTGAAACTCAAATTTAGTTTGGCTCGCGGCCTTCGGTTGGGAATAGTTTTTCCGCTCCAAACAAAATATCGAATATCTGTTCGAGCTCTCATTAACTTTAAATGACAGGGCGAACACATACAGAAAATTAGGAAATTTTTTTCCATAATTTAAAGCTTTTTGAAAGGGTTATTAGAATTGCTAAGTTTCTTTATTATTTACAAAGAACATTTTTATTTGTTTAATATTTTACCTATACAATTTAATGATCATTTTATTTCAGTTTTAAGTGAGCTCCTGACTTCGAAATTGTTATATTAAGTTTACTTTTTTATATTGAAAATGTATTATTATCGAAACAAATATATTTATATGATTAAATATATAATATAAATATCGAGTGTTCTCACTCCAAGGAAATACAACAAATTTGTGATGTTTTTAAAGGATTATATACTACAAATTGAAAGTTAGTTTCTTTGTTAACAAAGTTTTAGCTCTTTTTAAACTTCCACAATTTATTAATAATTTTATAAAAATTATTAGTAAGCTCCTGAGTCTTAAATTGCTATTAAAAGTTCACATTTACCTTCCTGATTATATACAATTTTAGGAAACAGCTACATTTTTGCGAGTGCAGGGCTTGTTTGCCGCCAAACTCCATTTAATTGCCGTAAATATTTGAAAATGGACTCCGCATTCGGGGAAAATGTACAACGAAAAACTGGACATAATGCGAAATATTCGCGCTGACCGGACAAATTGTAGACCATAAATTTTGATAACTGATTAAAAGTAACGAGCGACAGTTGGCTATACTGTTTACCTGACATTACCTGCGCATTTGTTCTATATTTAATAGGGAATTGTTTTTGCCGGATTTTGGCTGGCAACAATTGTTGGTACTTGGTACAAGGCCTAATGTCCAAAATGTTCGTCGGCCTGGCTAATTTGTGCAGGCAATTAATTTACATTACGGCAAGGGGAGGGACGGAACTCGATTTGTTACATTTTCGGCGCTGCGCTCCACTGAACAAACGATTTCGACCCCAAAAACATGTGTAGTCAACATATATATATGTATATATTTTGGGCGAAATGACCAGGACCCCGGTGCCGGTGACCGTAATGAAAGACACACTTGTTCGTGGTGGAACTGGGTCGTTTTTGGGGTCCCAGCCAAGCCATTAAATTCACAATTTCTGCAATTTTGCACGATGACAGTTTCCACTTAGTGTTTGGGGCTTTTCTAATTACTTTCGCAATTATTGCCTAACCTCCCCTCGTAAACTAGGAAAATAATTGATATTTCGATCGATGATTTCCCTAATTACCAATAAAAGAAATTCTTTTGGCTTTTTAATGGGATTTTTTTTAAGTATGTTAAGGGGTTGATGCAAATTTTAAATGGAGTGTCAAGTTTATTTTAATGATAATTGCAACTAATATTTGTGAAAATATAAAACAATAAATGGTAAATGAAAAAATGATGAATTAAATGTATAAATGTGGGTCAAATTTCATTAAGATAATGTGTTTTTATGCAAAGTAATTTAAGGATTTTATGTAGAGAGATTTACCTTTACGATATATAAAGCTAATGATTTTAAATTATTTTTTGTAACTATTTTAATACCGATAAAATGTATCTAAAGGTATTTAACACTTATACCACTAATAAATTATGATTTAAATTAACGCTACATTACAGCGTGCCTTAAGTCAGGGATAGTTTAACTAAGAACGATTATCATTTCATTAAAACAAACACTGAAAACATAACTAGCAGCATTAAATGAAAGTATCCTACTTTACCATTATATTTTTCCACAACCCGTTTAATTTGAAAAAAAATGGGAAACTCTTTCTTTTCTGTGGAAACCCACAGAGTTTGTGTTGAAAAGTAAGCACCAGGCTAACCACCAGTCAGCCCCATGGGCCTGGCCCAAACCAAATGAAAGCTTTTAAGGATGCTCGTCTGCATTGCGAGCGAGTGCCTAGTAAATAACCCCATAATGACCAGCTCACATATCCAGTTTACAGTCTCCTCCCGATCCACCTAGGCCACTGCAACTGGCCAGCAAGCCAGGCCAGGCCAGGCCAGGCAGTCAGCCAGGCAGCCATTTAACATGAAATACAACCTCAATTACGTTTTACGAGTTTAACTCAACACCGTGCGGTTGTCTGATGGGAATTTTCAATATTATGTGGCGTGAATTTATGGTGGCAAGTGACAGGATCCGAGCTAAGCGACGACACCCAGCACGAACGAAATGTTATTGGGAGATGGGACGATGGACTTTTATCTCCTCGAGCGCCAAGTGCCGTAAAAGTATCTCCACGACAGCCCCTCGATTTAAAGCCCCTCGAGTGACGAAGGCAACCGAAACGGCAACGACAACGACCCCACAGTCTGTCCCCCAGACAATGGGCAATAATCATTGATTTATGGCTGTCATTTCGGTTATTAAAATGATATTTTGCCCGGCGAAAGCGAGAAATCTGTAAGAAACTTGGGAAACGGAAGACGACATCTGAGCCGGCTATCTGGGTCAGACACCGTGTCCAGGCCCGGCCTGTCCTACTTTAAAGCTTTATGTCCCTAATTGAAACATCAAGCCGAGTATCCCGCAGTTGAGCGCTAAAAGCGTGCCTAATCTATGCATATTTCAGGCAAAGACCCCTAATCAGGCTGCGACTGGGGCATAAAAAAGAGCAGGGCCAAAAGGGAAACTGCGGCCCACACTTAGGGCCAACTTTTAGTTTCACTTTGAGTCGGCTTTGTTGTTGCTTTCCGTGCTGCTGCTGCTGCTGCTGGCGGAGCACTTAGGCATTCAATCAACGTGGACGTTAGCCTGTCGTGTCGAGGCGTTGGCGTGCACTGAGTGCTGCCTCGAAGGGTGGAGGTGGGAGGTAGTTCGTTAGGGGTTGGCTGGGCGGTGGGTGCTCCGAGTTGGGAGGGGGGTGGGTGCTAAGTGTCGGGCCAGCCCCATTTCGAGTTGGCCAAGCGCAACGAGAGATTTGCATTTTGTGCTTTATTCTTCTCCATTTAGCCACGGTGCAAATAGAGTTTTTGGGGTGTACATGGTATGGAAGGAAAGGTTGCTGGACAAAATGAAAGCGTTTGTCGATATAAGGGGTATATATATGTAATCTTAGGTGGTGACGAGGCCTGAACACAATATTAAGAGTACTATATACTTGATCTGCTTAGTCCACTCGGACTTTAATTAGACATTCCTTCAGTCTGATAAGTTTTTATTTGAGTTTGTCTTTTAGTTAAACTAGAAGTTCTTTTTTTATTTTGTCAGTTAGTTTTTGCGTAAATTTCTGTCTTAGTTTGTAAGCCAGTTTATCCTTTACTTTGTCGGTTAGTTTATTATTTAGTTTGTCCGTCAGATCGTCCGTTAGTTTATATTTCAGCTTGTCCGTCGGTTTGTCCTTAAGCTTGTCCGTTAGTTAGTCGGTTTAATTATCCTTTGGCTGGGGCAACAGTTTCTCAGCCAGTTTGTCCGTTCAATTGTCTCTCAGTTTGTCCTTAAGTTTTATCCCTTAGCTGGTCCGTCAGTTTCTTAGTCAGTTTGTCCGTCAATTTGTCCATCAGTTTGTCCTTCAATAAATTCCCTTGTCCGTCTGTTATTTCTTTTATAGTTTTATATGAAAAACCTAAACTATTTTACTTTTAAAGATGTATTTTTTGCTTACTAATAAGTAAATATTTATCTACATTATTTTATTTTCAGCTATTTTAAAATGAAGTCAGAAAATGTCCTGAGGTATGTACCATTTTGTAATCAAACTTCAAGTCCTAGGTATTCCATACTTGTCTAAACTTTATAGTCACTTCTCTAGTGTTAATTCGTGTAGTTTTTTTTTTTTGTTGGCTGTTCATTTGCTGTAGTAGAGTTTGTATTACTTTTTTAGTGCCTAGTTTTTGGCGCCCCAAGGAGCAGGCCCTTATTCTCACACATTGCAATTAGTGTCAGTCCGCCCTCGCAAGTTCACCAAGTCACGCAATGTGACACCATAAAAAAGCAACAAAAAAGCAAAGCTTACACACACCCACACCATACACTGGATATCCTTTGGGATGGTGGGGGAAAACGAAGACCCAGCACAATTATTTATTTAGTTCCGGTCGAGAGTTTGAAATGGGTGTGATCCTGTGTGACGGGTTCAAGCGGGTGTTGAAATCGGTCAGGCCGAGCAAAACACATTAAATGCTTACTTTTTATGGGAGCGGGCAGGCAATCAGCTTTGCTATGATGCCGGGACAGGCCGGAGATTAATCCTTTTTTTTTTGTTTTTTGCTACAGAATCGGACAGGGGAGTTTTGCACTTCAGATTAGCATTTCATATACAGGATATATGAGCACTGCGGAGCACTTAATGCCACATTTAAGCCGTGTCAACACGAGGCGACCGCGAAACAATAATGTCGACGGCTGGGCTTTTCTTTATTAATGATTCGGTTTTGCGGCTTCTGCGGGTCCTGCAGGAGCTGCGGCTTTGCTTCTGGTAGTTGCTGTCGTTGTTGTTTCTTTTTGCTTTATTTTACTTTATTTTTTGTTGTTGGTTGGACGGAGAATTTCGCGTTTTTAAACACACGCACACACACTGTGGCACACACTCGCGAACGAACGACGACAGTTGACAAACTTCCGGGCGTTGGGAGTCCTCGGCGACCGTGTGTTTCGAAAAGTGGCGAGCGACTAACTGAACTGCATTCGAATCCTTGAAGCCGCTTGGCTTCCTCAACCACGAAGAGTCCTCGAGTCCTCGGTCTCGGCTCCGCTGTGGGCACATGCGCACTTTCTTCACCGACTCTCTGCCGAAATGCCGGCAGTTAGCTGGGCCATCGAAGGGAGGAGGGAGGACGAATTTGGTTTGAATTTTGAGGGCAGGAGAAAGGACAATTGTTTGTTTTGTGTTGTTGCTGCCGCTGCTGTTTGCCGCCTGCCACATGCAACTGTTGCGCATTTTTTTTGCAAATGGCCAGCGATAAATGTGGTTGTTGTTGGCGCAGAGCTTGTTTATGATTGCACTCGATGTCGTGTTGAGTTTTTCGGCTCCTGGCGTTGGCCGGAAGTGGAGCGGAACTAGTTCCGCTTTGTGTGTGAAGTTTGTATACTTTTTTTGGGAAACATATCAATTATATTCGAAGGGAAATTGCAGCTATTTATCATATATTTATTAAATAAATTATGGGAAATTATTAACAGAATTATTTAATGTAATGTTATATTTATTGAATTGATTAATATTCTGAAAAATCGGGATATTTCAATGTTTTATGGTTTTTGTATTTGTTTTCAAATCCAAACCGTTCTTAAAGTATTTCGAAACCTAAAAAACAAGGATATGGTGTAGAAAATTAATTGTGGATTTAAAATCGTTTTCTTTACTTTATAACAAGATTATCGCAACAAAACTTACACATAATTTGGTGCCTCTCGATTTTTTTACATACTTTTGCATACTTTTGACACTTCCTTAAGGTTTTTAAAAACCCTAGTCATAGCTGGAGAATTCTAGATTATCTTTTCAAAAACTCCTGTGTATATAAAGCCATATTTCTTTGGATTAATAATAAGCAACTCATCTCACTAATTTAATTCTTACTTAATTTCTTAAATTATTTCTGATTCACCCCGGAACTAGTTCCAATTTGCATATCCCCCACCCATTGCTGTCAGTGTACAACTGCTGCAGAGTCCTAAATATCCTATCCTCAAGGGAACTTTTGGTTGCATTTGGGGCATGTTGCACAGAAGCAGTAGATAAACAAGGGCGTTATCCGCCCCTACTGGAGCTTTTTGTGGGAAAACAAAGCCCCAAACTGAAGGGGCGGGGAGCTAAGAGAGAAAAAAGGGAAGTGATATAGGGGTCCAATCGCATCCTAATTGCTCAAGAGAGTGTGTGTGTGTATATATATCCTGTGGACTTGATGTACGGCCGCCATGCCAAGTAGCCCCATTTTGTCACAGCAAATTCAATTTGTCACTCAAAAGCCGACGAAACGGGGCAATTTCCTGTTTGGCAGCTTGGCAGAAAATCAGCAGAGGGAGTGTCCAAGGAGCCGGCACAAACAATCTTCAAACTAATTAAATAAAACGAACTCCGAACTAAGCAAATTGGGCAACTTGTCGCAGTAATTACATCAAAATATCTATGAAGACCAAGGAGGGAGCCCGAAAAAAAGCAGCAGAAATATAAGTATATATATGAGCTGTGTCAGCCAGCAAAGAGAAGAAGGTCGATCCTGGGACAGGTCCTGTCCGGCTGACAGATGGTCGCCAGCCTGGCCAAAGAGAGAGAAGAGAGACTGTTGGGGGCCCAACATTTTTACGACACAAAGCTTAATTTGCTGGAAGAACGAATGTCAATTAAAATTTTTTAATGAAATAACTTTTGTTGATTTGTCCCCTCAGCAGGGCACTGGACACGACAGCGACTCCAGGAATTCAATTAAAAAAGGTTGATTAGTTCGCCATTAGATCGGAGAATGCCTCATTACCACCAGCAGCGGAGAAGCACTTTGGAAAATGTCCTAACTTTTAGGCCCGCCGATACGCTCGGACTTTTAATTAAACGAAGGGACACTTTTGCAACTGGCAAAGCGAAGCGAAGCGAAACGAAAAGAAAACCAATTACAAATCATAACAAGACGTGGGAAAATAATTGAAATTTTCATGGCTAACCACCAACCAGGCGGCGCAGGAGTCTCTATATTCAACCCCATTCAATCCCCCTGCCGTAATCTCGGCGAGCTGTTCGCACGTGGAGCACGTGCCACGATGGGAGCCATTAAGCTGCCAGCAAGTAAATTGCCAGCGATAAAGTCCCCGATTCGCTGGGAATCCCAGTCAGCCAGGTTGAACTACACCACCAATACCGACTGATAAGAGACCACTAATCCCCCAGCCGTGCACTTATCAGCACAGCTCCATGGCTCGAACTCGAACGTAGTCCTTGAGTAATGAGTCGTACTCGGGGAATATCCTAGAAAAAGTGTTGGTGGAACAGAAAAACAGGAAAGGTTAAGCCAGTCCACCCCGTCGATGCAACAAATGGCATTGCCAAGGCGGATATAGAACACAATAAGAAGCCACAACAGAGTAAATGCCAGAGGAAGTGGAAACACAAGTGGCGGTGGCAAAGTGTAAGAGCACTAAATTGTTGCAGGAGTTGCTGGACGAGGGATAAACCGGAGTAAAAGCTGCAGCAGAGTGCCAAAGTTCACACCAATCCACCCAAACTGGGGGGAAAGAAAAAAAAAAGGGTGGCTGGGATAAGGATAATAATGCGAGAGAGTAAAAACAAATATGCGTTGATCTGTGGCACGGACTTAGCAGTCGGAATATATATATAAATATAAAGTGGCAGCGAGCAGGGAGAATGTGTGGCAAACGGAAAATGGAATCAAATCGCAATAAAACGAAACGAAACAAACAGCGAGTGAAAACTAAACGGAATGGAATCCCCTTAATGCGGCATGTAAACAAAATGGGCACGTGACCAGAAGGGCAGCATCAGCAGGAGCAGGAGCTGCCCGAAAGGATCAAGGGGATGTAGCAGGCTATCCTCCAACTCGCCAACAAATTGCCGCATGAAAGTAATCCTGACAGCCTGCAGATTGTTGCGCCCTCATAAAAAAAGAACCCTGAAACCGAGACGCAGACGGGCGCCAGGATCAGAGAATAAGGAAGCACTTTGGGATTTGGCAGACACTCGCAAGACATTGTAAGAAAATGGGGGGCAAAAAAAACAGAATGCAGTCTTGACCAGCACTGACCAACAGCTCCTTCTCCCAACTCGAGTGCAGCTGCAATCCTTGAATGACTGCGCTGTCAAATCAAACATCTTCGCCAGCCTCCCTTTTCATTTCCTGAACGCCTGTCGAACCATTGGCAGGACTTCCTTCAACACTAGCTGTCAGTGTACTTTTCCAGTTTAAATACTTTTCGTTTTGATGTCTCGATGGCATCACGTTTTGCCCAACTGTTAATTAGCTCGATAAATGTGAAAATAATGAAGGAGGCGGCGGCACGGCGACGACTGTGTTATTTCTAGAGACTTGACTTGCCTTGGCACTACGCCGGGCGTCCTCCAATCAGAGGACTTTATGGCCAGAAGTTATGAAGTCCGAAAGATAATAATGCGCCAACACTTTATGCCTGATGATGCCTGGCACTAACTCAAATCCGACGCCACAAGAGCAACTCCACAACTGGCGGACAATAAAGTTAAGTGCACTGCAAGAAATCGCTGCCAAGTTTCGGAGAAGGCCCGGAGCCCGACGTAGCCCGACGCAATCAGTCAGGACAATCACATTCTGCGATATTATTATTGCCGGGACCTGGAACTAGAATCAAAGTCGCAGCCAACTTTCCGTCGAGGAAATTGTTTGCCGCTTCCCATGCAAAGCAGCGCCCCGAGGGTGTCCGGAAGTGACGGGAAACTTTCATGGCCAGCAGACGAGTCTGGGAGTCTGGCCCAGCCATTTGCCGTCAACTGTCAGCCCGGAGTTGGGTGGCGGCCAAAGAGGATAAGCGGACTCGCAACACGAAGGATACTTGTGCCGGGGCAATAGGGAAAAACGAGGAAAAGGCTAGAGGAGAATTTCTTTGGCAAACGCTTTTATTGCTCTTAGCCAGTTGGATGTGTCTCCGCACCGAATTGGGGGATTGAGGGGATTTCTGCATGAGGCTGCTCCAGCCTGCTCCCCCCCGCCGAGGAGTTGTAGTAAAGTAAATGAAGCGTGACGCGCTTTGTTTTCCTTTGATTTAGTTTTATGAGTCTGCATCGGATGTAATTGAATTATGCAAGTTGGCGCCGACGGCAGACGACTTTATTAGCCTTCGATCGTAGAAGGTTACTAAAGGGGGTTTCAATTACGAGACTCTATTCTATCTACTTCCAACCTGATGATTCTTCTATGTATTTAATTGCATAATATCGAAAATAATTATAACAATCAATTATGTTAAGTGTTTAAGGACTGTCAACTATTTTATAATATTTAAATAGATTCTAAGGCTCCTTGTTCTCCTGTTCAAAACTCTCATGGACTGATTCTAAGGACATTGAGTCTTGCTGGTGATCCTTCAACACGTTGAGGTCCAATTTGCACAACTGGCACAGATGGCAGTTACATGGGTTTGGGATCAGACCCGGCACGGTAGACGATCATTAATCGAAAAGCATTATCATCGCTGTAGAACCTCATCTCGCAGCCAAACTCCTTAACCAGGTCCTTTGCAATGGTGGGCAGTGACTCGGGCAGTACTGTGGTGTAGTTGTGCTCGGGAAGGATGCGCTACACCAGGCTGGAAACTGAGGTTTACTGTTACTGAGTTACTGTTAACTTACCCGATTCGGAGAAGTGAGAGGTGTTCTCTGCATCGTACAGAAGCTTCAGTTCGTCCAGTATCTCGTCCGACATTATTGAAAACTTCTATACTTTTGCATGAGTTTATATAAGTAGTTAGCAGCATTGAAAGTTGCTGAGAATTCAACCTAGTCTGAGTAAATTACTGACAACCAACTCGAGGATATTCCGACATAGCCAAAGTTTCCATTCGAATTTAATAGATAACTTTCTGCAGCTCTTGTTCTCTCCAGAATTGGGATAATTTTGTTCAATTGACAAGAAAGTTTCGGTGGGAAAGTTGCCTTTAAACCATCTCGCAAGGTGACAACCCACAAAATAGTGTTGCAAAAGGCAAACTGCATACAAAGCGACATGCAACTCAGAATTCAAAAGCGAGAAATAACTGAATAATTCGAGAGCAGCTTTATGGCCCAATTCCACAGCAATCCGGATATTATTATGGCCCAGTCTGAGTAAAATCAAAGTTTCAGAGCCCGAAAGAGTCAGTCCGGGAAATTGCTGGCCGTTTCGCCATGCAAAACATGACCTCCGGAGTGTCAGAGTTGACGGGAAACTTTCATGCCGGAGGAGGCTCCGGGAGATGAGGCAAGCACACGAGCAATGGCCACCAAAAATCAGCCAGGAGTGGGGAGCAAGCCAAAGCGGATCCCGTGTACGAGGAAGACAAACCAAACTTCTTTGGTGAAAGGTTTTATTGCTCCTAGCCGGCTGGATGTGTCTCCACTTCGAAATGGCAGCGTAAGGGATAAGGGATAAGGGATGAGGGATGACGGCCAGGAAAGGGGAGCAGCCCGCCGAGGAGTTGTAGTAAAGTAAATGAAGCATGCCGCTTTGTTTTCCTTTGATTTGGTTTTATGAGTCTGCATCGGATGTAATTGAATTATGCAAGTTGGCGCCGAAGACAGACGACTTTATTAGCTTTCGATCGTTAAAGGGGGTCAGGGGATGATGACACGGATGATGGAGAACTCCAGGAGGCTACAGGATACAGGATACCCGGACACGGCTACGCTTTTTAGCTGTGATATTTGAATTTCAGATGATTCCGCACAACTCGCGGTGAAATGATTTGGAAAATATGTGGATGAAGCAGCTGATAGGGCACCCAGGATACCCGACACTGCTCTGCCTTGCCGGAGCAGCCTCATCCAGTGATAAGCAGCTCCATGAATGCGCAATGCGATGGCAACGGGAGGGAATCCATAATGAAATGACAGTTTGCAGGCGGACAAAGCGTTCCGCAGCCTAATTGACACCAATGGATGTCCGGGAAATCGGAAATCGAAGCTGCAACTGGATTCCAGTAAGGGCAACGACAACAAGGCATTGCTCCCAGGGCAATCCCCTAGAGAGCCAGGCTAAGAGAAGAGAAATCGATTTGCCAACTGCCTCAGAGCATTTGCGGCGGGTTCTGTTTCAATATTGTAAGCCAATAATTAATATGTGAGTCGCCATGGTGGCAGGATAAGCCCGCCGAGGAAGGGGCAATGCGTCAACTCAGTGCGGGTTTCGTTTGTCAGAAATGCAGGGCAGGGGAGGCACTGCATCCCAGGAACAGCCCTCCCACAACTGACAGGCACTGCCAGCGTCCGATTACAGTTTCATGAACAGGCAGATGAGG
>VNJM01000623.1:0-143391 GCA_008042475.1 Drosophila kanapiae | reverse complement strand
AAATACATAGACATACACAAGTTTACTGTGGCTTAGGCTGTTTAATTTATAGAAATAATTAAACGAATGCCAGAGAAAGGATTTAACTTAAGTAATTTATGAAAATATAATTTAAGGCGAAAAAGATCACAAAACTATAGGTTCCATATAGATAAAAATACATAGACATACACAAGTTTACTGTGGCTTAGGCTGTTTAATTTATAGAAATAATTAAACGAATGCCAGAGAAAGGATTTAACTTAAGTAATTTATGAAAATATAATTTAAGGCGAAAAAGATCACAAAACTATAGGTTCCATATAGATAAAAATACATAGACATACACAAGTTTACTGTGGCTTAGGCTGTTTAATTTATAGAAATAATTAAACGAATGCCAGAGAAAGGATTTAACTTAAGTAATTTATGAAAATATAATTTAAGGCGAAAAAGATCACAAAACTATAGGTTCCATATAGATAAAAATACATAGACATACACAAGTTTACTGTGGCTTAGGCTGTTTAATTTATAGAAATAATTAAACGAATGCCAGAGAAAGGATTTAACTTAAGTAATTTATGAAAATATAATTTAAGGCGAAAAAGATCACAAAACTATAGGTTCCATATAGATAAAAATACATAGACATACACAAGTTTACTGTGGCTTAGGCTGTTTAATTTATAGAAATAATTAAACGAATGCCAGAGAAAGGATTTAACTTAAGTAATTTATGAAAATATAATTTAAGGCGAAAAAGATCACAAAACTATAGGTTCCATATAGATAAAAATACATAGACATACACAAGTTTACTGTGGCTTAGGCTGTTTAATTTATAGAAATAATTAAACGAATGCCAGAGAAAGGATTTAACTTAAGTAATTTATGAAAATATAATTTAAGGCGAAAAAGATCACAAAACTATAGGTTCCATATAGATAAAAATACATAGACATACACAAGTTTACTGTGGCTTAGGCTGTTTAATTTATAGAAATAATTAAACGAATGCCAGAGAAAGGATTTAACTTAAGTAATTTATGAAAATATAATTTAAGGCGAAAAAGATCACAAAACTATAGGTTCCATATAGATAAAAATACATAGACATACACAAGTTTACTGTGGCTTAGGCTGTTTAATTTATAGAAATAATTAAACGAATGCCAGAGAAAGGATTTAACTTAAGTAATTTATGAAAATATAATTTAAGGCGAAAAAGATCACAAAACTATAGGTTCCATATAGATAAAAATACATAGACATACACAAGTTTACTGTGGCTTAGGCTGTTTAATTTATAGAAATAATTAAACGAATGCCAGAGAAAGGATTTAAATTAAGTACTTTATGAAAATATAATTTAAGGCGAAAAAGATCACAAAAAAATAACAAAGGTATAGTGATTGGACATTTTTCAGCTTTGATTCGAGATCAGCTTGAAAATATTTAAGAAAGATTAATACTTACTTATGTATATTATAGAAACACTCATCAGACTATCTACCTTATTATATCTTTTAGCTCTTATTACTGATAAATAAATAAATACAGCGTGATGGTACATTTCATAGCTTTAATTCGAGATCAGCTCGAAAATGTTTAAGGAAGAATAATACTTATAGAATTACTCATCAAAAGACCTACCGAATAATATATTATAGCTCTTAAAACTAAAAAAAAACGAAATGGAATAATGAAAAGTATATTCATCATAGATTCAAGATCAGTTCCATGAAATAAAAGCGTTTTACAACACCATTCTTCACGTGGTAGTCCTGGCAAAACCACAACCACTGTGCCATTGTACCAACACTATGAAATGCAAATCCGAATGTCGGTATATATATTCATGATAACTGTGCGAAAGAGAGCCGAAAAGAGCAGCTGGCTGGGATGATGAACAGAGATAGCGGCACACTTGGCCGGATATACTCGTGTTCTTCTTCCTATCTCGCTCGTCGCATCTACCCCAAAAAATTCCGGAATGGGATAGCACGCACATATACATATATATTTTTATAGCCTCAAACAAACATACGGAAAAAAATTAAATTTCGTTTTTACTGTGCAAACATTAGATAATCATCATCATCATCAGCAGCATCATAATCTGCATCAGCATCTGAGTGGGCGTTTTATGTTTGAATGCGAGTGAGAGTCGAGCTCTGTCATAAATATAATATTTTTGTAATGCGAAACTTTCCGTTTTTAGCATTTGTTTATTATTCTGCTTATTTCTCTCGTATTTTTCTTTCCTTTTTTTTTTGCGTTGCGTTTAAATGACACTCTGTGTTTGGCAGTTATTATGGCAAATTAGGTTTCATTTGACTTTTGGCGATTATGCCTGCCAGGGTTATCAGGTGTCCCCCACAAACTCACACACACTCTCACATGTGAAAAATGAAGTGTTGCCTGGCAGCGAAAGTCATCAGCTTTAAGCGTTTATTATCCTGGCCAAAGTTATGGCATTAAACAATAATGCCATAGATAGACTGAGCGCTTATTTATGCTAATTAGTTATGAGTTTTCTTTTCAAAGAACGCTTAATTAAGCAACTCATTTTTGCAAATGGAATAAAAATTATGCAACGATATATGTATGTATATATTGTTTAGGGAAGCTGGAGAATAATATTTTTGTGGCATACTTTAATGTGCAGAATTGAAAGATAAAGAGTAAAGCTTATTTATTCTAAATGTGGAATGACTCACATAAATCGAGAAACGTAAAGAATAATATTTTAGGGGTCATGTTCAAAAAGCAAAGCTGAGGTGGAGAAAAAAACTACGGAATGACTTATATTATATCAAGAAATGTAAAGAATATTGTTTACCACGTACTATTAGTCACCAAAATAAAAGATTTCTGATTGTTTTGACTTCATGGAATTGATTGAGAAGTATTAAAAAATATAGTAATATATATAATAAACTTAAAATAAAACTGAAGTATTTTATCTTGTGAAAGATAATTAAATTGAATTTTTAAAACGTAGTTCGTTTGCAACAAATTCCTTCAGCAAAATGGTAGCAGTAGTAACCAGATCTTCATTTTCAGCATATAGGGTTTCCCTTGCAGATTTTATTGCTTTTCCTTTGAGCACACACACTCACATCTGTGCAATCGCACAGATTCTCATTCTCACGCCTGCAAGTGTGAGCTGGAATTTTCTTTTTCCTTTTATTTTTGTTGTCTTGTATAGCTTTCGTTTGTTTCCCGCTTTTTCTTCTTGTTTCTTGCAGCTATAAACTTCCAACTGGCTGCCTTTTTCCCCTCGCTTTCCTCAGCAATTTTCCTCCGGCTTTGGTGGTGGTGCTCACTTTTTCCATCTTTTACTTTGTTAATGAATCCCTTTTGTTGGCAATTGCTTGCCATGTTCTTTATTTCGCCGTTTCGAGTATTCTGGCCCCCATAAACACCTCCTGCCGCGATTGCATCTGACTGAGCAGCCTGGAATTCTATTTTCGCCATCAAATATTTAGTTAGCTATCCGCGCTAGCGAATCCCTAATCCCACGACTGCAGTTCCGTCTAATCGCAGTAGGAACTTTTTGGTTGCCAGTGAATTTCGCTGGTTTGTGGGTAAATGCAAATTTGCCTAGCTCTCTCTATTTCCCTTTGGAGGCCGCAAAAGTCGGCTATTTGTAATTCGACAGTTGCAATCCGCAATTCGGAATCAGCAATCCGAAATCCGCAATCCGCACTCTGTAATCCTCAATCCTTTAAGCGGAGAGCAACACCCAATTATTCTGGCCCCATAATAAATCTCAACAAGGAGTGCCTGTCATTTATAGCTGGAACTCTTCTCGAATGTAGAAGAAGAACTCGGAACTCCCTCCTACGCAATTTGGCCAAGCATTATTTCTTGGCCCCTGGGCCAATACACACATTTAGCCATCCGTTTATATATCTATTTTATGTTGGCCACAAACATTCTGCCATGATTTCGTATCGCAACAAATTTCTGAACGGCTCGAGTTACTTTCTACTTTGGCTCGAGGGCAACACATGTTGCTAATGTGCCCGCTGAGAGTTGTATCGGAATTATCCTTACACACAGACACACACAGAGGTCGTCGTCGCTGTAGTCGTCGCGCTCTCTGTCTTTCGGAAAAGTTTTATTGATTTTGTGACAGTTGTTGGGGCGGTTCTTCTTTCTCTTCTGCTGCTTTTCTGCTTTTCCGCCAGCTTTATTTGCCGCTGTTGTTTTAGTTTAGGCCTTGTTTCGAATTCAATTCAATCAAGCGAAAACAGTTTGCCGAAAATGTCTCCAGTGGCATGTACTTGATTATCGTTGTGACGTCGTGTCCTGTCCTGTGTCCTTGCAAGCTGTCTCATTCTGCTTGTCACTTGCCTACCCCGTCGCCGTGGTGCCGTCAATTTTGATACTTTCATGGCGCCCACGGTTGCGTTCCTTACTCAAGAGGGTTACTTTGCATGTCTGTCATTTTTTCGAAATTATATTTGAGTTTTTGAAGGTTAAAGATAAGTTGAAACGTGTTTAATTTATGTATTTCCTTTTTCTTTTTTTTTCTAGAACTATTTAAGAGTTCCATTATATCCTTTTAATAGTTAATATCCATTAATTCACATATTTTAAAAAATAATGAGCAACTAGCGATGTTATAAACTCAATGGACTCAAACTACTTTACCCGTTTTACCTAAACAAAAGTCATAAATTGTTTTTAAAACCACCTAAATTTTATGAAAAACCTCCAAGGAATTGATAAATAAATAAATTTATTGTGCAGCCCCAAAAGTTGACCAGCAAAAAAAAAAAAAAAGAAAAAACCAAAATAAGAAGCCAAGGAGCAGCAGCTGGCAAAGGAGCATCAGCTGTGCCAAGTAATGTGCAAAGTTTAAGTTGACAAACGCCGGCGGAATGATGATGATGATGAGGGGTTCTTGCTTCTCTCTCTCTTGATGTTTTTTGGTTTGGGGCGAAGGTGGCAGGTGATCACTTCACCTGACCTTCCACTGATTTCCGCCCGCTTCAGCTATGCGCCCTTAGTTAGCAGCTGCTGTCTGTGAGCGTTTGTCCTGCTGTCTCTCATTCTGCTCATCAGCATCGTCGTCATCATCATTTTCCCTCACAGCCGGAACGTGAACTAAAACGTGAGCGTGTCAGTTTTGGTTATTTTTTTCGCTTTTCTTTTTTTTTCCTTGGCGTGCTAAAATGGCTAGAAAAAGAGAAAGGAATAGTTGGAGTGAGCCTGACGCACGTGCAACTGACATGAAAATAAATAAGAGGAGCAAGACTAAATGACAGTTTTTGCATTAGATTTGCCTTTTTTATTTTGCGCAGCATTTTTCAACATTCTTTGCTATATATTTTTTCTTCTTCTTTAACTATGTTATCTTCACCTAGTTTTATAGCTCGGCAAAAGAGGGTATTATAATTAAAGTAGGACGTTTGTTACCTATAAAGTATATATGTACTTAAAGAAGTTTGTTACCTATTTATTTTATTTCTTTATTTTATTTAGAACATATTTTTTATCAGCGTCAACAGTCGAGTCGATCTAGCAATATCCGTTTGTCCGTCTATTCAAAAGCTTGTCCGTTTGTTCGGGAGAATAGTTTCTTTCCCTTTTTAGAGGTATTTGGATGAAGCTAATAAAGTATATATGTACTTGATCAGGTATTATATTTTAAGTAAGAAGTTTGTTACTTATAACGTATACTACATATTATTTAATTTATTATTTTAGTAGATATTCTCTGTATTCAGCTTTAACAGTCGATTCGATTTAGCCCTGTCCGTTTGTCCGTCTGTCCGCCAGACTCTCTGTTTGCCCGAGAGAATAGTTTCTCCGTTTTTTTCTGGATGAAACCTTTTTAATAGTCTTATTTCTATTGCAGATAGAACTTGCAACTTATTATATAGATTCCAGATAATTGTTAGGAAAACGAATAGAAAATTAATACGTTATTTTTTTTATAACTGAAAGGGTATATAAATTCTTTGTGTTAAGTTTTCTTTCTTGCTTTTTGTCACTTTTTTTATTTGGTCTATTTTTGCTTTCACTTGAATTCTTATGGGTTGTTTTTTCCTTTGATTCTTTAGATTGTTTTCCTTTTATTATTTTTTCTTTCGGAAAAACTTTCTTTTCGAAATTTAACTCTGACAGTTTTGCATTCAGCTGTGTTGGCACTGATTTACTCTTCTCACTATCTTTATTCCTACTTTTCGGGTGCAGTTTTTTTATAAGTTTAATTTTGTTGCTTTCGTTGTTTGGCTGGAATTGCATTTGGGTTTCTTTACACTCTTGCATTTTATTTGTTTCTTTTCTTTTTTGTTCCACAAAACTCTTTCATTTTTTTTTCTTCCTGCTTATTGATATCAAAAGATTAAGTGCAGCTTTGGCAGGAGCTTACATTATGCTTTGGCCGGGCTCAGTGCGCTTATCCTGCTTACCAAACTTACAGAAGAAACGGAGAATGGCAAATACGGAGAGGGGGTAGCGGGGCGGGGTTAGGCGGAAAATGCCGAGTGGAAATCTTTTTGGCAACAGCTTGAGATGAGCGAGAAATGTGAGTGACACTGGGCTGCGGCAAAACCCTAAAAAGTGTGCTACGAAAAAAAAAGAAGGGAAAAGCGGCAGAAGGAAGTACGTACGCACTTGTGATATCACCGTGTAATCGTGTGTGTGAGTGTGTGCACCGCTTTCCTTATTCACTTGAAACCAAATTGAGAGTAAAAGAGGAAAAAGGAAACAAATCAATTTCATTTGATTCTGTTTTTGGCGGCCCTGATTGTATTGAGAGTGCAAGTCGTCTTTTCCGCTCTGCCGCCTATACGCATTTACATACACATCAATTTGATCGGCGTTCAGCATTTCGTGGCCCTTTCAAGTTGCCTAAATTGATTTCCCCAGCTATATACAGCGTCCCTTTTCCCCTCCAACATACATACGTGTGAGTGTCGATGATTCTTGTATTTTGATTGTTTGGCAGAGAAACGCGTTTGGCATAGGAAAGGAGCAATCTTTTCTCTCATTTTTCGTGTTTAATTCCACGCGAAAGAGATTGTTTGAACATGGGATGGGCTCGTAAAAAAAACTTTTTGCTCTGTGCTCCTTTCGCATTATTATGAGGCTGTTAAGCTGAAATGTCCAAGAGAGAGAGAGAGTGAGCCAGCTAGCGAAAACTTTCCTCGCAAGTTGCAGTGCGAACTAGAGCAAACTGAGGGGAAAACAAAAGGACAAGAAAAGGCTGTAAGTTTGCCTTTGGCCCTCGTACACGTATTCGGCAGTTTATGCTCGGTTTTAGCCAGTTTCAGCCAGCTTTTTGTGTCCTGTGCGCCCGCGCCCGCATATAAATATTTGATTTGATTGTGTCTCTGGCCCCTCGCTGGCTTAAAGCTTATTTTAAATTGAAACTGCACACAGTAGACCAGCAGCAATGGTAGATTTTGCCTTAATATTTGAGGTTCAGTCCCTCAAATAAATAGGGTTAGTCAAATACCAGACTAGAGTCCGTGCCAAGGAATTTTTTACACCTTCAATTTTTAATAGGCATGGCAGGCAATAAAATATTTATATCTGTTGTGAAATGTAAAAATATTTATGAGCACAGTTGCTAATCTCAAAAAGGTAGCTGTTTACATACAGAATATTAAATGTGAATTGAATTTCCTTTTTCTATGGCAAAACTATTTGCTCCATATTTTTCCTAGATTTGTATTTTTCTTTTTTTTATTCCTGCATTGTGTCAACAAAGAGACCGACACACACACACACATATTGTGTGTTGTTGTCCTACTCTTTTGTCCATTAGAAAATCGTTAGATGACTTTGCTGTTATTGTTGGTCTAGTGACCGTTTGGCATTTGCATTGTTGCAACTGCTGACAACAGTCAGTTATGGCCATCTCGTTGGCCCCTTTGGGGCCGCGACCCCCGAACCCCAGACAACCTGCAACGAAATGGGGCAGGCGACAGCAACGCCAGACGGGGAGGAGAGTTCAAGTATTTGGTATTGTTATTGCAAGAGGCGGCAGCGGGAGGGTCTGTTGTCAACGTAAAATCTACCACAAAATGTGTGGCAAAGCGAAATGTATATTGTTGTTGCGACTATTGTATGCTCTTGCACAGAGAAAAAGCCGAGTTAATAAAGCATTAAACTACATAGTTTTTTAAGTTCAATAAATTGTATTATAAGCTAATATTTTACTGCAGAAAATGTAGGTTTTACTTATTGTTTTAGAGAACTTTTTAAGGTATTTCTTTAAACATTTATTCATATTTATTTTGTGGAAATTCCGCACAGATAAATCTCAACTTTAGTTGTGGCTTTTCTCCCTGTGTAATGGCCATTGTCTGCATTTGAGTTCGGCACAGGTCAAAGCACATGAAGAGGCGGCCGAACAATGATGGCAACAAATGGACCACACTGCGTATGCGTAATTATAATTTATATAATCTATAAGCTAATCTCTGTGATCCGCAGTGCAGACGAACGGCAGCAACGGCAGAAGTGCCAGCTGTTAATGAAATTTATGGTTCAGAGTTCATGACCCCCCAAGTTACCCAAGAGGTCGGTCGCTCCATGTCGACGAGGCAGTTGCAGTTGACAATGCCAGAATCCCGGCAACCTGGATGGCAAATTTGCCACCTGAGCGCGTCAACACAGCCACAGGCGTGAGGCTGGTTTGGATTCTCCTTCCTCCTCCTCCACTTGCCACTTGCTACTTGCTACTTGCGATGTGCTGTTCCTGCTCCTGGTCGTGCTCGTGCTCCTCCTCCTCCATGGCGACAATGACAATGTCTGGCTGAATAAATTCTCATTTATGACACTTGAAACCCTCCTCCCCCAACTCGGTAGGTGAAGTGCCACTGCCACCGCATCGCCTCCTGCTGTGTTCCAGCTACAGTCTCTCGTTAGTTTTCCCAGCTAGATCCTGCCGTTGGTTACTGCGTTGCTGCTGCGTTGTCCTGGCGGCATTTGCTTTTCCAGCCAGGACCAGGCCCAGACTTGCGGTCGAGTCTCATGCCTGTGGCGGTGGAATGTTGCCACCAGATGAAAAACGGAAGTGAAGTGAACCCATCGGGGCAGATGGGGAATCAACGGGTGGCGACTAGATAGCTGAGGGGCACAAGTCGCTTGCATTGGAATAATTGATAAGAAAATGCGTTACAAATGATCAAATGTCTGCCAAAGGCAACCGAGACCAGAAAAGGCACTGTAAGAAATGGGAAAACAGATGAGGAAATAAAAAGACTTAAGGCTACATATTACTTTCAAAGAAGAATACCTTTAATGTTAGGAAAGTATAGAAAAAACAAAGTTAGATTATGGCCTGCAAAGTAAGTGGGCTGTTAAATCAAGTTAAAGTCATTTAATTTCCATTTAAATTTTATAGAATCTACAGCTACTTTTTCTTGATATTTTAAAGAATTTGTTGCTAAAAAAATATCAAACATTGCCTTAAGCGTGTTGGACTTTGGCATTTTAAAGAATTCACTTGATTCTTTGAGATTTCCCATATATTTTCCCTATGACATTGCCGCAGTGTTGCCGTGGGCAACACCTGGCTTACAGGTGATTAAACGTGAAATTTCGATTCCTTCGAGCGTTCGAGCAAGCGTTGAATTGACTTTTTGGCTGAAATCTGAATTAAGGCTCTCGTTGTCATGTGCGCGTATGTCTGTACATACATATATGTCTCCTTTTCGCTTCACATCCTTCTCGCTCGATTATTATTCATATTTATTGCGTTTCATTTAATTTCGCTGCCGGCCAAGAAGTCGCTGGTCCTGTCACTGCATACATATGTCTGCCGATATTCCTTCCGCATACATTCTTTTACATATACAAGTATATATGTATGTACACTTGATGCATAATAAATTTAATTGGTTTTCATGAGGCCTTCCTATTTACTTTCTTCGTGACGCGATGTGTGTGTAAGTGGAGAGCGTCAAATCAATTAAAGATTGCCAGGCAATTTTCAGTGTTCTCGTTTTTTTCCATGATGATTCCATGAAATCAGTTTAAGTGGGAAATGTGACCCTGTTTGAAGCTTCTACTTAAACATGAACAAAATAAATTACAGAAATAATTGTAGTATATAAATAATATTGAGATTGCAGACGTTTTACTCCTATTTAAGAATGAAACCTTTTCGAATTCGAAACATAATAATCATTTAAGTAATAATTACTTGTAGCTATACCAATTTTCAACTCAATAAGACTGATATTATATCCCTTAATCTATATTATCCCCTAAATATACCCAGGTAAAGATTAGTTTAGGAAATAATTGTCTGCTTTAGATCACAGCTTATATATTATTTGTCAGCTGCAAAGTAGAATGTCGCCAGAAAGTATCTATAATTTATTTGCTGACATCCATCTTGTTATCAACTTGGAATAAAAAAAAGGAAGAGAAATTCCAACATTATTTGCAGTTATCAGAAGAAAGTCCTTGGGGGAACTTTTGCCGTCTGTTGATTTCCTGTTGCATGTTTCGCTTTAGCCTTTCTCCCTTTTTGGCCCCGACAGCTTAAGTAATTGTAAAGTGGTAAAAAACCATTTTTAGTTGCAAAAGTCAAGAGAGAGGACGGCTGCTGCTGCTGTTCAGCTTAGTTGCCAAAGGAAGCCAATCCAAACGGAATTCATTTGCATGCTACAAGGTTTTATGCTTCTTTTTTTTTTTGTTCATCTCCTTTTTGCCTTTTCTGTTTGATTTTTCATCTAATCCGTGCGTTTTACACATTTTTCCCCTAACCCCGGGCAGCAACCTCCACCGTTCATTCAATGTGTGAGCGAGTTTTCCGGTTTTTCTATCAAAATGGCAACGCACAGAGTTTGCTGGGCGGCGTCTGTGTGGTTGAACGACGCCATCAACAGCTTAGAATTTCAAAATGGGCGAAAGCCAATTTTCACACTCAAATAAATTGGGTTAGTTGTACATGTACACACATGGCTATGGCTGTGTGTTCCCTTTTGGGTGTGCGTGTGTGCATGTCGGCAGGTGCTGCACATAGCACGTGAAGCGAAATAGCACTGAAATATAGTTACCACCTCAGTTTGCCATTTATTTTCCTTTTCTGTCTTGGTTTTTTTTTTTATTTTATTTCCTTTTTTGTCTTGGTTTTTTTTTTGTATTTTATTTCCTTTGTACTTTGCTTCAATTTTCCCTTTATTCCATCTTTTGTTGCCTGCGTTCTCACTCTGCGCTTTTTGTGTTTTTCAATATGATTTATGACGAAGCAAATTGCACGCAAAGCGATTCGAATTCACTTATGTTTCTATTTTTCCTCGATTTACATGTCACAAAAGATGGGAACATATATATATATGAAAAGTCCTTTTGTTGGGGATTGTGCAATTCCTTGAAATTGGACTAGAAATTTTTTCCTTTATATTTTTTAGTATGCCAATTAAAAAAGGTTGGTTATTGATTGGCTTAGAGGTAGGAAAAAACCCTGAAACGATTGAAGCACAGCAAGAAAAAGGAGTTACGATTGATTTGTATATTAAGTTTATTAAAATAACTTTTATATAGGTCTAGAAATGAAAATTCTCTTACCATAAACTTAATTTTTTATACTTAGTTAAATTTCTTAAACAAGTAACATATATATCAAATTGATGACCCATTTTTTTTTTGTATATATAAAGGCGAAACTTGCGGTTCAATTAACTCTTTTGGGAACTATGGCAACCATTTATGACATCCCAAGTCCTTTCACGGCAGCTTAAAGGTTCGTAAAATAGTAGAAAGGGATGGCCAAAACCATTAGGCTCGACCCGCAGCGGTTTTTGAAAAGGGTCCTTTTCGCAGTACAGTACAGAGCAGGACAGAGCCAGAAGCAGGAGCAAGGAGGTGAAAAGTTAGAAGAAGGACGAGAGGACGAGAACAAACGAGCGGCGAGTCGCCGGCAATTTCGCTGGCTACAAGTTCAAGCGCAGTTGGCGAACAAAATTGCCAATGGTCAGGTCAACTAACCGAATCGTTAGGACGACGCGTAATGAAAATTAATGCTGACGAGATCCCCGTAAATTGGCAGGAACACTGGCAAAAGCCCAGGAGGAGCCAGGACAACACACACAGCGAACGAGAGTGAAAGTCGCCAGGCGAAGGAATAGGCGAAATTGGTTGTGCTGTCAGCCTGGGATGTTACTAAAGAAAAAGTTTTGGGCCAAAAATGTAACGAACCGTAAAGTGATTCAACCTTGAGGCTTCAACAAGGATGAGCCGATGCGGTGTCTGCTCTGTATGTGTGTGTCTGTCGGCTGAATCCCTCCATTTTGCTCCTGTTACCATCTATCTTGATGAATAAATTACATGGGAATGAATTAAAAATTAAACAAGTTTTTCTTTCTTTTTTTGGTGTATGCCAAGAGCATTAGCTTTGTTACCTTTTTTCCCATCCTCTTCGTATTATTATTATTATAAGCTTGGGGTTTTTCACCCACGCTTATCTTTTTCTCTCTCTTTTTTGGGGGTTGGGAGTGGCTGCGACCGCACTGCAGCTCATAAAAAATCAAGTCCAAATACACTTCTGCCTATCGCCGAAATCTCCAAATTGCCAACCGCAACGCTGCTTTTTCCCTTTCTTGTTCTAAACTTTTTACAATCTAAGCTTAGACATTCTATACAGCCAGACCCCATGCCCCACAGTGAGCTCTCTGGTTGATTTAACTTGAAACCCGCCTCATTTGTATTAAGTTCCACCCACTAGGCTGCGGTTTAGGCTGCCTAAAAGCAAATGAGTACCAGCCCCGGGAAAAGTTTTTACAGCGAATAAAGAAAAAAAACAATCCGGATGGAATGTTGTACTTAAGGGCTCTGACTTTTAGATACCCTGCATGTAAGACTGAATGAAAAGTAAGCCTAGGTTATAGTGAAATGAGTAAACTGAAGGACATAATTAAGGACATACTCACGTACATACTGACGGACATACTGACGGACATACTAACGGACATACTGTCGGATATACTGACGGACATACTGACGGACATACTGACGGACATACTGACGGACAACCTAACGGAAAAACTGATGGAGGAACTGAATGACAATCTGAAGGATAAACTAAGGGACATACTGAAGAACAAACTTAAAGGCATACTGACGGACATACTAACTGACTGTCTAACGGACTGATTAACTGACGGACAGAATATAGTTGATCGGAGCCGAAAATTCTCAAATCACTTTTCTTACAATATACCCTTGGACCTCCCCGAACTACAGGGTACAAACATGTTCCAGAGTGGCAAAGCAGATGAAGCTACTTGATCAAATAATCTTGTTTGATGATGAGTTTACCCCCCTTTTAAACCCCAAACCAAATCCTAAACACACACACACACAGACTGACACGCACAGGGACTGGGCGCAAAAATTTCCAAAGTTTTCATTCTATTTCCCACTTTTGAGGATTTGTGTAACATTTCGTTGGAGCGAGAAAAAGTTTCAACTCCCATTTGAAGTTAACTCCAACCCCGCTCTTTAACTCACGCTCTGTTTTGATTTTGATATTTTTTGTTGTACTTGAAATTGGTTTGCCATTCCATTTGATTTCATTTTTTTCTTCTTCTCTCTTCTTCTCTGGCTCCCTTGGAGGCTGGAGAGATACTCGTATCAAAAGTTGTTGCCCAACTTTTCTAAGGAAGTTATAAAACAAATTAAAATTACATTTAAAATGTTTAGTGTGCACACAATTGTGGCTGGCACTGTAAGCCGGGGCCAGCCCAGGCCAGCCAGACGAGAGACAGTGGTACAGAAATGTGTGTGCTTTCCCTTCAGCGGCATGCATTTTTCCTTTCCTGCCCCCAGGTTCAACTTTATTATGAAAATTTCATTTTAATTGTGTGGAAGCCGGGGAAAAATGGTTGTTTTGCTGTTGGCCTGTGTCCACGTTCTGTTTTTCTTCATTCCGTTTGCTTTGCTTCTCTGTTTACTTTTGGTTTTTCGTCGATTTTCTTTTTGTATCCCTAAAGGGTATTGTAATTATGTCCAATAGCTACAATAGGAACCATACGAAAATTAATAGAAACAAATTTAACCGTCGTTTATCGAAATATTTTCATTTACTTTGATATATAGGCTTATTTTATAATACTAGAATATCCGGTTTAATTTAAAGAAACTCGAAAAGCCTGTCATTTCAAGAATTAGTCTCTTAAGTCCCGCGGAAGAATTGCCCAGAAGAGTCGTGATAGAGTTTCCTGGAAGAGTCGCTTGATTTAATGATTCAACTGCAAACTGCAAGGGTATACAAACTTCGGTCTCTCGAAATAAGCTAACTTCCTTGCCTTTTTTTCTGTTCTCTTGGCGTAGTGCATCGTTTTGCATTATGCATTATGTTTAACTGGTGCATCGTGCCACATGCAACCATGCAACTGACATGAAAATGGCAGACACAATTAATTACTAATTTTTTTTCAACCTGCCATTACCGTTGTCTTCATGTTTGCCTTTTTGGCAGTGGCCTGAAAGTCCATTTCAGCCCAGCCTTGTTGTCACGGAATGTGAATAATTAATCATTGCCTTGTATAGTAAGCTTAACGTTTCTATTTGTTTTAAATATAATCAATACTTTGACCTTGACTTGTACAAAATATAATAAAAGATACTTGATATCAAATTCAAGATAAAATAATAAAAAGTTAAAAACTATCTTGGTTTATTTATTCAATTATACAATTACAATTATATTTTACATTTAATCAGAGTAGTCTGAAGTCTTCTAGTTTGTGGAACTTGATATATAAGAACTGAAGCTTGAACTGCATTAACAAGACTTTTATTTCAATATATTTTTTTCCTCTGGCTGACCCAAAACAGATGTTTGCCATTTCAGCCTTTGGCTCCAATTGTGCGTAATAATCCGATGGATGCACTTTATGCATGGTGCGAGTGTGTAATGCGGCTTTTGTTGGCTTGGATAAACAAATCGACAAACAAACGGATTGAGAGCATTTTCAAATGCCACTTGACACCATATGGTGGCGATTGCTCCTTGGCACTCTCCATGATGCTGCTGCTGCTGCTGCAGCTGCACTTCTTTCTATTCACTCTCTCTTTCACTCGCAGCCAGGCTGTCTCTCTCTAGCCGGGCATTGTTCTGGGCCGTTGATGCTGTCAGTTTCACACATTAAAATGCAATGATAACAAGGGACTGCCAGACAACAAATAAAAGTTTTGTAAAACCGAACAACAAGAATATTAGGCCAAAGTGGCTTTGAATGTTAAAGCCACAAAACTCGAAGGGCTCGAGTGGCATGGAGACAGATAGAGAGAGAGAGAGAGTATAGCTGCAGGGAAAGAGACAGCAGCCACTTGTGATGTCAACGCCAGAGAGTTGAGAGAGTTGAGGGTCCCAAGCCATATTGCATATTTCATTAATTTTGCATAAAATTGTACTCAAGAAAATTCTTTCCAGATTTTCTGCGTGCACAAGTGGCTACATTTTCCCATTGAATGAGTGTGTGTATATTTTCTGTTTCTGGGGGTTGACCAAAAACTCGCTTAACCACAAAAGAAAATTCGCCCAAAATAAATGCAGTTCGAGTGCCAGGAAAAGAAATATTCACTGACTTTGCCCTGGTTTCGAGTTTTGTGGCGGTGAATTTATTCCATTTTGAATATCCCGAAAGTTGAATCGGCAGCAAACTAATCAATTGAATTAGTTGAGCGGACAGTGTGTCGCGTTGCTCTAATCAACGCCTGTAAATTGAAATGAATGCCGACGGCACTTAGGCACGAACTCGGCGTTTCATATTTCTATTCGCGTATTGTCAGGTTTATGCGGTGAAGAGAAACGTGAGCTTTTGCCAGTTAAATAATTTAAAGGGTTAGGGTTCATTTATTGCAGAGTTTAGCAAGTTAAAACTACTCCGAATGGCAGTAATAAAATCTTTGAATATTTCTTATAAATTACTTTACATTTAAACATTTATGATTGTACAGTTTTTGTGTCATTTCACAATCTTCTGGTTGACTGCATGCATACTCATATCAATTTAATTATTGTTTGTTTGCTGAAATGCTGTCATCATATTTTATGAAGTCTCTCACAAAAAACTACACAGAATGTAGATTTCAGATGCTTTTTTGGATGTGACAAAAATTGGGGACGAAAGTGTTTAATTAAAATAAATTAAACTTTGATTTCCCAGCTCAAAAAATGTCCGACAATATCAATTAAAATCGCCTCGAGGCATGCTCTTTGTCGGAACGATACGTATTTTTGTATTTATATTTTCGGTCGTGTGTATGTGTGTGTACACAGCTCTGATGGAATCTCTGGGTAAATGAAAGGCTGTAAATCCGGGCGGAGGAACGCAGAGAAATGCGAGAAAAATAAAATGGGGGGGAAAGGCAGACTTCCTGCCTGACTGGCAGTCAAGTGCCAAAGTTGAGGCATGAAAAAGAAGGAGGTATGACCAGCAATTGCCTCGAGGTGGTGGTGGAGGTGGCGCTGTTGGCCACTCCTCGCTCTCCACACACCTTGCCCCTTGTCAAATCGATAACAAGCGGAAACGGGGTCACTGCACCCGAAACGGGTCCCGGCCAAAAGCAATCAAAACTCATTGCCAAAACGGACAAAAAGAAAAAAAATGGGAAATTACGTTGAAGTTGAGGGCATCGACTTGTAGATACCCGGTATCCTTTGAGAAAATAAAATGCCAGATTCACAGAAAGAAGGAGAAGACGGACAACGGACAAATTAAATCATAAAAATATTAAGGGAAAGACTAACAGATAAACTAACGGAATGTCTAGCGGGCAGACGAATGGGTAGACAGCCTAATGGACAAGCTCACCTTAAGACTAGGAAACAAAGTCACGGGCAGCCTTACTAGCAGCCTCACGGACAGCCTCACGGACAGCCTCACGGACAGCCTCACGGACAGCCTCACGGACTGGCCTACGGACAGCCTCACGGACTGGCCAATGAACAGCCTCACGGACTGGCCTACGGACAGGCTCGCGGATGGGCTCACGGACAGGCTCACGGACAGGCTAACGGACAGACTAACGGACAGACTCACGGACAGAGTTACAATCTTATGTCTTTCTTGAAAAATACATAATACCCTTGCTATACAAGTAATGGGTATAAAAAGCAGGGGCAAAAACGGTTGCCTTACATTTTCAATGTTGTTTTTCAGGCAGCATCGGGCTCAGTTGGAGCAGGGGCAGCAGTAGCAGGACAAAGGGCCAGTACCGAGATCGGGAGCAGGCCCAGTCCTGGGCAAGTGCTTCAATTTTCCGGCCTGCCAACTCACAACAGAGTGTTCCAGCAGCAGCCACAGGCCGCAGCAGCAGCAGCAGTTGCACCAGGTCCTGCATTATCAACGTTTAACTGCAATATCATGGCCCCTGAATTTCTGGGCAGCCCCAGATTCCGGTACAGGTTCTAACTGCACTTAATCAATATTCGATTACAGCGTTTTGTGCGCACCTCAAAGATGGTCGATTGGTCGGAGCTTCACTGGGGGATTCAGATTGCAGGGCTGAACGGACGGCCAGAACGGCCTGAACGGCTGAAGTGCATTCGATGGTAACAAACATATGTATCTGGCGATTGGCAATTGAATCATGTTTGCAACACACGCACACACACACAATCTTCTATTCGTAGCCATTGCAGCACCTCCTAAGCTCCAGTTATACCCGTCCTCTCCATGGGGCCATTAGCTTTGCACTTTTCGCCTTGCCGATTTAGCTCCTCTGATCCTGCCCAGCTGGCAATTACAGTTTGTTCTTCGTCCTGCGTGCCTCTCTCTCTCTGCCCGGGAGAATTGCAGAAAAGTCAAATAGCAAGCGGTTTATTGGCCACAGTCAGTCATCGTTGCATGCTGTTGTCCCACACTGCGTATGAGTGCTAACTGGATGTCGTTCCACACTGCGTATGAGTGGTGTGCAATTTATGTCGACGCATATTTTCCCAGAAACTTTTTTGCCAAGCTAGGCAGATTGATTTTGGCTATTAAGTAGATCCTTGTGATACTGCAGTTTCAAGGCAACTATATCGATTGTCTTGAAGTCATTTAAGTCTAAACTGGACCTAAGTGGCCCACACAAAATGTAGTAAATAACTTTGGCCCAAAGTAATTAGGAATATAAACGCCTTAATTCAATTATAAACGAAATAAACTTGATGCCAGCTCATTATTTTCAATCCAATACCATTATTAGCCATAAGCCAATCCAACCAATCAAAGCATCAGCAATCATTTGTTTATTCGACCAAACCCAAATATCAATAGTTTCATTAATTTATATCAACTGAATTATCGGGCATATTTGCTGTTCATTAAATTGCATTTGTCAACCAATCGAATCGCATGCAAGTGGCTCTAATCTCTGGCCAATGTTTTGCGGTTCGACAAGTATTTGCGTACATATATCCTGTCGTGTCTCATGCTCGTGTTCGTGTTCGTGTCCGTGTACGTGTGGGTGATAATAAATCACGTAAAGTTTCAAAATGCTGTCATGTTTAGTTGGTTTTGGATGGCCATGGGCAGACAGATATAATCCAGAGGTAGCGGACGGACATTAAAGACATATGGCTTTGGCCCAGGCCAAATACAACAGGACCTTGTTGTTGCGACGTCTCCTTCTCTCGGCATGTCTTGCATGAAATTTAAATGAAATTGTCAGCTTGCAAATGTGTAACATGCGGCCAGGCCACAAATTACGTTCCACACAATAGCTGACACATGCACACATACAGGCACACGCATTTATTTACAATTGTCTGCGGAATATATGTACATACATGCACACCCAGCAAACACGCACACACCTATATTGAACATAATTCCAGGCCAGACCATGACAGCAACATTTTCACTTGATCCTAATTCAGGATTACTTTACAATTTCATTTTATCACTTGTTTATGGCTTACATATTGCAATTTTCTTACGCTTGGCCGGTCAAAGGTGAGTTTTAATTTCTGAAATTTGCAAATTCATTACAATTTACGCATTCAGCTCTATTTACTTTGTCAAAACTTAAATATTTACTTTATGTCAATCAAAGGCTTTGGTTTGGCATTTATGTCGGTCATTGTTTGAGTTTATTTTTTGAGTTGAAAGGAATCTGCTTGTGTTATTTTCTTATTATAACAAAATTTAAGTTAGTAATTATGCTTAGATAATGTTGTTTAAAGGCTTCTTTTATAATTAAATGGGGGAATTCCATCTCTGTCTTGTTTCATGTGATAAACTTAGATAGTTCAATTACATAGTTCCAAAGTTATTCTTCATTAGTATCCACTGCTAACATACACACTAGAGCTAAAAAAGTATAGAAGTTTCCGATGTTATTTATAAGTAAGCATCGATATATCTGCCTTAAATATCGATGTTTTTCCGACTCTACTAGGCACAGAGGTAAATAAATATGCCTTTTAAGATTTTTTGTCGTTGTCTTCACCTGAAACTTTATTATTAAGTGCTAGAAAATATTCTTATTATTGTTTTTCTTAGGCTGCTCTACGTTTACCGCCTAATTAAGCGGTTGAACGCCTCGAAATATTTCAGTCAACCCATGATTACTCAAAGCAGCTCAAGATAAAGCACGAAGAAAACTCCCTCTTGCCGTCTCGCTTTCTGCTTCTCTATAGTCGCCTCTCTCGCTCCCTTTCTATACCCTCAATGGCCGAGTAATTAAACTTTGATTACGGTACTTAGCCAGCGCACTAAGCGTTTTTTTTCTTCTTCCTACTGCAACTTATAAAATCGAAAGAGGGAGAGGGAGAGAAGGAAAGATGTAAAATGAAAGAGATGGAAATAGCAGGAGGGAAAGAGAGAGAGAGAGCGAGATAGGAAAAAGTTCAATTAGGAGAGGTTCTCAAAACGCTCGGGCTAATGACACTTCCTTGAGAAAGGAGATAAATGAAGATTTTACCACCTGTTTGGCCAAGCGAAGTAACACTGAAATGTAATTTATTTAAAAGGTATTTTAAAGATACTATTTTATCATGTAATATCTAACTTTTCCTTTGATTTTGTAATGATTTCATAGTATACTTTTCACAAAGTCTTTCTTTAATCGTTTCAATTATTTATAGCATATTTTTCACTATCACATTTATCATGATTCAAACTTTTGCAAGTTAATAAAAACAACGATTTTTCCACCTGTTTCACCCGGCAGAACTTCCCTAATGTAGGCTATAGAAAAGTTTTTATTTTATATTAAATCCTTTTTGCTCGCTTAAATTCTTTATGACATATTTTTATTGTTTTTTTTTTTTATTTTGTTGCGCCGAGTACAATTATGTTTATGACATTTTTATTCGATTTCTTAAAGATTCTTGCGTTTAGCATATGAGGGGGGCAAAGCATGCCATTTATCACGATTTGCTATGGCAAAATTGCCCCGTCGCCATAAAACATGCATGAGGCAGACACACACAGACACAACACATATTTAGGCATACAATACACACATTACATAAACATAGATTCCTCGGATATCGCAGCAAACCATATATATCCCTATAGCCAAAGACGATGCTGAAACAGAAACAGCTAGAGCAAAACACTGAAGATGTAGCTGTAGCTGTAGCTGAAGCTAAAGTAAGCCCACAAGCCATATAATGTGCCATAAATATTAAAACGTTTTTGACTTTACGCGCTTGCGTCTTTTTCTTTTTTTTTTTTTGCCGCGAGCCACGTGGGTGACTATGGCAGCACCCGTAAGATGCTGAGAAAAAAAAGGACAGAGGACGGTGGACAAGGACCCAGGGATCCTTGCTTCGCTGGCTTGTCGCGCTGTAAAGCGCTAGCAAATTATTTGCATTTTTTATATGGCTCAGGCAGAACCGTCAACAAAAAAAAAGCTGAGAAAAAGAAAACGCGGCGAACGCAAAAGAGAAGCAAAACAGCAGCAGACGGAGCATAAAATGTAAAGTGCAAAGGGGGCCGCATCAGATCGGAAATCTTATAAAAAATATATATATATGTATCTGTATATATAAAGCCTGGTTTTGCTTCGGGTAGAACAGCTATCAGCGAAGGGCTTTGCGCTGTCACACACCGTGCTGGAAAATTGCGGCCGGATAAGTAGCGGATAAAGCCCTCGAATGGGGGCGTAAAAACGGAAGGAAGGAAGGGGCGTGCCAGCCGCAAAATGAGCAAACCATAAGGACGCAAGGGCGGGAAACGAGACCCTGTGCAATTGAATAAATAAGACACAATAAATCGCATTTATTTCGTAATAATTTCAATTGATTTTTCATAAACTTATCCTCCCCGTTATTTCCTTTATTTTTCGGGTGATTTTTCATAAACGTATGTAGTAGTGGCAAGCAGCTGTGGAAAGTACTTTGTGAAAATCACTGATGCATGAGTTCATGAACTGTACTACTAAGGTCGAAATAATAGGGCCTTAAAGGAGGAATTTATTTAGAAAGTATAGAAAAAAGATTTACAGATGATTTGGATATGAAATCAAGAACTTATGTATATAGTTGCCCAAGGCTGTAGTTTTCATTTCCGAATGCACATAGATACTACAACTACTATTATTGCAACCGCAACTATAAAGTTATTAAGAAAGCGAGGAGAATGGGTAAATTGCCTTGTTCAAAGCAGCAAATTGTCTGCACATGAGCGCATCATTTTGCGGTCCATCTGGATTTGATGGGAAGTAGCAAGAATTTTGATTTTTGTGTGCATATAACCAAGGCAACAATCCAGCCAATTCGAATAAGGATTCCACTCATTTATTTGTAAATTGTTGTACTCTTCCGCTTGGGGGGCTCGAGTGCTTCCTGTTGCGGCGGCAGCAGGCGGCTGCATCATCATATTTGAGATGAACTTTTTAATCAACATTCTAACCACAAAATGTATCCATTTTTCGGTCTGTCTCTCCCATTTCTGTTCTCGGTGTGATTTGAACTTTTTAATTAAATACAAAGTTTGGCAACTAAGGCAACGCAACAACTGCCTCGCCACCAGCAAAGTTTGTTTTGCCGAAAAATAATGGAAATATATTTCACAATTAGATGCCTAGCCTGGCAGGCAGAGATGTCATGGATATGCGACGCATAATGAACACAGAGACCACAAGGCAACCCGAATGGGCCATTGAGCATGTGAATTGCATTGGGATGAGACGATTGTATGGATGATGAGTCATTGCTAAATTGCGGTCTGCCAATCACTGAATTAGAAACACCACGACTGCTTTTGCTTTTGGCCTACTTTTGTTGTCTTGGCTTTCGTTTCGACTCCTTCGTTGGCAGCTGTCATAATTCGACGTTTTCAACGGTCGCCGGAAGTGGCAACCAGACAGCTAATGCAGCTCTGCCACATATACATATATCGTGTATATATACGATGAGATATTAAAAATGCAAATCCTGCATGGCCTAATGCCTCTGGCCAACAGTTGGTGACCAGCAGCTGCTGCTGCCACCGATAATGAATGCCCCAAACGAGTCTGCCTGCCTGTGAATTATTGGGGATTTAATTATGCTCTATTAATGGCAGTGCTGAGTCTCTCTTTAAAATGCAATTTATTGTGCCCACTTGGCTTAAATGCACTTGAAACTGTTTGCCATTTTTAATGCCGCCTCTGGTGCTGTCAGTGCGGCATTGTTTGCCACCAATAATGCTCTTGATATGGACACTTTAATGTTAAAAAAAAGAGTTCTACTTATAAGATAATATATAAAATGTTACAATACCTTTTTAATATCAGTAAGCACAAGTATCTCATATCTTAATTGGAATTTCCTGAACTTTTCAACCATTAAACTGTTTAATCTTTTAAAGAGTTCCCCATGCTGCTCTCAAGCCACCATCAATGTTTCATTTTCAAATGCAATTCAAGTGTTTCTTCGCTCTGTTATCCAAAGATCAATCTAATGTGGCAAAGAAATCCCGCGGCTCAACCAGCTTGGGATGTGTGGATAATGTATCCATTTCTCTCTGGAGTAAAATCGGGGATAAATGCCAAAAAGTCAGCCAAAATCCAGAATGTGGCAACAGGAGGGTAAAAAGGAAAATATTTGACATTAGGACCCCGTGGCTGTCACCATGAAAACTTTAGATATTGCCACTCTCATATGCAAGTGCGGTGGGGGTTGGCTTTAACTACACACAATCCACACCCACACAGGACTCCCTAATAGATGCCTCATCTTGCCAAGAGTACGTGACATTTCGGTCGAATGTCTTGCAAAATGGCGCCATTTCCAGCGAGAAACAATTTCAGCAGCTGCATTTTGTCAAAAAGTCAAAGTTGCTAACATAGTGGTGGTGGTGGTGGCTTGGCAGTTTCGGTGTGTGGTATCAGCCCTCCTCGTACCAATTGTGATTCCACATGCAACAGTGACGGCATTTTTAATTTGCTCTTGTTGAATTGATTTGCTGCTGTTGTTTTTTGGCCCTGCCAGCAGCATGTCTATGTGCATGCTTCCGTTTCCGCTGTCAACTGATATTTACAGGCTAAATATACTTGGAAAAAATGTAGCTTAAAAAGGGAGCTAAAATATTAAAAAAAATTATATTTTTAACGAGGAAAGAATGGCAGTTGTTGTAAATAATTTAGACCTGATGATCATAGGCCTTTGTGGAGATGAAATATTTGTTATCCGTGACTAAAATACAATTTAAATCAGTTATTTATATTAATCTTACATTGTAAGATTTATAATTATTGCAATTACTTATTTAATGAAGTGAATCCTTTTTAAAAACATTAAAAAGTACATTTTTACATCAAATAATCAAGTAATAAATGTTTAGCTCACTTAAAAACAGTGATAAAATCATATATTGGTTTTATAATTATATTTCCTGCACTTAATAAATACATCTATAGATTATATCTATTAATAATGGAAATCTGCTTCTAATTTCTTCCTTTTTTCCCCGGGTGTATCTATTTCTATCACATTCCCTGCCCCCCTGCCCACTTGTTGTTTTTAGTTTTATTTATTCCGCTCCAAATAAATAACAAAAATTCTATCGCTCTCACATCCGAAAACACACACACAGACACTTGTAACACACGCATACACACACACACACACTTGCAGCACACGCATACACAGTGGCTACCTCATTGAAAATGGCGGCGGCGGCGATAACAAAAATGGCCGCTCGCCAGTTTCCGCTTTGTTTGCATTGGTTTAGCTTGGTTTGAACCAATTTCAGCGCTTTTGTGTGCCAGCAGTAACTGCTGCTCAACTTTGTTAACATGTGTAGCAGTTTATCGGCGGCCATTGTTTCGGTCCCGGCTTTCCCTGAGTCCTGAGTCCTTTTTTTTTTTTTTTTTGACCCGCCCACCGCCGAATAGCGCCAGTCACCCGCATAGAAAATGTTTTTGATGTGCTCAGTGAAATATGCAAATATTTGTGCATATCCATTCTGGATTCCATTCCAATCCCCTCCGCAATGGTTCGGTCCTCATATCTCCGTCCATTTCATTCCGCTGGCCATTCTCTCCGTTTGAGCGGCTAATTAAATGCTGACTTGCCACAATGCGGCATTTCTCCTTTGTGATGCAAATTGAATTCGTTCTGTTCAAAACTTCTGACACACAATTATCAGAATCGAAGGCCCCGAAATGAGCAACATTTTAGTTGTCATTTAATGAGCCAATTTTCCCCCGGTTTTTACTTATATTTTGATTTTTTTTCTCTGCAAACTTGAAAAGTGAATCGAACGGAATTCAATTGGGAAAAACGCCGGTGAAAATAAGCTACAAAAAAGGAGAGAATAAATTAGGTGGGAAATCTGATGGATGGAGGTTTTTGAGTGGAAAATAAATATAAAGAAAGATTTGAAATGGGCTGGAAAATCCTGTGAATATTAAAATTAAAGAAAGTTCGGCTTAAATTTAAATACAGAGTTAAGTTTTCCTATATTTCGTTACTACTTTTTGGTTGTAACAAAATCTTATTAATCATTGGGGAAATGGACAAAAATCATATGAGAAAAAGTTGCAGTGTCATTTCAAGCAACCTTGATTGTGGCCTGGCCTGGCCTGGCCCCTGTTCGAGTTTCAGTCCTTGGCCAATGCCTCTACTAATTGCCCATTAGCCAGTGCTAATTGCATTTGCCGAGAGATGACAATTATAAATGGCTTTCTGCGATTCAAATGGACTTGAAAATGTAATTTTGCAATTGGCCGAGTCTCTCACTCTTCTCCTCTCTCCTCTCCAGAATTAGCCTCTTACCTGACACTTTTCCACTGCCTCAGAGCAGCAGAGAATAGATTTAGGAACCTGCAACGTGGTATCTGCCACTAGGCCATTTGTGGAATCGAATTGACAGCCATTTAAAAACGATTTGTTGCGTTAATTGCTGTCAGTGCTTAATGCGAACACTTGATTACCTTAAATCGATTTACATTTTAGCGCTTTGGCCGGCGAAAAAGCAAAAACTGTTTATGCAAATCTCGAATATATGTAATATGGTTATGCCTGCAACATTTTGTGTCGCATTTCGAGGCCAAAACTCGGCCACTGAGCTGAACTGGCCCGTAAAGGAGGCCACTCCGTGGGGTTGGCAGCCATTTAAATGGGTTGAAGTGATGGATAAATATAAATAAAATGTTGAAATAAATTTAGCTGTGGGGTTTTTGTGGTTTTTAGGTGGTTGCAACCATATGTAAATACGCACAGAAAAAGGATGCAATTAGCGAGAACTTTAACTTTGCAGTCGTACTTGAAACAGATTTTCCGCAGCTTTCGGCAGGGGTTTTTCCCCCCTTTTCTCTGGGCTCTTCCGCCTTTCAAATCTAATGTATTGAAATATTTACTTTGAGCACACAATTTACCCATTTAATTTGAGGGCAAGTGGTGGCAGCTGAGAGAGAGAGAGAGAGAGAGAGAGGGTAAAGGCAGGCGTCTAGTAAAGTCTTTTGCAAGTCTATAAAGTTACGGCGCATTCCGATGTCTGCCACCTGAACTTTCCTACCATTTGGCGAACTGAAACTGGCGGAAACTATGAAAATGCCAGGCATTCCTTGCCACCGCCGCCGCCGCCGCCACCACCACCTTGGCTGTGTAGTAGTTGCTGTGATTTATAAACTTCTTAATGAACAAAAGAATTATCGATTTGCGGTGGTTGGCATGAAAAATTGCCTTTGATTGGTGGGGAATCCCTTCGATTCATCCAGTCTTTCCAATTCCCTTTCTTCGCCTCTTTTTGCTTATTGCCTTTTTACCCTCGTTTCGCCTACCTACCTTTTGCTGCTGTACAATGAGGCGTATGAGCAATGCTGTGGTTGGATACTTACTTTGATATATGCTGCAGCATTAAAAGGTCCTTTCCCCGGTTTGAGTGTGCTGTGTGTGTGTGTGTGTGTGTATCTGTGGCTGTCATAAAAGTTGACATTTTATTTATACATTTTGGTTTTAAAATTGCTGACCCCAAAAACCTTTTTAATGGCAACTCTGGCTGTCTCTTTCGCTTCCTGCTTCCTCTCTCTCTCCCTCTCCCTTTTTTTATGCGCTTTTCATGAGCTTTCCCCCGTCTGGGCACGCGTATATATGTGTGTGTTTATTTGTGGCTCATTTCATAAACCTCTTACCGCAATGACATGTTCATAATTAAATGTTAAAATTTACTCAACATGTTTTCGGGGGTGCGTGTAAAGCGAGTGAAGATGGAAAATGCGGAAAATGCTCGAGTGGGACGAGTGAAGCCTCAAGTGCCCCAGTCATCAGGAACGTTTAACAAATGTCAGGAAAAGGGGAAAAAGCTGCAACTATTTTTCAGACCAATGTGGCATGGCAAATGACAAACTAGGTTTCTACAGAAAAAATGTGGGAAGAAAAGGTTAAAAACAGGAGCGCAGAGTTAGGTTTTTTTTAATGGAAGCATTTCCATTATTTTTACGCATTTTCTTGTTTGTTTTTTTAGGTAGGTAATTATTTGTTCCCTAGGTAGATAATATAAAAATCTTAATTAAATAATTGCAACATCTTTTTAACATACTTATTAAGCTGAATTAAAGCTTAGAAAGAGTTCAGCATATTAAAAATAAAACAGGAATAAGACTTTTAAGATATTTATATGATTTCTTCCATTAGTTGCTTAAATATTAGTTTGTTTATATTGCACTTCTTGATAAGTACAAATTGTTTATGATATAGTCCTATAGTTAAGCCTTTAACATATGTGGCAAGTAATCTTTGACATGATTCTCTACCAATTTTGTACATATATTTCTGCAAGTAATCCCCTTCCTGTCTGCATGCCACCGTTCGAGCTGGAGTCCTTTTTAAGCCACAAAATAAATGTCCCTTGTAGCTTGTCGTGATTGCCACGCTCCGTAAAAAAAGAAGAGGAAAACAGAGTACCGGGAGTGGAGAAAGCTGAGCGGTCGCGACAACTCCACATCTATCACATTTATGTGCATTTTTGTGGCACTCAAGTTGGCAATTGACCCGCTTCTGGTTTTCAGCCAGTGGTCAGATCTCCCCAGCTGTGGCTTTGCCTTTGGTTTTGGTTTTTGGGGTTTGGCTCTGGCGTTGGCTTTAGCCTTGCCTTCAGTTCAGTTTCCTCAAAAGCTTTACACTTTCATTATGTTTTATTGTTTGCTTTTTTAAGGCACTACTCTCACTCTCAGACACACACACTAGAGAAATGGCTGCGTGAAAGCCACTTACACAGATACACAAACCGGACTTTCAGGAAGGAGGAGCAGCTGCTACTCTCTGTGTTGTTGGTCATTTGAAAAGGCTTAAACATAATACTTAAGGGGGGCAGGCAAGGCAAGGCAAAGCATTGAATGTCCTTAGCAACCGGCACCAAATCGAGCAGAGCGACACACCACACAGGGTTAAGCAAGCAGGACTCCTGCAAAGAGTCCGTAGAAATCAAAGCCTTAAAAGCATTTTGTGCAAAAATAAATGAAAAGTGATTTTAGGATGGGTTAAAAAAGATATATATATGTTACTTGAATGTTTGTACGCTTTGTACAAGTGTATGGCTTCCGCCAATAGGGCTTTTAGTACTATCCCTGGATCTTCAGGGGAAAGTATATCACTTTGGGCAGCTTTTTCCGAAGGGATTTAGGAACTAGAAAAATTGATTTTCCCTTAAAATAAATATTTATGCTTTCATTAGCAACTTTCAAACAAAATTTCAACTCGAATCAGCTTTTTATTACAGTTGCCTTTAGATAAACCCCAAAAAGTAGGCCACGCTCTTCTTTCGAATTGAATTTCTGGCATTTTTACAATAGTTTCTTTTCTTTTTTTTGTAATTTTATTTTTCAGTCATTTGCAAACAATTCGTAGACTCCACCGTCGTTCTAACTTTCCTTTTTTTCTTTGCTGAAAATTGAAGTCGAATTGTTGCAATAAATCAGAAATATTCATACAGTGCCTCCTGCGCCTTCTCTCTCTCTTGCACACTCTAGTGGCATCACGCTCTCTTCTTGCATTATTTTCATGTGTTTTTTTTTGGGGCTTTTACGTGCAATTCTCCTACTGCTGCGAGCATTAAAATTGATTTATGTTGGCGGGAAGCGTCGAAAAACTAAAATTATGAAAGCGAGCGAGAAGCCAGGCTTTTCATGCTGAGTTATGTCTGAGTGCGGGTGACTACTAAAATGTTACAAAATGCTTGGCCAGAGATGCTCATGTTGCAATCAAATATATCATGACGAGCGGGGGGGCAGGAAAAACGTGAAAGTTGAGAGGAATAAAAACGAAAATCGAAATTGAGCTCTTAAGGATTTAAGGTAAAGTTTCTTATAATATATTAGAGAATTAGTTATTAAATTTGATATTGCTTTGGAAACTCCTTAAACCTCAAGCCCTGAAGTAGCCTTCCGGGCAAGTCCTGGACTTGAGGAAATTGTTACATTACTTATTTTACTCACTTAACTCGCAGACTGCGTCTTGGCTTCCTTTATTTATCTCGCCATCTTTTCCTGCTCCTGCTGCAGAATTTTTCTTTTTTTTTGTTGTAACTTTGCCCACAAGTGACGGCGACGCCTCAAAGTATGCAGCAATTTCTAGCCTCCTTCGCTGCGCACAAGGATACTGGAGCCTCGAGTTTTGGTTTTTTGCTTTTGTTTCTGCTGCTGCCATTCCGCTGCATCAACATTTGTCATGTTATTGTTGAAATTACTGCTGTCTGCTTTTATTGTTTGACTTCTGTCTGCCGCCCCAGACACGCCCCCTGTCGTCTGCCCGCCTCCCTCCAGGCGGTATCTTATTTAAGGCTGTTTTTTTCCCCCTTTTTGTTTTTGCATTTTTAATTATAAATGCCTGACAGGGTTTGCCTTTGCCTTCGCCTTTTTATTTGCTTGTATTCTTGGCGTCGTTTTTATTTTTTTCTAGGGAATTTCTTGAAGGTGTGCTGGCCTTTTTTCGGGGCAGCCTGTTTATTAGCCAGAGCCTGTCGTGCGGACAATTTTAAACCCTTTTCCAGTGTCGGTTTTAGCCCTCTCTCTCCCTTTGATTTTTTCCAGCCCTAAGCGGCTTTGCAGCTGTTTGTGCTTCACCTTTTGATGTTGGACGCTTGAAACTTTACAATTCTGCATTGCAAAGTTTTCCCCAAAAATAAAAACAACAACGAAAAACTTCCGTATAATTGACAAATGCTAAATGGGAAGTCTGACAAGTGCTAGGATGCTTGGCTGCCAATTGTTTGTTTCCATATTTAACCTAACATTGTTCAGTTGAGTTGGGTCGCTCTGAGCTCTTTAAAAAGTAAGAGAAGGCCAGCGAGGATTATGCTAAAAAGTAAGTGAAATTCTTTAGGGAATATGCAAAAAAAAAAGAGGAGGGAGCTGCGGCCAGTTTGGGAAATATTCATGGGGTGCACCTGGTGCGGCGTATGCGTGATGCAAGTCAGTCCTTCGTCGGTCTCTTACAGGCAATTTCAATTATGAAAATGCGATTAAAGTGAAAACAAGTTGTAAGCTTAGGACCAGGATCGACCATAGCGCATGTACAGGAACTTTCTCTTGCTAACTCGATTATATACTCAATTGCCTGGGAAAAAGTCTCCTTTTTGGTTTCTTCGTTGTCCGTTGTTGCTCCTCCACAGGAGTCGTAAAATGTTTTCAATTATAAAAAGCTTTTAGGTAAATCAGACCTGAAATGTGTTTCAATTGTCTTGCATTTTGTTTAGCGAACAATTCAATTTGTGTGCGAGGAGGCAAGGAGAAAAAAGCACAAAAGCCGAGACACAGGAATCGGAATCAAATCGAAGTAGTAAGCAAAAAAAAAAAGAAAGAAAGAAGGGAAATGAATTAAATCGAATTGGAAAAAAAACGTAGCATTTCTCTCTATTTTTCATCTTGGCAATTTATTGTTTTCGTCTTCAAACGGAAATGGAAAAGAAACTAGGGGGAAAAAGCATCAAGAATGCGAAACTCATGTAGAATTTTTTTTTTGCTTTGTTGTTTCTTCTTCCCTGACATCATCATCGTCCTGTGAAAGTGCTTCTAGTTTTAGGCTCCTTGCTAATCGAGTGTGCTTGAAGGAGGAGATTCCATGTCGATTGAGATTAGATAGAAGAATCGTTGTTGTCATCTCAGTTACCTTTGCCTCACTTAATTTGCAACTCAAACGGGGGAAAGGGACTCCAAGAGAGGCAGGAAAATGGTCAGAGAAAAGTCCTTGCTAATGACTGTCGTCCAAAAAGTATTTTCCACTTTATTTCCTTTTCTCGTTATTGGTGTCTCCATTTTGTCTTTGTGTTCAAGTTTATTACTGCCTCGTAAGTGTTTTGTTGGCCAAAACAACAAAGCTTGCGAAAATCCAGTCTGTCTTTTTAGGAGACTTGAAAGTTTTGGAAAATCTCTCTGGCAGACAGAGAGGGGAATAAAACCAATTAGGAGTGATTCATAAGGAACAAAACACGTATTGTAATTAAAGTCAAGTTTACCACTGCAGCATAAGTGGTTTTTTCGCAAAGAAAAATAAAAGGAAAGTCAGTGAAGAGACTAAGAAAATTTTAAGTCTTTACTTATTCATTGTATTTTCATTTGAAATGCATCAAAATTGGTAAACAAAGTAAAGTTCTTAAGGAAATTAAATCTCTTAAGAATTTTTGAGCAAGCAAATCCGTTTAGAAATCTTGAAAAATGTGAAAAGAAATATAAATCCTGGCTTAACTTGCAGTCTTCAAATGTTCTTTGTTTTCCCCCAATAAAAGTATAAATGCAAACAATAATGGTTAAGAAATTGATATCTATACAGCAAGAACATTGATATGCAAATAAAAGCATGTTGTTGTTGTCCCATAAAGACTTTCAAATTGGCAGCATTTAAACTCCATCGAAAATCCAAGAAAACTTCTGATTTTCCTTCTCTCAATTTGATGGCTCCGACAGGAGAAAGTTTCATTCATCAAATGCCTCGCTCACCTGCCGCTTAAATATTCAATTGTCTCGCTTGCTCTCTCCTTTGGTTGTTTAAATGCCTGAAAATGCTATTTATTTTATGCTCTGTTATGCAATCAAAATGTTTGCACTTCCCGGGCAACGTGACGAGGCCGCACGCTCGCTTACGTGCACGTGAAAAGCGCAAACGTAGCAGAAATTAATGAGAAATTATACGCGGCACTCCTCGCAGCAGCAGCTACAGGGATAACACTCGAAATTGTACGAAAGTGAAAGAGGAAACTTTCTGCGTGAAACTGAATTGTATGAGTAAATACTGCTGCAACTTCAGATATAGTAACCCGATAGGGCCAATGCTGATAGCTTTTTGTGCTGCTGCGGTGGCAAAAAGGGTTTTTTCTACCCCAGAAAGTAAACTTAAGTTAGTTACCAAGCAAAACTCTCTCATTTCCCCCCATTCCTTTCGTGTTTGCCAAGTTTTGTATTAAAAAAGTTTCTCCTCTCTCTCTCTACTTGCAGGTAAATGACGTAAATTTTTAATTACTGGAGAGAAAACTCATCGTCGCCGACTACGACGACGACGTCTTCAAAAGTTTCTCATCATTCAGCTGGGCTGTCAAGTGTCAAGTGTGTCCTGGCCGGGTTTCAGGATCGGAGGATTGTTGCCACCAACAAATAGCAAGTACAATGCAATTTGCCATGGGGCTGCAGGTTATGGCAAGGCCACAAATCTTTGAAAAGGACTGACAGACTGAATGGGTGTGACTGACTGTTGCCAGTTGCAGTCAGTGTAGTTGCCTCTTGGCAGCAATAATCAAAACTTGGGGCAATCAAACGTTGGAGGAAACGTTCCTCAAAAAGGGAAGGGAGTGGCGCATCCGAATCCAAAATTAGGACTCATGAATCGGTAGGAGTCAAGCGCTGGTTAGATATATGCATTTTGACCATTCATCCAGCACGAAGAGCGGAATTTCTGCATCAAATTAGCATGTTCCCTGCAGCATTTGGCCCCGGGGAGGAGAAACCCCGAAGAGGAAACGGAAATGGAAATTTTTTACTTGGCAGGCGAAATTATCATGGGAACCAACGCCAGCCAACTGAAAAGGAAGTTTGTTCTCCTTCTAGGAAATGCAGGGCAACCAAGCTAAAGGGGGCGAAAGGAAATTCAGCACAGAGACATGGCAAACGGAAGATGTAATTAGGGGAAAAGCAAAATGGGAAAATAATTAACACTCGGGCATAATTAATTGCACGCCACACAAATGACAAGTATCTCGGGGGTTAAGCTCTATCTCTCTGGTGGAAAACCGAAACAATTTTTAAGTGCATCGCCCAGGCCACAGTTAATTTGATTTTAGATCCTGGCAGGGATTTTCCGTTTTCCCCATCTCCTTGTTTTGTTTTTTTCTAATCACATTACGTGCAGGGAATTGAACTCGGAAAACTAATGAAGAATGGCGCTGAAATTGAGCTGATTTTGATGCAATTTTTCCAAGCAAATTAAAAATACATGAAATCTATGGGATTTCAAACATAAATAAGCTACAGCACTTGATCGAATTCCTATCCTTGTTAGGAATATATTCCTCACAAGTACTGGGCAACATTCCAATCATTTTTGCCGCCTGGCATTGTTAGGTTTGGAGTGAAAAGATTGGGATTCGGGTGAAGAGTGGAGTTTCCCTGGCATTTGGCCCACATTTTGTTGAATTTTTGCCAGGCGCAAACAAAAAAAAAAAAAAAAAAAAAAAGCAAGAGAAACTTCTCTCCATAAATAGATATCTCTTAAATCAACATTTGCATGTCTCAGTCTCGAAAAGTTTTAATTGCCACAACGCCCCAAAATGTGCGCTAGAAATTCATCTCTCTCGCTGGCTACTATCATCCACTTAAGCAATAAGGAAAACATTTATTTTTCCTGTGTGTGTTTTCCACTGGCGCCTCACTCTCTTTCTAGGTGTCTATGGAATTGTTTTTAAATTAAAAACACAAACACACGACGCGGCACACGTTTGGGTTGATTATTTTGATTATTTTCGTATTGTCATTCCCTGTTTGCTTTTGGCATTTCAATCAGAGCGACGAACTACCAAAAATAAAAGCGTGGAAACCTAGCGTTACGTTGGTTTTATGGAATGTTACTTTGCACTGGCAGAAAATAAAAGAGATTTGAAAATTTGTTAGAAGGTTTGGCCCCAGTAAATGTTTATCCGATGATTGCTTGGATAAATTTGGAAGATATATCGGAATACCAAACATTTTTATAATTTTATTGCTTGATTTTAAGTTAATTATTCCCGTTTAACTCCAAATTCTTGTCTTAAAATCAGGTCTTCTTAATATATAAACTATAAAGCTCTATTCTAACCTATTTCATCAATAATTTCTTTAATAAATAAACTATTAAACTCCTTAACTTATTTAATTTCTTAGTTATGATTGCGTGTATAAATTTGGAAGATGTTTCGAAACACCGCACATTTTTCCAACTTCCTTGCATGATTTTAATCATTTCTTTTATATATAAATTATATATCTTTCTCCCAACTTATTTATCCGATAATTTCTTTAATAATTGCACAATTTCTTAACTTATTTCTTTAATACCTTAGCCATCCTTTATTACCTACAAACACTTTAACTTAAATTAAGCAAAAAAGGTAATTGCGACATTGTGGCAGCCTTTTCGGTGTTAAATCTTGTTTAACCGCATTTATACCTCTCGTTGGGCGGCATCATTTAAGTGATTTCCATGAAGTATTTTCCGTGCGTATTCCACGTACAAATATTGCGTATACGTTCCAATCAATATCCGTACATCCGAGTGGCAAGTGTGTATCGACGCATCGCCGACTGCTTATTGCTCAATGAACGCCACTTTTCCCAGGGCCGGGCCTTTTTAATGGTCGGGTTTTCCCAGTCGTCGGCGTTACAATTATGTATGTAAGTGGAATTAATGCCGGAGCGAGTGTACGGCGGTGTTGTGAAGCAAACGAGGGCGAGTGGGAAATTAATACGAATAAATTGGCCAATAAATATCGAATGGAAAATGTATTTTAAGATGTGCATAATTTATTAATCTATTAAATGGGACTTTTTCGCTTCAAGGCTTACCTCCTTCCGTAATGGTGCAAAAGACTCAAATTTGTGGCATTTAACCAAGAGGATAATTAAAGGTGTGTCTTATTTCCCTGTTACATCTTCCAATTATCTTTTTGAGGAATATTATGTGTCCCATATACACGCAATATACTTGCCACAAAGGTGTGGGGCGGGGGTCAAAAACAATTATTTTGGAATATGTAAAAATCTATTTAAAATGTCGGAGCTTTCTTTGGCCAAACAAGAAGGTGAAACAAATTGCTAAATGTTTCCCAGGAACAGCAGGAACACCACCCCCTTAATGGTGTTTGTAACCCAATATATACTGAATATATGACATTTTTGCTGGGGCCAGCAGGCGAAATAAAATAACAAAAACCTTGCATAATTTGTGATGTTAGACCGCACAGACGGAAAACAGGAAAAACGAATGAGAAAATTTGTGTGCTGCAGACAGCTGAAAAACTAAAACTTTTTGATGCCATGGTGGCAAGAGGAGGAGGACGAAGAGGGGTTTAGGAGAGAGTGAAGGCCAGGCAAGGTCCAATAGCTTTGTGAGTGTGTCCTGGCATTTTATTACAAAACTTTACACGACTCTGTAGCTAATGTTGCTGCTGTTGCCTGTGTATTTTGTGGCTAGCTGCTTTTGTCATTTTATAAGCTTTTTCGGTAGCCTGACTCTTGGCCAGGTTGAAACTCCTGCAGGATGCCAATACTTTGAAGGTGGTAATGCCAAACAGAATCAATTATAAGCCATAGGTTCACTAAATATTCAATAAATTGCACTTGTTATTGTTTATAATCACTCGAAGGTAGTTTAAAGGGTTAAATATACTTAAAAAGAACTGTAAAATATTAAACTTGAAACAAATACGTTTCGATTGACATAATAGCACGTGTTTGGCATATAAAAACTATCCGAATTTTCACTTTACTTGGATATTCAATTAGGATTTCCCTCCCGCGCCAGCTCTTGACCAAAAGCTACTACAACATAACTGTGGACACTATTCGCAGCTATAGAGAGTAAGTTTTCTAGCCAAGAACCAAACAAGCTGCGACTGCAACTCGACTCGAACTGATGAAACCACGTAGGGACAAGCAAAATGCATTAGAGGGTACAGCAAGAAAATAAAAAAATTGGAAAAACTATAGCAACTAAAATTGAGTTAAAGCGAAAAAGTTACTACCAACTCTTGGCAGTCTCTCGCTCGCTCTCTCTCTCTCTCTTTTTCTGCTTTCGGCCACGCTGTCGCGGCTTAAATTGACCACGAGTAATGCATTACAACAATGCCCGGCTATAACATGGTCGGAAAGGAGTAGGGCTCCTCCTAGCCTAGCCCTCTGTCCAACGTAATTAAGCAACTTACAAGCAGTAAACACAGATATATACGTGTATATATGTATATATGGAGGCAAACATTATTAGCCAGGGCAGCGGCACATACAATATTTAATATGCGATTTCTGACACCATTCGCACGCGGCAGGAAAACCCATAAAATGCTGAACAAGATAAAAGAACGACGGCCATTTATTTGACTTACGCAAATGCCCTGTATATGCGAGTGTGTGGTGTGTTTGGGGTGTGTGTGGGGTGTGTGGAGTGTGCGTGTGCTGTTCGGGTCGGGTCAAATAAATGACAGGCCATAAGGCAGTCCTTTGCTCCTGCTTCCAACTCATCCGGAAAAATACTCGAATACACTTGAAAATATCTCAGAGGAATTAAGAATTAAATGTGGGTTATAGCTTTCCTTATTTATAAATAAACTTTCCTTCCTAAACTCTTAAGATTAATCTAGAATATTTGTTACCTTTTGCTAGCTAAGTTTGTAAAATTAAGTGGCCATAAATCAAGACAAGACAATTCTTAATCATTCAGTTTGTATCTGTTTATTCGGATAGTTGGAAAACCTTTTAATATCCTCCATACTGCCGCTGTTAGTTTTCTCAGTGCATTGACATTTTCTTGACTCAGATCGTAATTTTAATGAAATTTTTGCCCAGGTTGTAAAGAAACGTAAATGAAACTTGTGTCTTGGTTTATCTCAGCTTGTGAAGGGGGCAGCATAAAGTCAAGTAAATAAAGTAAATAAAGTTGTTGCCATCAGGAGTGATTAAAGGAAAGCGATTTATCACAAACTGCTATGAATATTATTAAAGGAAAGCGATTTATCACAAACTACTATGAATATTTACTTGCAACTTGCAGAGGTTTTATAAATATTTGATTATTTTTATTACATTTGCTGTGAAATAAATATTTTTTTGTTATAATAAATCAATATCAATATTCACACCATCAGATTTATAGAACTTAGCAGGAAACCGCTGGGATTTTTCTCTTCCTGTTCTGCAATTTTCATATTTCACTTTCCTCTGACTGCTCATTAACGCACACAAATCGACATTTCATGTTACAATTTTTTGGCATTGCGGTCTCTGTGGCCTGGCCATTTCGCAACAGAAAAAGGACCAATCCATGGCCAAACTGACATTAATGAGCGAGTCTTTTTCCACGTTAATTTGACGGCGGCCACAATACAAAAAAAAAAATAAAAGAGAAAAACTAACCGATTCCGAATCAATAATTACATCAATTTTCGTTAAATGCAAGCATCGCGATGTGCATTTTATAATTGGCTCTTCAGACGGAACGGCGTCCGAATTGCGGATAATGGTCAGTGCGTGAGTCCAACCTGCAATGATCAATAATCTGACTAAAGTGGTTTTTCTGTCTGGTTTGCCGCGTGCGGTGTTAAAATTAAGGCTGCCTTTTTTTGATGATACTTTACTCGCACTCGTATGTACTCGTTTGTGATGGATGCCAGTCACGGAGAAAGTGTATCGCTAAAAGTCAAACTAAATCTACTGCCAGTTGCTTGGCAGTTTCCGGCGCAACGAGAACAGGAAATACTCTGGCATCAGCGACACTTTGTGTGTGTGGTGTGGTGCTCCCTCTTTTGCGGTGATTTTTAGCTCGTTTATTTGGCCATAGAAGGATGTGAATAAGGACGAAGAGCAGGAACCAAAAGGATCCGGGACGGGGACAACTATACAATAATGTCGCAACGGCAACGGCAATGGCAATGACTGCCGGGCGAATCTCGATGCAGGGCGAACACATGAAATTTACGTGATGCTGCTAAACGTCAAATATTTTGTCATTCCCTTGGAGTTTGAAGCCAAAGTTCCTTCGTTCACTCGTTCGTTCTGGGGGTTGGGAAAGGGGAAAACTGTCAGCTTGATGAATGGCGGAAGATTGAAAAATGCAAATAACTAAAGAAATAACTGCGGAAGATATTGAAAGCCATGTTGCTTGTGTGTTTTTGTCAGGAAGGAAATGAGGCCAAAGAATGTGCCAAAGAAAATGTGCAAACTGACGAGTACCCGTAAATCTCATTAGAGTTTTATTAAACTCCAGGGTTGTGATTTAATATTCAGGATTAATGTATGCCCAAATTATGGGAGGAAGTTTATTAGTAATTAGTTCGTTGTTATTAAGGATTTATGATTTAATTTCTTTGAGACTTAAATAGTTAACTTAATGGGTGTAGAGGTTAATCTTTCTAATTATGAAATATTTCATAGGAAAAACGTTATATTTTTTATGTAAGAATTTAATCAGTAAATTTAATTCAGCTTTACAAAGTCCTGTAAAAAATCAATTATAATTAAAGAGCGGGTAGTGTGAAAACCCTTGAACCCCAAAGTAAATCTCATCTGATTTCCATTGCCATAAAACCAAAACCTTCTTCCTGTTTTGTTTTTCCTTTCTCTCTTTTTTTTTAACCATTACCCGACCTGACCTGTCCATTCAAATCGTTTGTTATAAATTTTCCGCTTCCGTTTCCGTATGTTTTTTTTCGGGTTGCTTTGCTGGTGACAAGATAAAAGTATCCCCTTGGCACGTGAAGTCAATTTAACGTGTTGTTGTGCGGACATAAATTACGATTTCACTGGCGCCACTCGAAAGGACTGAAAGGACTGAAGGACCTATAAACAGCGCAGATAGATAGAAAAAGTGCACGACGCTGGGTTGTGCAGTTAAAAATGTTAAATAATAAAGCAATACAAGCTCGTAACATGAAGCTATAAAATCGGATCTTTCACTGGCTTTTCCCCAACTCGAAAGTTACATTTTTGCCGACTGATTGCTTTTGGCGTTCGCAATTAGAAACTTTATGATTAGTTGGCTGAGCCGCGTTAAAAGTTTCGGACAGCGTTTTGCAACTTGTTTTTGCCAGCGGGCTAAACTCAACCCAACGAACTCCCCCAAACTCACTCTCACTCTTCCTTTTTTTGTACTTTTTTTTTTTACATTTTCCAGAGCAGTAGTTTTGCCTGTGTATTTTCGTTACAGGTTACAGGTATGTGGCGGCTGAGTTGGCCAGCTATTTGCGGGGCTTAAAACTTTGTTATCAACAAATGTGTAAATCTGCCCAACCAGCACGAAAAAATATTGTAAACTTTTCCTGTAGCACACTCCATACTATAACTCCACATATATACTCACTCGTGTACATGTGCATTGGGGTTGTCCTAACTTTTAGGCAAAATATTTATGATCGTTTTAGCGAAATCCCAAAGTTCGGAGTAGCGATAACAATGTTAAGTCGGTCGTGTATTGACTTGGGGAATTTCGTATTTGGCTTGAATTAGGAACGGAAATTCAACTAAACTTGGCAGCAACCTTAAAGTTTCCCCCTCTCCCCATTCCGCATCGAACAAACTTAATGAAAACTCCTGTTCAGTTCAGTTGGCCTAACCCTCCCTCGGCCCCCTTTGAAACCGATTTAATCCCCAGCCGCCGCTGTGGGACGCCAGACATTATTGAGGTAAATGCAGCCACAGGAGGGCGGCGACATTTTCCAGTCACGCCCACTTAACATCAGGCTCGCCCCAGGCTCAAAGTCAGTGCTATCTAAAACCCCGAAAGAAGCAAGCTTGGCGTGGAGGCGCAGAATTATCCTTTATTATTATACCCAGTAATTGGAGGACTTAGAGGGGGTGTATTGTGTTTACAAATAGTTTATCAAAGTTTGTAGTTGACTTTTATGAAAATAAAAGGTGTGGTAGAATATATCGATAAGTAATCGTTAAAAATCCGATTGAATACATCGATAAGTTATCGTTAAGTTTTAAATTAAAGACATCTTATCGATAGAAAATATTAAATGTGATTTAAATGTGTATTTACTGAAAGTTCATCTATAATTAACGAAAATATTGTGCAACAAGAAATATCGAACATTTTAAGCAAGGTATCGATAGTGCGTTTTAATTAATGTTAAAAAAAAATCGATATCCATCCAAAAGAAAATGAGTTAATTTTTCATTACTCAGAGAAAATATCGTTTAACAAAAAATATCCAACATTACTTAAAAAAAAATCGATTATAAAATCGATAATCTTGTATAGGAGAAGTACGTTAATACTTTATATGAATGTAAGGTGTACGTATATTTTAAATTCTTGCAGAAGTTGTGCACTTTAGCAAGAATTAAATAGATAAATCATAATAAAACCGATAAGTCATAAGTCATAAATTTGTAGCTTCTTTTAAAGAACTTCTTCTATATCCCGGGTATTTTATAGTCGGCAGACTCAGCTTGACCACTCTATCGTTGTTTTTTCAGTGAAAAGTTTTCACTCTCATCGCTTCTCATCGCCCAGCGGATGCTGCAAGAGGTTGCCACCGGCAACTTTATAATATTACATTATATGGGATGTGCTGTGAGTCGCACTTATTATCGATTACCCATCACCAGGTGAGAGAGCTAACGGTTGCTTTCAATATGCTGCTACCTGCCTGCGCCCACTTTCCCTGCGGATCGCAACGAAAAAGTTTGTCAATCGAAGCGAAGCAAAAAGGAGATTCAATACCACCACCTCCCCAGCCCCAATTTCCTCAGTTCCCATTTTCCTTAGCTTTGCACCGTTGTTTGCCATTCTTTGGGTGTGCCATAAAACTTTATCTAAATGCTCACATCGAGCAAAAGACGCTCATTACTTTCATTATCCAGGGCCATGAGGGAGAGCAGTTGAGCGATTTGGCTGAAATTGAAAAGCATTTAATGGGATTTTCACTCGGTTTCGTGTGCATCAACGTTGGAGCGTGGAGTAATCGCCTTATGTAGTTACCCAATTGAAAAGCATTTGGCTAAACAGAATTCGATTAGAGCGGGCGGCGAGGGGATTTTCCACCAATTTTAATTAAACTATAATATTTAGAGGTGTCTCTGGAATGAGCTGCAGGCACAGTTTAATAAGAGTCTGGTTGCCAGAAATGAAATATTGTTAAAATCCATATCTCCAAACGAATGTAAATTTAATGAAAGGGAAATCTGTAAATGATGACGAAAAAACTCCCAAAAAATAGGCAACACTTTTCCACTAATTAATGTACCAGAAAAAATGAAAAGACTAAAGAAAATTGTTAACAAAGTGAAGAACCCATCGAGGGATGTCAAATGATAAATTGTCGTTGGGGTGTGTCAAAAAGAAAATATTAAAAAAAAAAGAAAATGTAATACAAGAATAAATAGGGCGGGGCAGGCGTGGTCGGTCGACTGTCTATTTTGACGCGTTCTCTTGGCACTTTCTGTTTGTCTTTTTAATTGTTTTCGCCACGGCTGCTGGCGCTGATGTCGCTCCATTTTAATTATAAATTGCTAGCCTAATGTTTTCTTTTCTACTTTCCGCTCGCCTTCTAATGAGTTTTGTGAGTGTGCCCCTTTTGTTTGACTGATAGAATGAGAGAAGACTGTGCCCGAAGTTTTGCCAAAATTCTCCATTAGCCCTTTTTCCCTGGTCTCACTTGACCAACACTCGTTCCCTGCTGGTGCTGCTGCTGCTGTTTTTAGTAAGTTTAACAATAAACAAATATGCCAACAGGCAGAGAGAGTGGCCAAACTTTTGTCATAAATTTGTGCCTTTTTCTGCAGACTATTATTGTTTCGCCTGCAGTTGGCGCACACGGTAAATAAACTTGAAGTTTCTCTTTTTCTTTCTGTAAAGAAAATAAAAGAAGAACCAAACTGGACGCCATGCTGGCCGACTTTAATTAGTGGACATTTTGCAGGTTTGGTTGCCGTCGGCAGCGGGCGGAATGATAAACGATTCAATAAGCAATTCCCCCTCCATCTTCATTCGCTGTTCAAATAAAACGTTGAGCAAACGACAACTGCAAATGGAATTTTAATTCAATTTGAATGTGAGCGGAAACTGGGGAAAAGCGAGGAGAAATTCGCGGCAACTCTATTAACATCCTGTCGAGTGCTCGCTCTCTCCTTTCGCTTCTTTCTCCCCTTTCACTGTTTCTGTCAGCCTTCTTTTGTTGCTCTTGGCTAATGTAATTTCATTAAGCAAAGAAAGCAAGTCCAAAAATAGACATAAAAACTTTTCGCCCATCTTAATGGCAGAATTTCGTCCAGATTTCCACCTGTTGCCCAGGTGTGGTCCCACCACTGCATAATACATGTGTGTGTGTGTCTGTCTCAGCCAAGTCCCGTCCAAGTCCCGCTTAAATCCCGCAGGTGCAATTGTGTCAGACTCGGCTTTCAGCTTGCAGCTCGCAGCTCGCAGGTGTAAACTACAAGACACTTGTCATCTGTACAGGCAGGTGTGTCCGCCGTGTGTGTGTGTGTGTTGGCCCCAGCGGGGAAAAGCGTCAATTGTGTGGACGCCGCTTGTTGCTGCAGCTTCGTGTTTGTGTCAGTCGAGAACTTAAACTCATTAGCCGCCACCGCCGCCAGGTTAGTTATGCACATCGGGTCAGAGCCCCGGCCAGGTACTTTATGCATTTTTCATCATGACTGAGCTTGGAGCATTTCTCGGAGAGTGGCGGCTAAATGGGGCTGCACTGGGGTAAATAAATAACTTGTAGAAGATGGTATTAACATTTTGAAGAGGCTGTTGGCTTTTAACAAATACGCTGTAGAGAATATTAAAATTTTGTCATTTATTTATTCTCGTACAGTTTTAAATTATCGTTTAATATTTAAATTGCTGTAAGGATTATTATTAGCTTGGTTTGTTTTTATTATTCTCTTTTCAAAAGCTTTAGTTGGCTTAGTAGATGATACTGTGGATGTATCACTGATTAGGGATGTCAAAAAAATAAATCGATATACGGATACAGTTTCGATATTTCCCGCGAAAGTCTTTATATAAATGTATCTTTTAACTTTGAGATATATGTGCGATAAATAAATATTCAGTTTTATATTTTGGTCCAATAAACTCTGTAAAAGACAGAAATATATCGATTAAATCGATATTTAAACGTTAATTCTTTGCGATATTTAAAATGCAATTTTAAGGAAATACAGAAATATATTCCTTAAATGGATATTTAAACGTTAAATCAAGATTGTTCGATATTTAAAATGAGATTTAATCAAAGACCAGAAATATATCGATTAAATCGATAATTAAACATTAAGTTATTATTATGCGATGTTTAAAATGTGATTTTAATCATGCTGATATTTTTATTTACTGGAAAGTTATATTTCTTAGTGTTTATTTTTCTGCATTTTGCAAAAATGGAGGCAGTTCAGCTGGAGTCAAGTAGGCAGCCACGAAATTTGGGTCACCCACCGGCACTGGAATTATATGTATTTATTTTTTCTAGCTCTTTTCTGTTTTTTTTTTGTCGCTCAGTGTTCAGTGCAGCGAAAAATTGCCTTGTTTCTAGAGGATACACACACTCTGCTAGGGAAATATATAAAACACGCATATGTACGTACAACTAAACCAAGTCAAAAGGTGAGCAGCAAAGCGTTAAAAGAAAATCGTTTTAGTTGCAAGTGAGAGCGCACAAAACACACGCAAATTGCCGGCAATTTAATGTTGCATACTTTCCAGAGTCGCTCGGAGGAAAAAAAAAAACAAAAACATTAAAGAGATGACAGAGGCAAAGTATAATAATACATGTTCTTGCTGCATTCATATTAAAAATTGCAAGTATTAAATATTCTGAGGCGGAAGAAAAAAAACTGCTGACCTGCATGCAAAGTATAGTGCATGCTGCTCCTGTATTTTTCTTGTACACATTTAAATATGTGCTCACGAAAAGTGCAAAAGTCGGCGCAAATTAATGGGAAATTATAATAAGCATGCAAGTGTGGCTCTGGTATGGGATTTTAGGTTGTTAAAGCACCAAAATCCACTCGAGTTCCCGCCGGCAGGAAACATGTAACTGCAGAGAACAGGTAGCAGCAGCAGCAAGAAGCCAAATTATACGACGCTTGTGGCGGTCTCAGACTTGCAACTAGTTTTAAGCTCCAAAATTAATGGAAATTTAATCTCACCGGTTTTGTTTACATCAGCGGAAGAGGAGTGCGAGCTACAAATTATTGATTATATTCGGCGCGTGGCAAAACATTATTAATCGTGGAACGGGACAACTTCTTGCTCGAGTTTCTGTTTAATCTTGGATTTCATGTTGAAAATAAATGGGTTTTGGGTGGCTCATATTAAATCAGATAGAATTAATTATCGTTTTATAATAATCTTTTGGCAAATAACCAAAGTTATTTGCATGTTTTTAAAGCTTATTCCGCCGAAATTTGATTTTCTCTACAAGAATCGAAAGAAACTGTTTCTTTGTAGCCAGGAAATGTCCACATATTGTTACTCAAAGGGCTTAAATCAACTCTGTTGAGTATAATGCCAATTTCATTAGGCCTGGACGGAGGACTACCTACCTACCTACCTACCTTCTCTATTCTCAGACTCAAAGTGAAACAATGGCAGTGGAAGAGGCTCTGCTACATTTGCCAGCCCGCAGCCAAGTAACTTTTAAATTATCGGATGGCAAAACACAAAGGGCGTCGGCAAAACGAAATGAAAACTTGTGCCCCTTTTGCCTTGTTCCCTTCAGTATATGCAAACATTGGCAAAATCGCAGGCAAATAAGCAGCTCTCCAAGAGCCCCATATAGAATACGGTAGGGCGCAGACATATGTATATACATACACATATAGTGGATAGTGGTAGGGCCGTACCCCCAACAGATGTATAAATCGAGCAAATCAAAAGTAAACAGACACAAGGAGCAACGACAAACAAGGAGTGGCAACAAAGGCTTCTAATGGCAGCCAGGCAGAGGCAGACATTTCCTACTCTCGATCCTGTTGCTCCTTCTGTGCTGACAGTTTGTATTTTATTTGCATATATTGTAACAGTTTTTTCCCTCTACTCCGATATCCTGTACACAGAACGAATAGTATATTAACTTAACTGGAAAGATAGTAATTTAATGTTAATATGAAGTAATGTTTCTCTGTTAATTTCCACACATCTTTAGGGCTTAAAGTGTGATTTATTCGGCATTTAATGAATTACTACAACTCTACCTTGTTTCAGCCGTTTTTCTTTTATATTTTGTTGAGTTCAAAATAGTTTCATTTTCTCCCTGTGTTGAATATACCGAGCTGAACGATTCTGGTGCACAGATGAGCGCTTACATTAGTGCGATGCGATGCCATGCGATGCTGGCTGCTGAATGCTATAGCAAATGCAAAGTAAATATATGTGTACGTTCGTATCGGTGTGTGTGTGTGTGTGCGTGAATATCTAAATATATGGAAACAGTAACAGTTGCCCGGAATCCGTTGACAACCTGCACTCTTGGCATATCATTTTTAGCCGAGGCTTCGCCGGCTTTTCTCTCTGCACAATTTGTGTTTGAGCGACAGCCAGTGGAATATTATCTTGCCGGCACATTTCCATGTCAATTAGTTGCAATTCTCGACTGCAGCATAACTGAACGATAAGAACCTTATTGACAAGTTGCGAAACAACTTGAGGCAGGTGTCAGCTGACAGGAGTAGGAGGGCTGTCTCTCTCTCTCTTGCTTCTCCTGATGATGGCCCTGTTTCGCTGGGCATATATGCTTTTTCCCTGGCGAAACAAATAGCTTGGCATACTTTTCAGCGAGTTTTAAGCACACATCTCCCGGGTCTACAGGCGTGTCCAATTGCCTTGTTCGTGGGTGTGCGTGTTTGTGTGCCTGGAAAATATTTCAGGTAGCTCCAGCAACCAGGTAAGTGTGGCCGGGTATGGCAGCCAGCAGCTTGTCATAACCAGCTTTGGCACTCGGGTTGCTTCTGCCGCCCAGCCGGCTGCTGCTGGCTCGCAATCAATTTCATTCATTGCATCGCTCATACGCAACGTACGCCGGCCAGCAGCATAGCAGCTGAGAACACACACCACACACACGCACTCAATATGCTCCTTGTGCACACCTTTCACTCCTGCTCAACGCCAGTGACATCTTTTGTTACGCAGCTTGAATGAAAAAATATTTGCCAACAGCCCGGCTCTCGCAGAAAATTGCACAGAAATTTTCATATGTACATTTTTCCTTCATTTTTACAGAAAAGCAGGTGAAAGTGATGGGAATTTTTGCGAATTGATCGTCAACAAAAGCAGCAGCTAAAGCTCCTATATCGATCCATAACCATTTCCTGTGAAAGCAAAGAAACTTAGAAAAAGGAAACACATTACTTCTGTCAACAAAACAGATCAATGATAAGAAAAGGGGTAGTTAGGGCAGAGAAAACTTAAATATTAATAATAGAAATTCAAGTTTTACTTTATTTTTTCCTTACATAATGTACGTAATATATATAGGTATCTCTGACAAACAGACTGACACACACACTGGGAAAATTGCCAATGTAAATGGCTTCTAGGCGCAACATGGCGTATGCGTAATGTGGCTGCAGGGTCAGTCAGTCATTGAGTAAAAGCAGCCGCACGGATGGCCAAAGCCAAAGCCAGAGCAAAGCTGTTTATATATGCCGAGCTGATCTCCTTCCTCTGCTCTAAACTGCAACTTTGGACCATTGCCGTTTGATTACACGTGTAATTCACTGCACTCTACCTCCTCTTCCCTGGAATTTTCCCATTTCCAGTGAGCATTTCCTCTTAATTTTCCCTTTTGTATTTGTGCCGCTTTGTCAGCAGCAGTTTTAATTGAATTTCAGACGACTGACACATGGTTAGCAAGTGGTTAGTTGGTAATTTATGTCTCTGTCATGTTTGCGGCCAAATCGTTGGCCAATTCCAGTACTTCAGCTCAAGTTCCTCCTCCTTTAGCATAAACGGCCACAGGCCCCTTTTGTTTTTTGTCGTTCCGTAAGAGAAAGCCATTTTTAATGAAATTTTCAGCTTTGTTGGCCTGCTCAGACAGGCGAGAAGGCTTATGAGAACCGACAGCGAAAACTTTTGCATAAGTAGCAAGAGGAGGTGGTTAGAATGAAAGTGGAAGTAAGCTCAAGATGGAATATTTTAAAGTTCCCCCACCGTAAGCTGAGCGAAAGAGGAGAGTGGGAGTTTAGCCAGAAGACCGGGAAGATTGACCTCTGACAAGGGGGAATTAAATTTAGAAATTAAGCAGGAAGTTACTGCTGCCAAGTGAGGATTTCTGTGGCGGGATGGCATACAGATTTTAAATAGTTGATGCTACTGACAGTTCGATTAGCAAAGGCTGTCCCTAACTTGTGCTTTAGCAGGGAGTAAGAACATTTTGAAATTACTTTATTATATATTTATAATACAATCAGCAAGGAATAAAGGTTGCTAGCGTTGAATAAAGGTTGGAAAACTATTGAAACAACTTTTGAGCAGAGAAAATCAAGGCCCATTTTGGCTAGCATTAGTTTTTGGAAGGTATTTCCGCTTATAAATTGAAGCTTATATCTTTTTTGGATCTTTATATAATATATAAACACTTTAAATTATCTTTAATTTTAGGAAACTCATGATTTATTTTGTTCATATTTCTCTGTGTGTGTTTGCCTTGTTCATTGGACTATATCCTTGCTAGTTCCGGGATAAAAACAAAGCCAATGATTGCCAGGTTTGCTCTTCACAGTTTTCTCTCAGCTCGATGGCTGCACTTAGTGCCTCGATATGCTGTGGGCCACAGCAGTGGTAACTTGATTATGACCAGCGGAGAAGCTCCTTCAGGACTTCCTCCTACACATCCTTTAAAAGAGGGTGAGTGTGTGTGTGTGAAGCAGAACTGGAACTCTTGTGCGCGTTTTCCGCATCCGCGTTGCTCAATGATCCGTGTAAGCACGGAAACCCCAGAGAAAGAGTGCGAGTGATGTATGTGCAGTTATAGAAACATACAGCCTGAGGGGGCGAGTCCTGTGGACTGCGGACTGAGAGTGAGCCCACCAGAGAGCGTCCGCATTGATTGTGATAAATGGACATTATGTTGGGGCCACCACCAGCGACGATGAAGACTGGGCGACTTTGTCAGAGTGAAGAGGGCAGCTCATTAAGTATTAAGTTTGTTGTTTATCGCCGGGGCGTAAATTTACACTTGATATTTAATTAATTGTTATATACGTACTTGGTGGCCTATGTGTATTGTCATATATGCTGTGTATTTCAGTATTTATGTGCACCTACAACACCACACACTCACTCAGATGAACGCATCGACGCGTCGATAAACAAAAACACATTTTAATTAATGAAATCCAATAAGGATCACAAACACACACACACCGAGCTTGGGGATTATTATCGCTAAGCCAGGAGACGGGTAAAAGGACACAGACACGCACAAATAAAGCATAAAAACGGGGAAAAGCATAAACTTTTCGCATAATTAATGCAGAAATATTTTGTAATGCAAGCAAACAAACACATGCCCACAAACACCTGCCTGCCCGAAAAGCCACTGCCGATGCCATTTCCACCGTCACCGTCACTTCCACTTCCGTTTCCTGTTTCTGTTCCAGCTGCCTTGGCTTAATGCTCGACATATTAATTAGTTTTCATATGATGAACTCGACTCTGCAAACTTTTAGCGCTTAATGAGGAAAGTTTGCCCTTAAAAAAAAGTGATATATATAAAAAAATAAGACAGCGGCTGGATAAAAATGGAAAAACTGTCAAGCGGGGAATGTTGTCCAAATTTTCCCAATTGGCCAAGCCGAAAAGCAAACGAAGCTGTCAACATGTCAAATAAAAATCAAATTTCAAATGGATATATATCTATCTGCTGGGAGAGAAGATCCCCGAAGGAAAGTCAAGCGAACGCAATGAAAATAAATTATCAAAAAAAATGAATGAAAGAAGGGAAACCATGGCAGGGAGAAAGAACTTTTGTAATATAAACTAGAGTATTGAACCGCATGATGATGATGATTTCTTTTCGATTTCCTTTCTTTTTGGTTTGTTTTTTTTTTTTTTGCGCAGAGGCAAATCTCTAGCACAATTCCCAAAACTTCAAGAAAAATGACAGACCAGACTCAGGGACAGACGCACAGACAAAAGTGGACCAACAATCGTTGTCCCGGCTTTGTTCCCACTTCCTCTCTGTTTATTCGGGTCTGTTTGTGCCCAGCGTTACCTCATTTTCCATCCAACCGAACGTTTTCCTTCCACTTTCCACACGATTTTCCCTTCCCCGAAGACACTTGGTTGTTATCGCAGTCACAGCTCCCAGCTCTTCACTGTTTTTGGCTGTTATTGTTGGCAGAGCGCTGAAAAATATATTTTCCATAAATCAACATCAAAATGTTTGATGATGCGATAAATAGCGAGAAAGAGAGAATAACAGAAGAGCCGTGAAGAATCGCAAGTGGAAATGGTGCCGAAAGTGAGAAGGGGCGAACGGAGAAACTTAGGTAAATACGCAGAAGAAATCATTAAATACTCAGTCAGCTATGGGGGAATCCCCTGAAGGAATTCCTGCAATGGATTCGTCAAATATTTAGCTGTCTCTCTCTCTGTTTCATCAAGTTTAAGTTTATTTAGTTGGTGCGTCATAATTTACAAACAATTTATGGCCGCTGACATGGCCAAGAACAGTTTACTTTAAAGTTTTAATTAAATTCCAAGTTGTTTAATTCGCCCGCACATCTACGTGAGATACTGTCTGGAAGTTTTATTTTTGGAAGTTTATGGGGGAGTCTTGGTTAAGTTTATTTGATGATTTTGTTCTTATTATTAAATTGTTCCAGAGTGCCTACCAAATTCTAATTAATTTATCTTATGTGAAACATATTTCGCTTTTATAAGCTAGGAAGTTTCTCTAACAGGGAAAGAGGGAATTGCACTTTTAAGTCAAATTGGATTATAAAACCATTTATCTATCCCGCTTGTACATTCCTCAAAAGCTAAATTTGAGAATTTCATCAAAAAGGAAATATGTAATTAAATAAGGTTTCCGTTTGAATGTTTAATAAGAACTTGCATAAAATCGTTTAATAAATATGAAAGTTATAAGACAATAAAGTTGCAAACTTTTTTCTATCTCGCTCGCACTTTCGTCAAAACTTGAGAATTTCATCAGGAAGTATATATTTAATTAAATAATGCTTTTGTATGAATAATTCTTGAAAAGTTGAATACAATTGGTTAATAAATATAAAAGTTATAAGACAATAAAGTTGCAGCCTTCTGTCCATCTCGCTCGCACTTTCGTCCAAATTTGAGAATTTCAGCAGAAAGAAAATATGTAATTAAAAAATGTTTCTGTGTGAATTTTTCTTGAAAATTAGAATACAATTGGATTATAAATTTGTGAGCCTGAAAGGCAATAAAGTTGTAACCTTCCATCTATCTCGCTCGCACTATAGCTTCCTTACATCCTTTGTATAGATTTATGTATGAATGCAGGCACAGAAAGTTAATAGCTCTCACTCAGGTTAGACTTTTGTTTCGGTTGAAAGCGACCCCCTGCTCTTAAGTTTTCTTTTCTAGAAGCTTGTACTTATTTTTGGCGTAGGTGTGCTCCCATTAACACAGTTAAATTTCTTGGCATTGGCTCACTTTAATTGTGTAACTTCGCCGCTTTGCCAAAATGAATGGCGTCTCCCTCAATTCACGTAATTGTCACGCATGAACACCGTCCTTTCATTTTGGCCCCCCCGCCTTGGCCCGCCTCTCGGGAAAGTTTCGTCCGCCTGCGCTTAAGGTGTTCATTGTCGACTTGCCGCGCTCTAATTAAAATGTTATCCATTCCCCACCGCCACACACACACACACCCGTACCGGCAAGGATACCTGCTTTCAGGCATACAGGAGCATTTGATATGTGGCACACACTTACAGGCAAACCGACCTCCTTGCGGCTGCAAGCACACACACACGGACGGACGGACGGATGGACGGACAGACACCTGACTTTGACATTGCCAGGCTATTAATTAGTTAAACTCAAATTGACACTCGAGATAATCAAAATAGAAACATTGGGTTAGGCGCATCGAAGCGACACCTTCTAACCAAATGAACGTGTGTATATATGTGTGGATGTGTACACACCCAGATAAATATATCCTGCAGAAGGATAATGAAAGTCAGGCCATATTAATCAGACGCCTTTTATACTGTTTGCTCACATTTCGGGTTAATTTTAGTAAGCCTTGACTTGCGAGCTGTTCAAGTCTAGCGGTGACAAAACAAACATTTACTGACCTTTCCACCTTTTCTTTGGCTTCCTTTTTCGCTTAGTTTATTCTTGGCTTAAACACAAAACCAAAAAAAAATATTCAAGTTTGTGGAAGGCAAAAAAGTTGTGAGGCTTAAGGTGACAACAACCGGACAACAGTAAGAAGGTGTAAAGTTTTCTAATAAAAATACGACTTTAGACCGAGGCTAGTTGTAATTTTGCATTTGTTTACCGCATTTTCTGCCATACTTTTTAAGCATGTCGAGTGGCGCGTTCCTCTTCTTCGGAGAGAAGTCTCAACTGAGTATGTAAACAATAACACATTTTTGCATAAAACGTTTATGTCGACGTGGTTGCTCTGTGGGCTTGGTTTGGGTTAAGTTTTCTGGGTTGTGTGTGTGTTGGGGGTTTTCTGCTGGCTGCTGGTTGCTGCTTACAAGTGCAAAAGTTTTGAGGTTAAGACGCTTGAAAATAAAACTACACACACGCACACGGAAAAGCCATACATCCTTTACACACGCACAGCAAAAGTTGCTGCTTGGCTGCATTTGTCGTTTAGGTTTTTTTTGTTGGATAAGTTTTACTACACAGAAAGGAAACAGATTAAAATGTTAAAATCTTGAATTTTCTAGAAGAAAGTAAGTGGGTAACTAAGGAAGTTTCCCTTATATTTATATGCCCTATATCCTTTTTATTCCTTTATGTATATATTTTATAGAGAGCGAAGGATATGATATGTTTAAAAAAAAGAATTAAGAGATGTTCCTGTAGTAAGTAATCCCGTTTTTGCTTGAGATATTGGTTACATAGAATTTAGACACCCTAAATTGATTACATAGGGTGGGTACTTTAAGTAATCAATATTTCATAAATAAATTCAAATTGTATTGCTTGGCTGTAACATTTTTGCTAGTCTTAAGATAAAAATTACTTTTTAAACTTAATTTCTTAGAGTTTAAAGTTAATATTAAAATCTAGTAATATCTTTAAACAATTTCATAATATTTTCAAAAGGTTGAAACTAAGATATAAATTGTATTTAATGTTTCTATTGTTATCAACCCCTTTCTTTTGAGTTTGTCTGCCTTTTTCTCAGTGCTAACACCAAATAGTCTTTCAAAATTTAAAGTTTTCTGCTTCTGTCTAGCATTTTCTTGTTAGTGTCAAAAAATGAGAGAAAAAAGAGGTTTTTGAAAGAGACAAACAATCAAGCCAAAATATTTGCGTTCGAAGCTTGTGCAACACTCACGGCTGCATATGTGTTGGTGGTGGTTGTAACAACTAGCCCTCTGTGTGTGTGATATGCTAATTGCCAACTCATTAAAACAGCTTCGTCTTTATGCCAGAGACCAACAAATGTCCTTGCTGTGTAGTGTAGGAATTTCCATGAAAATATTTCTAGTGGCTACACCCACTCCCTTTTCCGCTCTTCTCCTCCTTGTACGCATTCTAATTTAATCAGTTTGCTAAATAATGAGACAAGCGTCTCCTCCTCCCTTCGTTCGTCTGCTCCGTTCTGTTTTTGGTAGAATTTCCCTCCGACTGCATTTTGTTGTTAATTAAATGCACTTTGTTGTGGCGCAAATATTATTTTTACTAAAGACTCGACAAACTGGCTAACTAACCCTGAATAGCCTTCTGCCTTTCCCTTTTCTTGACTCCCCCGTTTTGTGGCAACAATATTCAGGTAATCCTTGAAAGTTTGCCGACAACAAAAGCGTAAATACCCAAAGGACTTAGCTGTTACATTATGTATTCCTGAGCCTCATCCAAAAAATACGTATACGCACTGCTTGTCGCCAGAGTCGGTTCCATAATCGTTTTGGAAATTTATGCGTCAAGGGCCACAACAAAATGGGTTGAGCACATGTTTTTGTGCTGCTCTTTATACACAAACCTAACTACCTACCTACCTACTACTTTCTTTTCCTTTCCCTCCTCCATTCAAGCTCAAGAATCCTTAAGGATTCTCTGTGTGTGTGTGTTTTGGGCTGAGGACATTAAGACCCAAATAAAAAGTAAATTATGATTATCTAAGCCGGCCCTTTGAACTTGGGCCATCGATCTCAGATTTTGACCGGCGTTTATATATTTTAAAGCTACTTACGAAACTAATAACAAATTGCTATCATTTTAAATGCTTTATCCCATTGAAGATAAACTTTTAAAGCTTGCTGTTTAATTAATACGAAAAAAAAACTAGTTAAATGCTTGCTTCGTGTGCGAAAAGTGTGGGAAAATAAAATTTGCCCATATAATTTGGGCTTGTTTGGCTTTCGGCCAACGGCTACTCGCTGTGTGCGGCCAAGAGCGGGGCGTGCATAATCGCTGATTAGTGTCTACGTGTGAAACGGGAGGATATGGCGGGCCCCGGCTCTCTTGGTCAGCTCACCAGCTTCTCTCCACCCCGCAGGAGCTAGGGGCCCGCCGCTGCTCTTACCACAAACAAAATCCGCAGGGCCTTGTGGGTCATAAATTCGCATTAGAAGCAGCACGCGGACGTGAATTGGACGCTATTGCATCCACTAATAAGCAGGACGCATGATGTTATCCCCGCTGTGGGCGTGGCTCTTGCCAGGACCCACACACACGAGCACACAAAAAGGACTCATACGCACGCATAATGAACTCGAGCTGAGCTCAACCCAAGCGCTTAACTTAATTAAAAAGTGCATTGTATGGGTTCGCTCTATTTTGAATTCGTTAAACGGCCAAAACAGGCACGCAATGTAACCAAAGAACTGGAGGAAAAGTGGGTGGTTTAGGAGAATTTTCGCATATTTTTCCGTGAAAATATACTGGATATTTCCAAACCCCATTCTGTTGGAAATTCTCCTAATATTTTCGCTTCACCACACACACTGCACACTTCCTCTCCCTATGTCTCTGTGTAGTTTATGAGAATTCTGGTGGTGCTGGGAACTTGTGCGAGGATAATAATATCAATTAAAACTCATTTCGATTCCGGTTCCCCTTTTATAATGCAATCACCTTTGCTTTGCCGCATAAATTTAATTAAATAAGTTATTATATTTTAATTGGATTTTTGTTATGCAAATTGTTCACTTTTCATATCAGCTTTTTTTTTAGGCTACTGTTATGATAACACAGGGCCAATTAAAAGTCGGGTAAATAATGAAATGTCCTGTAATAACACTCAACTGACCTTTGACCTGTGAACTGAAGCTGTAATTTGCTGTAATGCGACACTTTAATTGATTTTTATTCCCGTCAATTTATTGGAAAATAATAATTGAAATAAAACAAAAAAAAAACAAGCAAATTGGTGAAGTGTAATTAGATGAAATGGTTTTAATTTTAATATGAATGTCGGGAGTCTTTAAAATATATACAAAGTCAGAGAGAAAACAAGCTTGAGTTAAGATAAAATAGGTAGAACATAGAAATAAAAGTCCAAATTTAAAGTATATTGTATTTATTTAAGAAAGGAGACTATTTTATGGACAGAAAATTAAATAAAACTCTCCTTTAAATAGATAGAAAATGTATTTAATCTCTTAATTTATAGGAAAACAAGTAAACATCATAAAACAATTGTTTTACAAGCAATTTTACAAACTACATTCATTTTATAATAATGAAAAAACAATTTTTGAACTATTTTCATTTTATAAAATTGATAAAGTTAATTAATTTCCAAACATAACTCATAAATATGCAGCTGCAGCAGTTTTGTGAGCCTTCTCTGTGGCTTAAAGTTAGATCCCCTTGTATGGCTTTCTAGCCTTCCATTTGTCAGGTTTTTGGTGAAAAATTTATGAATTTCTGTCTAAACCGCATTCGCACTTTGCCATTTACAAATTAGTTTTTGCCGACTGGCTCTCGGGCGGGACCAGCCAGGAACTGCTGCTATTCATCCTTTCACTATTTCTAAATCATTGTCAGTTCCATAATTTATGAAAACTCGCGTTGATTGAATTTCAGCTGACAGAGCGAGGTGCAGGCGGTGGAATGAAATAAGAGGAGAAGGACATACTGGCAATTGGAATTCGGCAATTGAATTTTGGTGGCTCATTAATTTTAGCCTTGTTTTTGTCATTGACTCATCATCATTGGCTATGAATATGAGTTAAGTGGTGTTGGCTGTGGTTGTGGCCTTCATTTTGGCTATTGATCAACTGTCCGTCTGCGGCTTTTCCGCCTTCCTGCTTTCCATATTCCTGCTGCTTTTGCTTATATATTTTTTTGTGTTTGTTGAAATTTTTCCCCCCCTCACTTTGCACATTTGCAGAGCAATTAAAATTGATTTATGGTGGCGAGACAGCCCGCAGCTCCAGTCAAATGCACTGTGGGCCATATATATCCTGGTTTTTGGAGCTTGGAGCTTGGAGGAGCTTTGTCGGTTTCCGTTTCTTATTCTGTTTTTTTTTTCTGTACAAGTTTTTGGCACACGCGTGGCCGCTGTTTTCCTTTTTTTTCTCTTGGTGTAATTAGGCGGAGTAATTTATTTTTATTACTCTTCATTTTCAGGCTGTCCACTTGGACTATGAGAGGGAACAAATTTGTCAAGCTACAAATTATGTTGGGTCTCCTCTCCGTTAGGCAATTCAACGCCTTTTCTAAATTAGCTCAAGGAAGCTGCGCTGCGTAGCAGGATTTTAATTAGTACCACTTTAAAGTACATTTTCTTAGGCTGGGCAAGGTGGGGACCTTTTCTCCTTCACCTGCGGTCCCTTTTTGCGGTTTTTGCCTGATTTGCTTTTGTCCATTTAATTGGCTTTAACAACTCCACGTAGGTGGAGCCTCCTCTTTTCTTTTCCTTGGGCCACTTTGCCACTTTCATTAATGTACTTGGAAGAAGAAATTCACGCTCTGACGCCTTGGACACTCATAAATGATATATAGCCCACGGCCATGGCGGCTGGTCTGGGGCCGTTAGCAAAGTTTACGAAATTCAAAGCGCACAAAGTCACTGGAAGATATATAAAATTCGTTCAGAGAATCATTAAAAAGTATTAAGGAGGTGACCAAGATGATGAGCAAGATGTAAAATAGCGAGAGGCAACAAAAAAGCGTAATTTATGGCCAAATTAAACGAAACTAATAGGAAAAGCCATGGGGGGAGGAGCATGAGGAGGTTGGGTCCTGGCCATGTCCTTTTTGACAGCACCTTCCGCTGCTCTCTGCTGGCTGCTGGTTTTTATGAAGATGGACACTTGTAATTCATTATGCGCTCAGTGCCGCAGCGCCTGAATCAACGGAAATGAGTCCAGGACAACTTGGCTGCTGCTCCTGCTGCTGTTTCGGCCATGTTAATTTTTCTTCATTTTTAAAGTCTCTGCCCTCTCACTGCCCTTCCCCCTCCTCTTCAGCTTAGTCGCTTATTTCTTGTCAAGTTGGCAGACTCGTTAGTTAGTTTTGCTAGAATGCCTCGGTAATTGCACGCCATCATTTTTGTTCAGCAATTCGAACAGCCAAAGCGACAGCGACATCTGACGGGGATTTTTCCGAAGCTTTGTCGGGAAATTCTTTGTGTTTGGGAGGGAAAATAGGAAGTGAAGTTCAAAGCGTGGTGAAAAGCTGTTTCAGGGACAAACTTGATTTAATTTGGTAAAGTTTAAAAGCCTTTAGTTTGGTCCTTAAAAAAGCTGTTGTCAATTTGTAAAATTTGTTAAATGTAAAAAATAGAAAAGACAGGTCCTTCTGAGGTGTTAAGAAATTAAAGCCTTTCGTCAAAACATCAAAGAAGTAAAGCTTTCTTTTAACATATTTATGGATTTATAAAATATTTAAATGTTTCACTATACTGTTTCTTATTTATGTATTTATTTCCATGATTTAAAGTCTTAATTTTCAAAATATTTTAAGGATACTGTCAAGTATTCAATTTTTACCCTCTTCAGAGCTTTTCTTTCCATAAAAATATATATTTTCCATAAAATTCCAAAGAAAAACAAGCCAGATTTCATTTCCGCTTTGAACTTAAAGCGCGAAAATGGCGGAGAACCAAAGAATTTTCCTCTCACTAAAGCTCGACATGCGCAGTGCAGTAAAGACAGCCTCCCGAAAGCTACAATCTAAAACGCTGGACCACGAGTCCTTTCTGCTCACGTGCGTGTGAGTGTGTGTGTGTGTGCCAGGGGTTTTATCACAACATTTAATATCGGACTGTGTGTGAAGCTTGTTTTGGTGTCAGTTGTAAACTTTCTGGTGAAGTGTTCGGTTGGCAAATTTCCCTTAGCTCGAGCGGGCATTTCAGCTCGCTCCATTTTATTATCTACGTTTTTTTGGGCAGCTATTATCCATCTCGGCGCCCCCTCATCATACCACAGTGACAATTGTGTTCTTGTTGCGCGCCTACTTTTAAGGACACAACACACACACACCCCACGCCCAAGGGAGGGGAACGGTGCGTATACTTGTTGTAAAATTGCGCAAACAAGAAAAACATTTCGAAATTCTGGCTGGCGTGTGAACCTGTGAGTTTTCGTAGCAACTGACACCAACATCAATTCGAGGGGAAAGAGGGAGGGGACAGGAAGCAGAGGACGAGGTAAAGGATTTACCTGCGTGTGGCCTCTGTAGGTCAGTGTTATAACGATTCGCTGTCTGAGTGTGGCATACTTTTGAGCGCCACGATTTCGCATGACTGTCTGACAGCATTCGGGATTCTTTATTGTCCGTGTGTGTGCGAGTGTGAGAGCCTCAAACTCAGAAGGATTGTGCCAGTTGTGTCAGCGTGTGCGGGTTTGTCTGTGTGTGTTACAGGGGGGTTTTGCAATTTCCGCCATTGGCTTTGTGTCAAGTCACTTGGCAAGCAAGCAAACACACACTAACATGAGCACACAGAGCGAGAAAGGATCATGAAAATAAAATAGTAGCTCCCTGGAAGATGTGCTTAAAATAGTTTTAGGTAAAGGTTATAAGTTTAAATATTTAAATACTGGAATATTTAGGCTTCTTAAATGTTAAATGAGTTTGTTATCTTGTGGCAGATGTAGTATTGTATCAAAAATAGATAGAAAAGCTTAAATACCAGTTGTAATTGTTAGTATTCGACTGTTTTTAATTAAAACAAATGGTTTTCCAACTTATAATTCAATTTTTTCCTAATATTTGGCTATTATTTGATGATTAAGAATATTCTGATAGTTATTTGTATATTAAAAATGAAGCAACATTCGCTGTTTTTTAATTTATTTAACAAAGATCTTTTTTCAACCGATTTTTATATAATTAAAGATCATCTTTATACCCACAATAACTCATTCTTTAAGCCATCTTCTTTTGCTGTGCACCTTTTAGCCCTATTTACATTTGAGTGCCTTCTTGGTATTTCTAGGTCTTTGCTGCTGACCACAAAAAAACATAAAAAGCAAAAAGAAAAGAGAGAAAAAGCTGAATTTCCCAAATTCCCCAACTGTCAGGCTGTCGGACTAATTGCATTGTCGAGCTTTTTGCGTTATTTTTGCATGTAAAACAAATTCGTGTGGTGCATAATTTAAATATTTGGCCAGGCCAAATGAAAATTTAATGCCACAAGTTCTGTGTGGAGGCTGTGCTGTTTTGGGGATTGTGAATTGCCACTGTTTTTGTTTTGTTTTTTGGGCTATTTTAGGCCCAGCTGAATGCTTCTTATTTGCCCCCAAGGAAGGGCAATAATTTTGCCGTTCAATTAGGTTTAGGCAGCAACAAATGCGAAAAGTCAAGTTTCCTTTTTTTTACGACTACTATAAACATAAAACTTCTCCCCAAAGATACACACGCACGCCCTTACAATAAAATACAATCTTATAGCAAGCAGCCTCTCATGTGTGAGTCAGTGTGTGTGTTTGGCATAATAAGTTTTGATTTGCTTTTATTTCCATGGCTCACTCATATTTACCTTCTTGACACCTTAATGGACAAAGGGCACACGCACACAAGAAGACTGAGAGAAAAGCAAGGAAATGAAATGAAAATGTTCAATTCACCTATGCGTCAACGCATTTTGTTTATTTATCATTCATTTTAGGGTCAAAAGACAGGGGAAAAATGGTCAGAAATCTTACAAGGCTATCGAGATTCGGAATGCCCTTAAAGCAGGGCTTAGCAATCTTTGTGGAGATTTCAACCAGTCACTCTCTGCTGAGGAATTTTCTCTTGAGTTATTGGAAAATACTCTGTTGTGGGGTTTTATTTTATAAATAAAGAAAATATATATACTTTGTCAATGAAAATCTTTAAAACTTAATTTAATAAATAGATTAAAAGAATACTAGTTATTAAACTCTTTAATACCTTTATTAATTACCACAATTTAACATTTTATTATATATCTAACCAGGTTTCCTGGCCTTTTTTCGATTTATCTTTGATCTTAACTTGTCTATTCCCAAAATTCAAATTCAATCAAATGGTTGCTTTGCCTTAAAAATCATCGAAATAGCATTACAAAGTTCTTGGAAAAACTGGCCATACTTGCCACTCCCAGGCAAGAGTATACCTTAAAGAAGAAATGGGCAAATGCCTGGGTTGTCATTGGTTTGGCATTGGTTTGGCATTGGGTTTGTTTCCTTTTGGTTTTTTTTTGGGGCATGCTGCTGGCAGAAAACAGAAGCTGGCAGGAGCTGAAGTGAAAAGGATATGGAAACCGAAATGGAGGCAAGAAAAAGCTGCCATGTCATCAACATAATGACGGTGCAGACAAGTTGAATATGTTTCTTGGGCTCCATCTTGGTCTCCTTTCCTCCTGCTCCTTTAATTTGTTGCTGTTGTTGTTGCTGACCTGCCCTTTGCTGATTTGCTGTGCGAACGCCACGCTGCGTATACTTGTTCTGACATTGATCGAATCGCATTGCCTACTTTTTTTTTGGGGGGTCTCTGGCTCTTGATGGTGGCTGTCAGTCCAGCTTTTCCCCGAACGCTTCGTTGCGCACTTTAGCTTCTGTCATTGCCTGTCAGTTGGAGTTCAATACATTTCTCTTCAATTGATGCCATTAACCCCGACTCTCCACCCCCCAGCTTTGTGCAATTGCAACTGTGGCAGGAAAAGGAGGAAAAAAGAGGGAATTTAAAGCGAAATGCAATTGACACATTAAATGAAGCCTGCCACAATTGAATCAGTAGCATATCCGACCCGCTTTTCCCCATTAAATATTCCTTTCATATGTTTAATTCGAGATTCAGCGTTTTTTTTTGTTTCAATAATATTATATTAAATAGTTAAAGGATATTTGACGAGCATTACCGCATTAAGTGCCATGCAAATTGGCAAAATTCCACATTCAATAATATTAAAATATTTATGGGACGTATTTTATAGATTTCCCAGCATTGCAAATATTTGCCATTCATAAATATTGACAAATGAAAACACAAAAGAATATATTTATATATACATATATGTTCTTTGTCATAAAAACAAAATGGTTTCGTTTCGTTTTTTGTTATTCGCTGTATCCCCTTGATAACGACTCGCATTCAGGCGATCCAAACTGTCAATATATATAAACATATATGCATTTCGATATATATATATATTGATTTATGGCTAGGGCTTGGCCCGGTCGGGCTTGCCATTTTTGTCATCTGCCCCGAAAAGGCGCACCACTATTTTGAATGCCACAATTTGTCACAGCAACTATAAAACGAGGTGAGAGGATTGCCCACTGCAATTCAATTTAACGTTTTTGCCAAATTGTTGCCATTTTAAAATATGAAACAAGCCAAGCGTGCCAACCCAGCCAGATATACAAAAACCGAGATAAAATTATATATATATATAGAAACTGGGCAAAAGCCTGGCACAACATTTCCCTATGGAATATTTTGCACGTTTTTCAGCCGGAAAATCGTTTCGTCTGCATGTCCTGTGAATGTTTGTGCGTTGAGAAAGATGAAAAAGCAGAAATAGTTGCTGTTGTCTGCCAAAAAAAGAAGAGGGAATTTTTCAATTATTAAAACAGTGTGAGTAGGGAAAATCAGCTGCTGCTTGGAGGAAAACAAGGAAATCTATCAATAGCAGACTTTAAGGCAACAAGCTGCTACATTTGCCTATAAATAAAGTATGAGTCGGAGGAAAGCTTGGAGAAAAACTGCTTGCCATCTCACAGGGAAACTTTTGAGTTTATCTTCAGCGGTTATTCACACCTTATATGTGTGTTGTGTGTGTGCGTGTGTTTGGCTGGAAAATCCCAACCACGAATATTGCCAGGAGAGTCAAGATGAGCAGCAGCAGCGTCAGTCGCAACCACACAACTCAACGTGCTTGCAGGATGAATGACATTGCCAGCCTCAGTTGACAGCCCGCCAAAAACTTAATGCCAGGCAGGAGCTGCTGCCTGGAAACACCCATCGCCCCAGCTCCCCAGCTCGTCATCTCACAGAATTTCTCACAACTTTGACTCGCCAAGTTGGCGCATTCAGGGGTTTTTAGGTTTTGCTAATCTGCAAAAAACAGCAACGCCCTGTCCGACCCGAACAAAGATAACTTAATTCGCTTTACTGTTTGGCTGGCGAAAAAAAGTGCAGCTAAATGAAAATGTTATGCCAAAACTTTTCGACTCGCTTGGCTTATGGAGGGGAAAGATTTAGACGGCGGCGTTACTGAACTCCTAAATAAAGAAGGAAATGAGCTGAGAATTCTATGGATCAGGGGGAAATAGCTGGCACGGGTTTCTAGTTAGATTTTATTTACTAATGAACTAAAGTATAAAGAGGATAAAGATTATTAGGAAAGTGTTCTAGAAGTAAAGTCTAGTGAAATATGCTTTCAATTTGGTTAAGAAAAGACTTAATTATTATCTAGGAATCTCTTGAGTAAACCAACTAAAAATATATAACAAATTATTCTTTAATAAAATTAAATTCTGAAAGGAAATAAAATAGGTGAAAAGGTAACGAATTTTTAAGGTATACATATAGATATATATATAAATGTAGCCACACATTTATAGTATATATTTATAGCCTCGTAATGAAGCAAAATCTATGGATCCTGGAGTATATGGTGGAGTTTTTCAGTTGCTCGTAAAGTCTTCATCAATTCGCATTTAAGGGGAGCATAAAAAGCGGGAGAGTTGTCCGATTTCCACCCCGGCTTAATGAGGCAACACGGGACCTGGTCCGGCCACCAACCAACCAACCGACCGAAGTCCTTCTTTCCTGTCCCTCCGTTTCGGCTTTTTATGTTTGGCCATAAAATGCGGACAGCTCCTAGCGTTGGACGAGCAAAGGGCGAGGAAGTGGTTGTGGATGGGGCTCCATTAATTATGCAATGTCCGACTGGGCCGAAAAAAGCCTCAGCAGTAACTCGGCGACTTTTCCGGGGCTTTTCCGCACTTTGTAGCTCGTAATGGTGAACGGATGAGCTGAGGCGGGAGTGGCGTGGACACACAATTTGCATTTCTCATTGATTTTCCAGTGTGCATCATTAAAAATGCATTTAACACAGAGTGGCATACACTTTAAGCATTGTTCTTAATTAATTGTTTCGTGCGGTTGAGTCAGAGAGAGAGAGAGAGCGCCCGCTGCGGCATGTCCTGGGTGAGCCTTTGCGGCCAGGCGGCATTTTCCAGTTGAGTAAATACCAAATGTATGGGTATATATCTCCTTCGCTCATAACAGCCACTCGAACTCTACCGAACTTTCGGCATTTCTCTTTCCCTCTCTAATTAATGAAATGAAAATATTTGCATTTCAACAAAAGGAGAAACGTTGATGATGTCCTGGCGAAAATTAAAAAAGTTTTCACTCTTCCAGAAATACACACACACTCGTTTGAAAAAAGAAAAACTCATTTTATTTTGAATTTTTTTGTATGTTTTCTATTTGCAGAAAGTCGTGAAACCATCGCCAGCATCGCCATCCTCCTTGGCCTCCCGGGATGCAATCTATATCGATGATGATACCATTGAGGGTTCCGGCGGACGTGGCGGGGTAAGTTGATTCTTTTCACATATAAATTAGTTAATTAAATTTCCATCACGCCCAAAAAGAGTTTGTCATGTTAATTCGGTAAGCTGATCACGAAGGTGGAATCTTTTGGCCATTTGCATAGCAGAAACAGTCAGTCTGCGCTCTTTTTTTCACTTGCCAAAGTTAATGTAAACATGGTTTTTCCGCTTTTCTTTTTGGGGTTTGTTAGATGAATATTTTATTTGCGCGCAATTCGGAGGTTATATATTATATTTATAACCTTGCAGGGTATTTTCAAAGGTAATTTACTTCCTTGATTAAGTTACCTACTTTTTAGGGACTTAAATAAATAACAATTTAGAAGAAATATAGATATATATATAGTTTATTCTTCTCCAATATCAAGAGATTATAAATGCCATGTTGAGGGCTTAAAAGAAATACCTCAGCAATTGTTACTGCAATAAAAATTCATCCGTTTTATTGGTGTTATCGCATCAGGCATAATATTCAATTTAATATCCCACTTTAAACCGCAATTTTATTAGCCAATTCTGTCTGGCTTATAACTCCCCTTTATTACCATTGCATTTTTATGGCCGGAAATAACTGGAATGCAAAAAATGGTAAACCAACATATATGGCTGGCAGAAGTTGAAGCCAAAAGCTTGTTACGTAATCAGAACTTGACGTTGGAAAAACTCATTTGTTTATGCGCATGAAATGTTAATGTTCAACACCTTTTTTTCTCAGCTAGGAGTGTGAAATGTGTGCTGGGTTTTCTGAACAATTCTCTCTTTTTTTATTTTATATTTTTGTAATATGTATGTGCATTTGGCATGTGAACGACATTTGTTTGAAAGTTTTTTGACATCGCCGTGCAGCTTGTTCCGACCAGGACGCGTCAATTGTTGACGCACCTTCGTTCCCTTTCAGGACACACACACACGCTCCCTTCCGTTCACATGAAGAAAAAAAAACTAATTAAAATGCGTGGCTGACATTGCGGCGGCACAAAAAAAAAAGGGAGAAAAATCCCCAAGCGAGTAGAAGTAAAAATAGAAAAAGTTTAATTAAATTCTTTGGCTTTTTCGCTTGTTTTCCTTGGCTCGTTTCGGTTTCCGATTTCTTTCCTATTGCCGCGCGAATTTAATTAAACATTTTGTGCTCTTTTGATGGGTTGGGTTCCGTTTCACAAAAAAATATAAAAAAAAGGGGGCAAAGAAGGGCCAACATAAATAGAAAATCGAGAGAAACTTTTCGTGGAATTCAATCAGCGAACTCGTACATGCGGGGCACGTTGCATACTTTATCGAGCAACTGTGACTAGATCAACAACAGTCCCTCGAAAAAAGCTATTGACTTAGGCATTAATTTTGCATGAAAACTGTGATATACTGCTCTGGACATTTAGCTGGGATTTGCGTCAGCTCTGTGTAGGAATAAGTAAATAAGAGCCCCTCAAAAGGGATTTCATTTTTATGCTCTGGCAAAAAAAGGGTATTTTTTTTTACTTAAAGTTGGAAACTCAAAGAATTTTATTTTTACAGTTAACATTAAATAAGTTGAATAATTTTTAAGACTCTTTTATGTCACCTAAAGTTGGAAAAGATAATATAAAGAAAATATATTAAACGATATAAAGGCGACCATAGAATTAATGGTCCTGTTTTTTCTGTCCTCCTGTTTTTTTTTTTTATATTTTTATTTTAAAGGCACTGTGGCATTTTCTAATTTCCCTTAACTCCCCAGTCCCCCCAGTATCCCGCTACTACAATCTCCGCTAGCCGTTTCTGTTCCGCTTTTTTGCACCATTTCCGCTGCGGTGGTCCTTCTCCTGGCATGTCCTCGTGGTGCTCCTGCTCGTGGCTCATGTCCGTCCAAATGTGTTGGCATTTTTATGTTTTATGCAACTGACAAACGTAAAAGCTTCTCCCATGTGCTGCATGTCCTTTCATGCCAGCTCCTTTACGTTTTTTTTTGTGTTTGTACAGTTCCTCCTAATTCTATCTCGTCTTTTCTCTTTACTCTCCCATAAAAAGAGCAAAATAAATGCAATTTATTATGCGCTCTGCTGATCTTTTGGGCCAACTAGTGCCGGGGCTCTTTAAAGTGATTAGAAGGCCAGTTGGCTTGATGGATTCCGTTGAGTCATCCCTCCTCCTGTGGGATTCATTATTGTGTTATTAATGGTTTGCCGTTGTTTCTCGCTCGCTGCCTGAATTATGATAGATTCGTAGATTATTCAGTCAGAGTTCTAATATGTCATTCTAGTTGGCTGCCAGTTAATCAACGCCGCATGTGATGATTAATGATAGTCATCACTCGACGATGGATCATTGAAATCTGTTTGGGTCTCACGTTAAAGCTTTAAAGTTATCAGAGGGCCCTTACAGGGTGGTGCTAAGCGCCTGTTTAAGCCAATTTTAGTGGGACGTGTCAACAAGATAATGAACTTTTGTTGTGCACTTTTCGAAGGTGCATACGTTATACGCATACATGTGTATGCAAACATATGCACATGAGGCTGTTGACTGGAATTCGGTTTGTTTGTATGTAATAAGCTGCATGCCATACACGCAGCCAACAGCTCAGCACCACTGAGCACACACACAAATGCACAGAGCGAAAATGGTAACAGCGGCAGGTATTTAATTTATAAATAATAGATTATGAGTTTTAAGTAATAGATAGCTATTGTCTTACAGTCATTATAAACCTCAGTACATGTTGTTATTCAGTATTTTAAGGTAGTTAGTATTATTATACGCTTTCTTTTTAGTTGTATGGTATTTTTTGTAAGAGAAGAAACGGGCACACTAAGCCAAACGAAGCTAATAGAGATAGACGAAGTTAGAAACTATATTTTAGGGAAATCCTTATAAAAAGCACGTTACTCTTAATATCCGTAGTATATCGTAGTAAGTTTCTAAATTCTGATTTTTCATATCCCTACAATATATTCTAACATTTCTCGCTGTGTACCAACGCACACACTCGCACGCAGATGTGTCCCATTGCATTTTGCGCAATGGACAAAGCCTGAGAGCGAGCTTGTCGTAGGTCCTTGTTGATTAATAACGTGCACATGGCGCACGTGTTTTTGTGGATGGCCAAGAGGAAAAGCCTTTTTGCATAACACACACACATACCACACCAACACACTCTCGCACGAAAGCCCCTGCATTGGTATTCGTGTCGCATAGAGAGAAATGCGCATTGACAATAAATTAACATCGATTGACATGGCTAGCAGGGAATAATGGAACGGCCACGACGAGGAGGCAGAGTCCAGAGGGCCCGCCCAAAAAAGTGTGCCACAGAATGTGTTGTGTAAACAGAAGGCGCTCTCGCCCTACAACTTTGATGATGTGGCTTGTGGTAGTTCGGAATATGCTGTCCATATCCCCATCCTGTAGCTGAATCCAGGATACAACAGCATCCAGTTAGTAGTATACCTACGACGCCTTCCTCTCTGTGCCTGTACTTAAGTACGTGCATATAATTTCCAGCGTTACGTTGTCGTACTCAAGCTGTCAATATCAGTTGCTTACATGGGAATTTATTGGTGACAGCTCACATAATACATAATGCATGGAAAACCCCCCGCACACACACAGCTGTCAACTGTTAGAAAATGGGGGTTCTTAACCGATAGACATTGAAATTTATTGAGATTGTATGTGTCTGTCGCAAATGAGTTTATGGGCCATGCTATGATTCCCCTAGAAAAATCCCGACCAGACTTTTTAATGCCCAAGTACGGATGTGTGTGTGCGAAGGGGGTACACGTTGTGTATATCCAGTGCTGGTGTCTTGCATTCATTACTCAATGTCGTTCTGCTTTTGGCCAGCATGCGAGTATACAAATGATGCTGCATTATTTCACATAACATAATTCCCAACACAGCTCCAAAGCCAAATGAATCCCTAACCGACCGGGGAACAGTGCGGCCCCAAAACAACATCAGTAATCCGAGGCCAAGCTTCGCCTATGGCTGTGACTTTGTCTCTGCCTTCAGATCCTTTTTATGAGACATCTGTCGCTGTCGGTTTTGTGGGTTATTGCGCATATGCCACGTTGCCGCAGGCAAGCCCTGAATGCCTATTGAATTAAACACCCCAAGCACGACCTATTCGAGGCAGCTTTGAGTTGGTAATGGGATACCCTTCAAAGGATATTTTCCGCTAAAGGGCAAAGGGAATCGTTTTTATTTAATAAACAGCTCATTTGTGAGGTAAATAATTACGAGAGATTAACAGGAAAGGCAGCCCCTAAACAGAATCAGTTGGTTTTCCATTTATTTTAACTTCAATTATTTTACTTTAAATATTTTCTTCAGTAAAGAAACAGTTTGCAATTGATTTACATAAAATTCGTTTGATTTATTTCTCTTAGCTTGCAGTTTGTAGAATATTCATAGCCTTCACTTGACCGTAAACTAACTTTTATGTTTTATTGCACTCTAATTGATATTCCATTTATATGAAATAAATATTAAAATTCATTATTCCTTTCTGCTTCTTGCCAACTATCTCAGTTATTTTAGACCTCACTTCACTTAGTTGTGCAATCGAGGGATTTTATTTTGCCGCTATTTACTTAGCAATGCAAACTAGGAGCCAAAGTTGCCATATCACCTCGCACAACAAAGGAATTCAGCTTTTGGCAGCAGCAGCGGCAGTAACAACAATAACAGAATCGAGAACATCAGACTAGAAGGTTGGCTTGTGCCATTCGCATACAAATGCGTAAACACAGACAGTCGAAAAGGGAGAAAGAGAGATGGGGGATGGGAAAACCCGTGAGGAAAACGGCTGGGAAAACTGAGACTGCTGCTGCCATAACATTTTTGGAAGCCAGGCGAAAAGTCATTGTCAAACTTGACGACGAACGAGGGAGGGGAGGCTGGCTGACTGGCTGCCTGCCTGGCAAAATGGCGACGATGATGATGGGGGCGTTGTCGCCATTTTGTTTTTCTCTGTTTGTCTCAAAACGCTATGCGTATTGTAGCAAGGACCAAAGGAGAACGGAGCACAGAGCACGGAGTCCTTGTGGCTTCTCTCGCACATGCATTATGTATGCCAATAAATTCGCTTAACTTTACGACAATTTGTTTGCTGCAAACCCTGCCATAAAATTCACTCGCTTTAAACTCAGATTAGTCGGCATTATATGCAAGGGAAAAGCACAAATGCCGGGTGGTGCCCCATAATTTGATTTGGGTTCTATCCCTCCGCGTGTCTTCCCCTCCGCCCCCAGGAAAGAACCTAAATTGGTTTTGGCCCATAAGTATCTTTGATGTGGCTGCATACATTTCGGCGATTATCCTGAAATTTGATTAGACCTCCATCGCTGTATCTCTAGGTTTTCATGCCAGCCCCACCCCACACCTACACAAATTCAATTGTTATTGTTTCGGGAATGGGGAGGACAACGGGAGAATGTACTTCAATTAGTGCAACGTTCTGTGCACCACAACTGCACTCGAAGCACCTCAAAACTCAAATTGCAAACCAGTTGGTACTGCCGGCCTTCTCCGTTCTACTCTAACCTCCCCGCCTCCCCTACCCCTAGCATTTTGAATTGCAAATCCTGACCAGGTAAAACGGGTGGAGGTTATGCCCTCCCAACTGAGTACACAGGCCAAATGGATGAAGGGGTACCTTCAATTATGTAGCTCTCGCCGGACCCCGAAAACTGCCTGACTGACGGACTGACAAGCTAGCAAAGGCAGGACTTAAGAGAGAGAGAGGGAGAGAGTCTCGTCTTGGGCAGGTCCTGTTCAGGATTCAAGAAACTGTTGCCTGGTTAAAAAGAAAACGTTGAAATGTCTACGCTTCTGCGGCCGAGCTGAGCTAACTGTTCTTTCTTTCTGTACACGGAGAACAAGGTTGTTATTAATATTAAAAATAATTCAGAAGAAATGTATAATATAATAGTAAAAGTAATAGTAATATATTGTATAATTACATAAATCTATAATGTTTTAACAGCATGAGGAATTAAAAGAAGTATTTGTGAATTCTACAAGTAGGAATTGGGTGGATCCGGCTCGAAGGACCAACACGTAGAGTTTAAATAAGAGGACATATAAACTGATTTTATATTAAAAAGTTTCCGCTTTAAATAGATGATATAAAAATAGGTAATATTCATGTACAATTCAGATTTTTCGAGATTTCAATAGATGATGGATGATATTTCATTTCAAAAGGAGATTTATAGACAACCAAAGGATTTTCCTTACAATTTCTTAAATCCTTTTCTCAATGTGCACCTGAAAAGGCCTTCCTCTTCTTAGAGTCTCTTTTTAACTGCCATTTGTCGTTTGTCAGGCATCTTGGGGTAGTTGGAAACGAATAGGAAAGGATCTGCCTCGCCGTCTCCGGCCTCTTCTCCTTTTGCCAGCAATTTGACTTGTAACCGCACTCTTGAGTGTTGCATGCTTTTAGGCGCAACGTGAGGCGAGTTTGTTGAACCTGACAAGGAGTTCTTCATGTTCTTGTCCTGCCTTTTCATTTTCCTCTTGCCATTTTGCCTTTCCTTGGGATCCCCTGATTTCAGAGACCTCGGGTCAAGCAACTACTGCCATGAATAATTCAACATTGGAATTCCTTTTTGCAACGCTTTTTTTTTTAAAGGGTGTGGCACAGTTGGCAAGTTAATTACCTTTGTTGCTACGTGCCGCCGGCGATGATTGCATTTCCGAGCAGCTGCATCCTGCTGATTCTCTGTAGCCTCAATCTCAATCCGAATGTGGTCACAACGGATGCAGGCGGAGGCGGATGCAGAGACGGCGGTGTCCCGGAGCCAGCATCTCATGCATATTTATTTTGATTGCAAAATGTTTACAATGCATGTGGCAAGGTTAAGAGGTCCTTCGTGGCACTGCGGTTGAACCCCAACTGCACCTCTCACCTCAATCAATCAGTGTCACAATGGCGGCTTGATTAAATGGATAATATTATGTCGGGTATGCGTAGGGGCAATCAATCCATACTGATTTTGATTGCATTCATTGCCAGGATACTGGATACACAATGGCAAGTGGAAATATGAGATGTGATCTAGCATTTAGCCTGGAAATGAGAGGCATTGTTCGTTACTTTTTAAACTGACAATTCAGAGTATTTACTTGCCTCTATTAAAACCTTTTTCTAAAAGGTTTTTGCTCTTAAAAACCTATTTAAGATTTTCTTAATGAAGACCTATTTTATCAAGCCACATTTGTGCTGCACTTTACGGAAAATTCGACCTGTTTTCCTGCATTTTCCTTCAGCTGGCCGGGTGTGTATGTTCACTGAACAAATTTTTGCAGCAATCAGCTTAGGCAACAATTATGTGCATCTCATCGCACAGTCGATCACCCTTCGGTCGCTCCTGTGCGGCAACCCCCTTTTGTCTGCACAAAACCCCTATTTGGTTTCCGTTCCACATTTTCTACGCTTTTCTAACGCTTTTCGCCGCTTTTCTTGCCGCTTTCTAAGCTTTTGCAATTGACTGAGCAAGAACTGTTTGAGCCACGCCCACCAGCATTGTCGCTAGCTAAAGTGGGGAAGAACCAAAACCCCATGAGTTGCATTAAAATTTTAATGATGTGCAACGGTAACAAGAAGACCAAGAAGGGGGCGGAACCATTAGGCGGCAGTGGAAGGAAAAAGGATCAGGAGGAGCTGGAGAAGCAGCTGAATAACTTGGAGGCAGTCAGTCAAGTTTCCAAAGTTCCTTTGGAACTCAGCTCATTCCTCTAACTCGTTCGCGTCCTCTTCTACCAGGAGATGTGTAAGTGTGCGTATGCTTGAGCTACACTTCCCTGACTTCCCTGGGCGGCTCATAGTGCTTAGTCCTGAGTCCTGGCATCAGCATCAGCACATATTAAGCCCGATGTGGATGCAGCAGCTTCTCCTTTTACTAAAATCCACCTTCTTGTCTTCTGTTCGAGCAATTAAAATGCAGAAACTTTAACGCTAGATCCTGCCAAGTGCTGCACAGGGAAAAATTAGTTTACAATAGTAAATTCCTAGCAATATCATTAATGAATGTCAAGGGTGTGGTTTTCTTTAATTTAAATATCGTTTTAATGTTTTAAAAAAGGAAATATACTTTTTGGAGATTCCAAATCTCTTAAATATTTATAACAGTATGCAGCCATATTAAACTTCTTTATATTTTCAATAAATTAGACAGAAATCTTTTACTTCACCAACTAAAAGTAAGCAATAAATAATGTTTTACACAAGTAATCAACAATTTCATTATATATTATAAATTATTATTCTTTTATACAAAAACTCCGCATTCCCTCTTAAATATGGTCACACTTTCCCCCCCAACTTATAGAACTTTCAATAAATTAGATCGAAACTGAAGCTTAAACACAAAAATATATACAATACTTTTAACAGAGACTTAAAATCTTTTATTTACCCAATTAAAGTAAGAAATAAATAATGTTTTACACAAATACTCAACTTCTGTTATACAAAAAAAACCACATTCCCTCTTAAATATGGTCACACTTTTCTCCTCAGTGTGATAACACCTTTTAGCTGCATTTTATAGCCTGACTTGAGACGTTCAGGGCCCTGTTTCCAAGTGGCCGTAATGAAAATGTTGCCTTATTAGCTGCAAAATGTCTCACAGCAACAGCGGCTTCATATGCAAATTACTTGAGGGACTGAATTAAGCAGCAGTGCCCTACCTTCCCCCCCTGTCAGTCCCTCTTAATATTTCCTGCATTTTCCCTTCAATTTAACCCACATTTCCCCTTTGGCTCGTGCTGATCAATTTTGATTAGGCCAAAAAGGATACCGAAAAAGGATTAATTATGCCATAAGTTGCAGGCAGCGGGGTCGGCCAGCAAGTTGAGCAGATTTTGCAATTAGCATAAGTAACAAGTAATCCGGAAACTGGAGTAAATGTTACAGGCAAAATGAATTGCAGGTTTCGTGTTTTGCGGCGCCCCTAAGCTCATTTATTAATTGCCAGCCGCAGAAGTAGGCCCACAAAAAAAAAGGAGAGCGACTGGCGGCTGCTTTAAAAAATGAAAATTATTATTTATGGCGGGGAAACCGGGTGGCTAACACAGATTTACTTTTCCTCTGGCTAATGCTGATGATGCGGCTTTTAATTTATTTGTGCGAGAACTGCGCAGGAAAAAAATCATAAAAAATGCGGAGATAGGAGAGAAAAAGAGCGAATTCCTCCCAAAAAAAAAAGAAAAGGAAGGCTGGCAGAAAGCGTGAGGAAATGGCAAGGAAAAGCCTGGGTGCGGTTTATTGATTTTTCCGTTTGCTGATGAGCTGGAACTTTTGGATTTGTTGGAGCAACGCAGGCAGAATTGTTGCCGACGACTCCGACCACCAGGAATGATGATAATGATGATGACGATGGCTATACCACCATATAACCCTGATGCTGCGGTGTCCAAGGAGTACGCTTCGTTGCGTTTTGTCGCGTTGGCAAATTTTTGTTACTCGAACCGGGGGGGAGAAAAAAATGTGTGTCACTTGAACATGAAAAAATCATTAAAGCTGCCACCGCTTCGCAGAAAAAACTGCTCGTAAATAAATCTCTGGCAGCTGATAAAAAATGCCAGAAAAAGAAACACCAAGGGGGATAACCAAATTGGCTTGTGTCCGGAAACGGATCCGTTAAAGGTAAAATGATAACGACGACAAAAAAAAGCAATGTTGAGAATTAAGCAAAAGTCGTGTTCTTGAGCCTGATAAATGTGCAATTTTTCGCAGGATTTTTTGCACGCTGCACTGCAGCTGCCAATTAAGTGCCAAATTATGCCAGCTCGCCTTCTTATGCCCATTTTATCCTTTCATTTTGGGGCGTGGCACTGCACAAAAGACAGTGCAACAGTGGCAAGCAACAAAGGCGCTTGGTTGAAGAGTTTTGCAGATAGAAGAGACTTGAGATACAAGGGGGGAAATGCTAAACAACAATAAGAATAACGAGAATTGTTGTTTGCGCTGGCCCGAGCAAGGCCACGACACAATTTTCCCTTGTGTTTGTGAGTGTGTGAGCCAGTGAAAGTTGTGAAACTCTTGAGAAGGCATTCAAAGGCAAAAAACATGGCGCTATTTGGCCAAAAACTTTTTCAATTTGCTGCAGTAGAAAAAAGGGCGAGATGAGGATTATTTTGTGTTGCTCATTTGTTGCATTTAAAAAGCAGTTATTTGCAATGAAAAGCTTAGCAGGAGCAAGAGTAAAAACACAGAAAAACAGAGGTAGTAAAGATTACTATATTCAGGAACTGAAAAAACATTATATAGTCATAAGAAAATAAAAGTATTTGTTGCTGAATTCGCACTTGGGAATTTTACTTGCAATGCCAGCAAAAGCGTTGTTCTTTTTTAATGTGACCAGGTTCATTTCTAATAATAATCTGATGTTTTTAAGCTACCAAGCTGGATTTTTAATGCTTTACCTCCATTAAATGCTAATTTATACAATTTTAATCATACCCAACTTATTTTCTCCAGGCACAGCCCTTATGTGTCTGTGTTAACGTGTTTCTTCGTAGTTGGGGAAACCCTTTTTGCTGCTCCTCATTGGATTATATGCTTTGTGCCTCCCCATCTAAATGTAAATGGGCAATTGGAAAATAATAAGTGTTGGGGAGATTGGATGGAGAAAATAGAAAATGATATCCTAGTCGGTCGAAAACTTGTCCATCCTGTACATATTTACGAAAAGTTGTTGCCAAAAGCGGAAAGGGAAAGGCAGCGGGGAGGGGAAAAGTTGGCAGAAAAACAAAAGCGTAACGAGACGAATTTTCAATTTCGTTGTATAAATAAAGCCGTAAGTTATCTACCAGCTGGAAAATTGAGTTTTCCCCGAGTTGAGCTCGCTCGCTCTCTCTCTCTCTGTGAGAATCATCGGCTTGCTTTCGCCTCACATTCCCCGGTGGGCCAAAAAGTTGCAAGTGCATGTAAATAAATTAGGATTTCCCCAAGGAAAGGAAGAGAGAGATTCCTCCGAGCAATTATTGAGCGATGCCAATGGTAGAAAAACAAAACCGAAAACACAACCAACCAAGGGGAAGGCTGGGGCCATCAATTTTCCTAGGATTGCGGTTTCAGCTCCTCGTTCGGCACCCCCTAGCTTCCTTACAGACAAACTTTGGCCATTTCCTGCAGAAATAGCCATGCAAATGTTTAGCAGGCCACTTGGATACGGAAAATGTAGGAAAATGTAGCATTCACAATGCGAATTTTGTGTTGGATAGACCAGCAGCACAAGCAGCAGGGAAACAGGGTCAACGGAAAAATGGTTACGTACCAAACTCGGGCAAAGTGAAAAACCAAAACCCCCTCCACAAAATAAAGAGAGAACCAAAAAGTTCTCTGGCCTGGCCAGGGATTTTTGCGAAATGTTTGCCAGCAACTCGGTCAACTCGAGTCACGCACTTTGGGAACATTGTCAAATCGACAATTTACTCGTTAGCCCAACTTTTTTCCCCTGGATAAACTTTCCTGGCAAAACAGCTCCTCAAATTGAAAGCTTCTTGTATTTAGTTTTGAAATTTATTTACAAAAAAACGAAGCTGGTACAGGATTTGGGCGGGATTTGTTGTTGCGACCGAGCTGCTGTTGAGTTTGTCTTATGATGGCACATACACACGAAATGGAATTCCAGGCATTAATTATGCTTACCAAGGAAGTGTCTGTGTGTGTGTGTGAACTTTTCTTTCTGTTTTTCCTTCATGTTTGGTAGAGAAAAGTCGAAGAAAGAAATGCATTGCACTCGGCCCTCGTTGTTTATGCATGAAACGTGCCTTGCAACCATTTGGAACTCCCATCCTTTGTTGTCTTCTTGTGAGAAAAATAAGGAGAAAAAAAGGAGAAGGAACTTGGGAGCGTTCTTATTTTTCGTTCGCAGTTTCCTCACAGTTGACTGACACAATTTTCGCTCATTATGGCAGCTGGGAAGGTTGCCTCCTCGCCGCTCCCTTTGTCTTTTCTTTTTCTCATTTTGTTTGCCAACTTATATATATTTTCCTTGCGACCCCTTCCCCCTTTTGGGCTCCGCCTTTGAACTTGGCAGGATGAAGTTTTTTAAACGCTTTATTGAAACAATTTCCGTTTTATGGAAATTTTTGCACAGCTCGCAGAAAATATTTCATTTTCGCTGTCATATATCAAAATGGTGTCAAGCATACGCCATGTTGGCCACAGCCAAAGAAGTTGCAGGAGGAGCAGCAGGAGCGGGAGCAGCATCTGCCAGCAAATGCAAATTTAATGCGGCATGCAGTGGAAAAGGCATATCCCATTCCATTTGCCACCATTTGGATCCTGGCAGCAGGTGGCCACGTTGAAATGACATCATTTAAATTCATGCATGACCCACATTGCACCTCAGGTTGGGCGCAGCAGCACCACCAGCAGCACCAGCAGCAGCGGCATCTGCTTTCTGGCTTTCTGGCTGCTGCAGCATCACCACCCGCTCCTTAGCAGCCGCCTCGTGTTTTATTAACAAAGCAATTTATTGCATAAATTCACATTGCACTCGGTCGGTTGGCCACAGTTGCCGCAGTTGCTCCTCCTATCGATCGTGCTTCCCCAGATACTGTCCCATCCTGTCTCTTTGGGGGCCAGCAAAAATAAGTTTTGCTCGTAAACGTTTAAATGGGGGCCATGAAAATGCAAGAGTGTTGAAAATTCTTTAGTTCATTTTAACCAGAAAACTTGCCAAGTACTAGAGTATTCTTAAGAAAAATGGTTTTGAAAAAAAGAAGAATAAATACAGGCAAAAATTTATATAATATGCAGTTTAATTAAAAGTGTATTCGGAGAGGAACCTTTAACAAAATGAAGCCTTGAGGCAGCCTTCACGTTAATATACTGGCAGAAAATAAAAAAACTGAAACTGTGCGTGGCTGATGTGCGACACTGGATTACTTGCAGCAAGTAGCAGGTTTAAGAGCCTTAAAACTGTGCCGAAAAGCATGCAACAAATGCTGCCAACTGCTCTGCTCTCTGTGCCAAGTCATGCGAAAAGCTTGCCACTCGCCACTTTCTACTTCTACTTAGTGCCATGCCCCATTTCGCTGACTGCTAATTGCTGCATAAATCAAGCGGCAAAAACAGCGAGCTCGAGAAGGAGAGAGAGAGGAAAGCACGAAAGCGCTTTAAATAAACTCGGCCAGAACGAAAGTGTTGCAAGCGGCGGGACAAACACTGCTTGTGTTCCTGTTTTTTTGTAGCCCCCATGCTGGCGGTGGCTCCTCCCACTCACAGAGCCACGCTGGAGGGATATTTATGAGTGCCTTTGGTCAAGCGTTTGCCAGCCAACTGTCCTGCACAGGATGATATATGCTGCGGTGTGGGCTTACGCCGGCAACGCTGCGTATACGCAATACGTAAATATTTTAATTAAATTTCAAACGAATACGATGGGATGCGATATGAAATGGAATGAAAGCAAATAATAAAGGCAACGAATTTGCAGGGATAATGTGTGTGTTTGTGTGAATCTTGGGTATATTGAGGGATAAGTTATCATGCGGAAATTCATATTACCAAAGGATTTCCATGGAAATTTTCACAGGAATTCAATTGCAGCTTAAATGTTGAAAAAATTCAACAAAATTTTTTAAGAGGTATCTTTACAGTCTATCCCTTATAATATCCCCCACTTTTCACGTTCTTTTATTTTTAATTCCCTTATTTGTAGGACGAAAGCAGGAGCCCGCCGGCTTGTGTGCTTTCAATTTTCGGTTATGACTGCCCGTGGAGTTGCTTGTGTTTGTTAATCCACAGCAACCGCCGAATGCGTGGAGTGCGTGGAAATGGCAACGAATGCTTAAAAGATTCACTGGGAAATTTAATTTAAAGCCAAACAAAAGCAAATTGTAATTCTCTGTCATTGGAAAGTTAATTGTTGCCGCCCCTCCGAAGCGTCAAATCACTCAATTTCAGTTCGTTGCCATTACTCACGCTCGTTGTCGGCCTTGTCTATATAATGTTATATATGTTCTGGGCATTAGGTCCTGGGGTTGGGGGTCAACAAGTGTCCTGACTACGGGCCTGACTGTCTGGCCAAATGCCAAGACTCCGGGCAGGGCTTTATAGCACATTTCATAACGCGTGAAGAAATTCAATTAAGTTCGTGCCGGCTTCTATTTTGGCCACTGTTTTTATGGCCCGAACAAGCGGCAAACGAAATTAAAGTCAATAAACAAGGGCTGCCGTCTGCGGCCGGGAATTGTCTCTGTCATTCTGTTGGCCCACGGCTGTCTCTGGTCTCCGGTCTCTGGTCTCTGGTCTCCGGCCAATTGGTTCTGGTCACAGTTGTTGTGGCACAGAGTCCTTTTTGCCCAATACGTCCTCCCTCTCCCTCTCGTGTGCGGTTTCTGTACTCGTTTTGGTGCGAATAAACCGCAAAAACCCGTCATAGTCCTCACTCAGCCAGACAATGGGCCACATGAAGTGGAGGAGATGGCCCAAGGGTCGATGTCGATGTGAATGCGACGGCATCTCAAATAGCGAATGTGGAGCAACTCAAGGACACGAACCGTGCATAATTTTCAATGGAAAATAGCTGCCATTTGTTGCGCACAAAAGAGCGCTTTATAATGGTGAAATGTCTTTTATTTGTAGAAGGTGGCATTGCGGGAAAAAGCTTTTCAAATTAGGAAAAATTGTCTTGTGGCTTAATTGTTTTATTACGGGAATCGACCTTAAAAAGGTGTCATTATGCAAGTGTCTTTGGTGTGAGGAGAACATCATTAATGAGTAACTTATTGTTACTCTTAGTTCAGATAAATATGCTGGGGTTTAAGTCAATCTAATCCGCTTTTATCCTGCTTGATTCATTGCAGATACACGACGATCTAGAGAAAGATCCAGACTATTCCGGCTCTGGCTTTGGACCCGATGACGAGGACGCCGAACCCGATCAGCATTCGCATACTTCGCACAACACGCGCATCTCGCAGAACATTGGCGGCGGCATAAACAGTAAGCATAACTCGAACGACAACTTCGGCAAGAACAGCAAGAACAGCAACAGCGACCTCATCTCGAGTAGATTCAACAACAATAATAATCACAATCAGATCGACAACAGCCAGAATATCAATCTCAATCAAAATAATAATAACCATCAAACGAATAGTGGCACAATCATTGGTAGTAGCACCACAGCGAATAATAATAACCACAATATCAACATCAACGGCCAGAGCGGCATCATCAGTGGTAGTGAGAACGGTGGTCATAGCACCGGCATTAACTCAATCGGTAAAGATCAAGCTAGTCATGTAAATGCAACATCAACAACAACAACGGCACTCGTTGGTGTTATTTCCACTTCTACTTCAACCTTCAACAACAATACACCAATTCCAACAATTACCTTTCCAACAACAGATACAGATACAGATACAAATACAGAAACAACTACAGCCAGAGGTCTAAATAGATATTCATCGATTTTAGTTAGTCCTTATAGTAGCTTAAGTAGCGACCATCCATCCAATTCATACACAACAACACCAACAACAAACGCATCATCTCTATATCCAGCAGCTCATTTACCACCACAAACCTCATCCACAACCTCAACAACAACGACAACAACTGTTCCAACAACCACCACAACGACCACGCCCACATCCTCTACTACACCGGCTTCAACAACAACAACAACAACAACTGTCAGTTCACCAACCTCCACAACACCAAAGCCTCCTCAAGTCAACTACAACACGTCGACTTCCACGGTTCCAGACACACCAACGAATCAACCGATATTCCCGACATTCGATAAGGATCTCGATTTGGCTGGCAGCGGTGATAATGATAATGATAATGACAATGATGACGAAGACGGCGATGATTACGCTGTTGATGAAGACGATGATGACATCAAGGAGGGTGGCGAAATCGACATAGATCGACCAATATCGCAAACGCCACAGTTTAGCCCGCCACGCAAAGAAGACGATAATGATCACGATAACGATAACAGTGATACCGATGATAACATCTTCGATGTGGATGGCGGCAATGAGGAGAAGGATGAGGATGTGAATGGCAGTGGTGTTGGCAGGACCAGTACTGGTGGCAACGATGGAGATATCAGTACAGAGCGCGGATGTCAGTGGTTTTTATTTTTATCGTTTTACTTTCTTACTTGTTACACTATAATTTCTTCCCACTTTCAGTTAATATGTTTGTGTAGTTTTGCGTTTTATTGTTGCCTTTGTTGCCCGTCCACACATTTATTTAAATCTTTGTGTTGTCCTTATTGCACTTGCCTTATAATTTGTGTTTTAAGTCGTAAAGCTGCTTTGCGAAATAAAAAAAAAGTGCTTTTTCAGCTCTGTGGCTGCTTTGTGGCTTTTAGTTTTATAAGCGTGTAATTATTTGCTATGGTTTTATGGGTTTTTAAAAACGATATGGTTGTTACACAGAATAAAAGGGAAATCAATTAATAAGTCAATTTAATATTTCCCAAACATATTCATGGAAATATTTATTATTCAAACTCTTATTCTGTGTAGCAACTTTTGCTTATTTTGTGTAGTCTGGCTTTATTTCTATGTATAATTGCTTTGCTTGATTTGAGTAGTTCGTCTCTATGCACTTTAAGTACTTTAAATTACAAGTATTTGTTGGTCAAATTAAGTTTTACCCTTGGTATGTGTACATATATAATTTACTTTATTTGTCGCGCTCTGAAAACTCTACGGTCAACGCTGCGGGTGGTCCTATCTCTCACTCACTCTCTGTGTCTCTGTCTGTGTCCGTTCTCTGTCTGCTCACTGACCCAAAGGACATAACAATTTTATCATATATATATCCCACAACCACCCACACACACAATTCATTCATACGAGTTCATTAAATCATTTGCCTTACACAAACTCTGTTCTTGGCATTCATTCGATTGGCAAGAAAACTCCCGCAGAGCAAACACAATTTCACCCAATTGTCCCTCCACCCATCATCGTTTTCAGTGTTTAGTTTTTAGTGTTAAACTTAAGCTAGCTCTAAAGCCTAAGTCGAGTAATTTAAGGATATTGTTTGAAAGCTTTTATCGTGACAAACCGGGGGCAGGCAGGCAAACAAAGGGACCAACCCAACCAAGACAAAGACAAAGCCAAACAATCGATTAAGGCTGCAACACGGAAAACACTCCATCAAGGATGCGGGCTGGAATAGGGGGGGTCTGGGCATGGGCAGGACATTCATTCTGCAATTCTTGCCCTAGGCATAAAGTTCCATTAACACTGTCCCAGCTCTGACAGGACGCGCCACCAACTCCGCCTTCTGCAGTTTTCAAACGTAGCGAATGGAAAATCGCCTCGAAAATCGCACTAAGCCGCGCTGTGATTTTGTGCTTTGTGCTTGTTGGTAGGGAAAAACACTTGGCATGCTTCGCAGGCACTTCAAATGAAAAATCACCGAGTCCTGGCAATGGCAAGGCTCCAGTGTCTGCCGCCCATTCCACATCGACGCGCCATTGGCGTCGTCCTTTTTTTTTTTTTTGGTGGGCGAACTCCTGCGTGTAACTGTAGCCGCTTACTTGAGGCATTGTTCCTTTACCAATGGCTTTGTGGGGGTCACAAACACTGCGAGAAAACACAGAGTAAACAGAAAGAAAACAACAGAAGGAACAAGAATAATATAGGGGAGTAAAACGAAGTAAAAAAAGATTTATAAAAGCCTAAGAATAGTTCTCAGAAACATAGATACAAATATAGAACATAGATCAAGCCAAAACAAAGCTACACAATCCCTGATTCCTTGTTCTGTCAACCCATTCTCCCCGTGGAGGCATTCCTATTTATAGACCCAACCAAAACCCACAGTCTGCACCGTCAGAATCTGAAACATGGCCTAATGGTAGCCGTTCGCTGGTTTTGGTCTCCATTCAATGGTTTTATGGCTTTGATGTTTGCTTTGCCATTGCCACGACCACCGTGCCTCTGTCGGAAACACATGCTAGCACCATCAATATGGTCAGCAGTGGACAACTGGCAATAATTCGGCCATAATTGTGCACAGCTGACCACACCAAATAGCTAGCTTTCCCCCCTTCGATCTCCTGAAAACCCGGTAACAAAGTGCATTTTCCCCATCAGAACCAGAGCCAGACAAGACAGGAAACATGAAGGCACCTTTATTGGTTCGCAGCAAACACCGAACACAGAACAGGACAAAACAATCAGTCTGATGATGGCAAAGACAGCCAGCGAAGCAATCTAAAATCTCAAAGCCCAGCAGCTAGCTGAGAAATTCCGAATCGAAATAGCATGGAAAAGTAAATATTTACAGAGGGAAAGAAAGAGACTAAGGGGAGGCACTCTCCTTTAAGTTAAAGTAGGAAAATTGTGCGAGTTTGCAAAGCGCATATAAAATCAATTTGAGGGGTTTATTCGCGAGGGCCAATTCAAGGAGCTCTCGTGGGCATTACCTAATTAATATGCCGCCCCTTAAGGCACATACCAGGCATGTGTGTGTGTGTGGGGGAAAGGACGAGGGCTAAACAAGCAATTTGTTTGTCTTAAGCTGTGCGTTTGGGTATGGGATCCTGCAGCTTAGTGTTGAACATGAGGGAGCCAAACCCGCACACATCCAGGAATCAAGAACAAAGCAGGAACAGGAACAGCAGGCCTTGTCAATTAAATAAAAATTTAAACTCTCTACCCGTTTGACAGCCAATTGGCATTAAATTTTGCGCTTTTTTCTCTCCCCCCCGCTTGCCAATCGCCTGTCGGATTCTTGGCGAACAAAAATAATTGCACAGTTTTCCGGGAAAGAGAACAGAGTCGAGCCAATTCTGGAGGAATTTCCCAAGCTTAAGTCGAAATTCGCCCGCGAATTTGTCACAAATTTCCATTTGCAGCGCTGGAAACTTTTTTCATTTCAAACAAAAGTTCTGCGCCAAAATGCTGGCTCATTAGCGTGAAATGAGATGCCAGCTTTGGTTTAACTTATAGCATATATATCACAGTATTCTCGATCTAGGTAGGATGTCAGGTTTTCGATTTCTATATAGAATGGTACCCTGGGTTAACCTATAGCTAACGTAGTTAAGTTGTACAAGTTTTAGCTTAAGTTTCCTGCCCCCAGCAGCCCCGACTAACATTAAGCCTTGTAAATACTGCATAACATGCTCATTAACACACGCACACTCACTAGCTACACACACACATATACATATACACCTACCTACTCAGTAAAACCAATATTGACACTCGAATCAATTTAATTGAATACCCACAAAACACACACACACGAAACGATAACCAAAACAACAACAACAACAGCCACATGAACTCTCACTTCTGTCTCACTCTCTGTGTTTTGTTTGATTTTGCTTGCACGTCATGGGCATAAATAAAACCGGACTTCCGTTCAATTGTTCATCTCGTTCTCATTGTTCATCCTCTGTCTTTGTCTTTTATTTGTTGTATCTCTCTCGAAAAGCAGCGGGCACAGGTGGTAGCAACGTGCACGAGTTGGACCCCAATACGAACGTGAATAGCCAGCCCTCTGACACGAAGGGCACCGATCACAGGATCCACGGCAACGAGGTGGTCATCATGAGCGAGGACGATCGCACGTCGAGCTTCTTCTCGCAGCCAGGCATCCTGGCTGGTAAGTAAATTTTGTCATTCGAATATATCTTAAGGGTGGATCTTGGTGGTGGAGAACTTGGAGAACTCGTATTTTTATATAAAACTAAATATTTAAGCAAGAAAATAATATTTTTATTAGATCACCTTTAGAAATCGTAACTATTTGCCATTAAAATATATATTTATATATATTTTTTGTATCTATTCCGACTTTTTAAGTTTAAATTATTGTTTTTCTTATAATTTTCCATATAATTTATTAGTAACCTAAAGTAATACATGTTTTCTTATATGATTTAAAGTACCTGTGACTAAAGACAATATAAACTTGAAGATAAATAGCGCCGTACTTATTTTGCGCTTCAATTTTAAGAGCTTGCTCTCTCCAGGCTCTCTTGAAACATTGTCCAAAAGCCAGAGAGAGAGAGAGTTTCTCTGCCATGGCTCTGCTCACACCGATAGTGTAAGCTTTCGTTTTGCGTCACACAAATGCAAGTCTAACATTTCAATGTGGGCTCTAGACCCGCTCTCTTGTACGCATACAGCGACAGCCGACGACTGCATGAATGCACACGTATTTTCAAGCAGTCTAGATCTTTACTCACACAAGCAAGCTCATTTTATTTTTATATTTTTACGCTCATAAATTTGTGCTTGGAGAGAGAGAGAGAGCTCCATCAGAAAAATGGCTTGTGTATTGCAATTTAAATATATGATCGTTACTCATCTTGATATTAAAAAGCCTTTTTTACTAGAATTTCTAAAAAGCAAGCCTGTATATTTTAGAAGTTTCTCTGTTTTAAATATTCTTTTTATTAAATTGAATAAAAATAAATCGCTAAGCTTTAACAAACAATTTTGTACATTTCTCAACCAAGTTAAAGGACACCTCTGCGAATGAGTAATTTAGCAGTACTAAGATCCACCTTTAAGATTCCCAAAGATGTAAAACATTGAAAATAACCAATTATCTCCTCTATACCTGCAGCTGTTATTGGCGGTGCCGTTGTCGGCCTGCTCTGCGCCATACTCGTGGTGATGTTCATCGTGTACCGCATGAGGAAAAAGGACGAAGGATCCTATGCGCTGGATGAACCCAAGCGCTCGCCGGCCAACAATTCGTATGCGAAAAACGCGAACAATCGTGAGTTTTACGCCTGAGATAATGGCACGGCGCGCAGGTATTAAGTTGGCCAAATGGCCAGGAGCGGGACCGAACTGCAAGGACGATGAGATGAGGACAAGGACGATGCAAGGATGAAGGCGATAGCGATAGCGAAGCAGAAAACGGAGGAGGGGACTGGGTTTGGTTGGGCTCAACTGAATACACTGTGCGGAGTGGCAGTGCGACATCATCAGCAGAGCCACTGAAACAAGGAAAGATTCACATTATCCGCAGGAGCAGCAGCAGCAGCAGCAGCAGCAACAAAACTAACACAAAATAAAAACCAACAAAAAAAAAACAATTGAAAATCGCAAAACATTTTCAAAATCACACCATTTTTCGTGAGGGGTAAATAATTAAAAACAAAACACAAAGAAAATCAGCGAAATAATAACAAAGGAAAACGGAAAACAAAAAAAAATTGAAAACTTACCTGTAAGTTAATGCAGAATACGAAATGTTTTTGCGACTTTTCTAATTAAGTAAGTTTTAAGCGAGAAAAACGAAACGGAAATATCAAATATAAATTGCAAGTAAATCATGCGAAATTTAATATATATATATATATAAATAATATATAATATATATATAAATAGTGAAACCAATATAAGGGCGGGCAAAATTAAGCGAATTAATTATGAATTACGAGTATGTAGAGCAAAAGCAGAACGAGAGTGGAGAGAGTGAAGGAGCAGAAGCAAGAGATGAAAATTGAATAATAATAAATAATAATAATTACAACACACACACACGCGTGCATCCGACTACATAGATGTAAAAGGCAGTTTTCGTGCATATTTGAATATAAATGTATGGATTATATATGTTAGCTGAATAAAGGAAACGAAAAGCGAATTGGATACATCACGATTTACTCTCTAAACTCTCGACGATAATAGGAACCCTCACACCACACACACTCTTTATTTCAACCGTTTTTGTCACCATTAATTAATTAATTAATATACAACCAAGTCCAATGAGAATAATTATTATAATTATTATGAATTGTGCGGCACATTTAACAAAACGAAAATCGATGCATAAATGTTTTTAAGTTATACATAAGAGAAACTATGTAATTATTAGTGTAATTCCTAAAAACAAAACAAACAAAAAAAAAAGAAAAAAACGAAAAAGAACAGATAACGAAACACTCTGAACTCTGAACTCTTAACCTTCGGAACCTTCCTGGCAACTAAACAAAGAAATAACAACAAGAAACCGAAAATGAAATGAATTTCTACTTTTTTCTACAAAGAACAACCAAAACCACGATGAATATTTATTGAAATTGGTAAAGAATCAAACTAGGAAACAGGAAATGAAATCGATTAATGATTGAAGGATGAAGCGTTATGAATATATATATATATGCAATTGTACATTAATTTGTTTGGGTTTCCCATTGGGTTTTCGAGTTAGCTTCGACTCCAACTGCTTCTTCCATGGCTAAGAATCAAAATCGGATTAACACGCATTAATTATTGTGCATTTATTTAGTTTATACGTTCGCGCTGTGTCAATGACAATTGTTTAGTTTTGCAAGCAAAATACAAAATACAAACAGCGAAAAGCGAAGTCTATGAACCGCAAATCATAACCAACAACAACAACATGCAATAGTGACAAATTAATTGTTAAGTTTCAATTAAACAAAAAAACGCCAGCCAGCAGCAGCAGCAGTCCAGCCACAAATGTTATAATCTCTCTCTATCCCTACACACACACTTTACACTCAACCACAACCAACAATTTAGCTGCAAATACTTGTTTAATTGTTAGTCAACCGATATAAAATACAATAATATTCTCTCCAAACTCTCATGCCATATTTTCATTGCGAAAGAAAGTTATGAAAAGGAAAAAAAACCACAACAAAAAAAAAAGAAAGAAAGAAATGGAAACGAAAACTAATATATAACATTTAAGTATATAATTAGCGACATAAATCAATTGTGTGTGTAACTGTGTGTATAATGCATAAATAATGAATTAAACATAAATACCACTACTTTGACAGCAGAGAGCGCGTAACAAAGGGAAATTCAAACATCATCCACCACCACACACACACAACACAATTTTCCCAAACCGAAAACTAAAACTCACACTAAAACAATCTGCAAACATGAACAACAGCAGCAGCAGTAACAAGAACTAAAACACAACAAAAAACAACTTTTTCTACACTGTAAAAAACGCAACCGCAAAACCCCTTCTTTTGATATGTACCGGAGTACTATGCTTTCGTGTCCTATACTCTCGACCCCCATATATAGTACGGTTTTTCGTCAACTTTTACATCAAGTTTTTTTGCTACTTTGTAAGCGTTTAGTTTGTTAGGTTTTTTTAATTCAAAAATGCGCTGAATGTACTGAGAAATTGGTTTTGATTTGCTAAATAAAAACTGGTATATAAAACTAATTTAAAACAAAACCAGCAACTCTTTATTTGGTTCGCTCTACAGATTTGCCTTCATCAGGGGCTTAAGGTAAGTCTCAAAGGACTTTTGGACTGGCTTTTGGTTCATGGTGCTGCGCTTGGCCGAATCAAAGAGTCGCGGATAAACGTTGCCATCGTAGCTGCCCAAAACGGAGTTCAAAACGCGGTCGTGGAACTCAAAGCCATCGCAAATGGCCACCGCATTGGGTCGGAACTTCTCCAGTGAGACCTCCAGGCGCTTTTGCAGCGACCTCAAGTCGGCATCACTCAAGTTGATGAACTATATAAAGTAGGAGAAAGGAAATTAATGAATTAAAGCTTAGAGGGGGAGCCTGACTTACTCGCAAAATATCATTGAGGTTATTGAGCACGGTCTGGACCAGGAAGAGCTCTAGGACATTCTCCAAAACCTTGTTGAGAGCCGGTGAACGCTTCTGGGCCTTGGGACCTGTGATTTGCTCCAGGAATGTCTGGCACACAAACTGGCGGCCATGCAACTGTTGATAAGAGTTAAAAAATCATTATAAATCGGATTTATCTTTATAGACTCTATAAGTTTCCTTACCTCCGCGGCACGAGCCAGCTCGATGCCTGTGTTGTTGGCCGCCACACCCAGAGATTGACCGCTGGCCATGCGATCTGACAGATTCTCAAAAGCTATGCGGGTTTTTCTGTTAATAAAAATAAACCTTACAAACCTTGTTCTTCAATAAAACAATATCCAAACCAAACTCACTGAGCTGCCGTGTACTGCAGGGCCTTGATGATGCACTGCCAGGAGTTGTCCCACTTGGGGAACTCCTTCAGCTGCATGGAGCTGGCAAAGTAGCCATACGAAGCCGACACCGGCTTCTTCTCCACGAAAGCGGCCCAAGCCTTGACCAGAGCACGACCAATCTGCAGGAGAAGCACTGTATTCTCTCCCTCGTAAGTGTAGGCAGCCACAGCATTGCCATAGATATTGCTCATGTTGGCCGCGGTGAGGTAGCCATGGCCTCCAGTGGAAAGACGCAGTCGCTCAATGCCCGCACAACCATCCGTGGTGCAGAGAACCTTCAGGGCGCAGGACAGGATGTGCATGTCGGGCAGGCGATCGAACTTGCCGCTGTTGGCCTCCTGGACCGTCTGGGCATACATTTCCCACATATACTCCGCCGCCAAGTGATAGGCCATGCCAGTGGCAATCTCGGGAAAGAGCTTCAGGCGCTGGGTGACATGATCAATGATCTGGGGCTCGGGTTGGCTGCAAGGATAAGAATTTGTTTTAAAAGTTTCATAGGAACAGTTGATCCCTTAAAACTCACTTGGCCTCGATGGGACTCTGCCTCCTAACCGCCGAATATCGAGTGGCAATGGTGGCCGCCTCCAGCAGCAGCGTGGAGTTCAGGTTGACAATCAGACAGCGCGTATAAACCATGGTCAGATAGTTAACCCTTGAGGCTGGACTGGCCTTGAAGGTACCATCGCGCTCCACCTTGGCGAACTTCATCAGCATGTTGGTGCGTGGAATTCGAACTTTGTTGAGTCCCAAGAAGCCCTGATTCACCGCCACCATGCCCAGTTTCTTGCCTATCTCACCGATATCAACGCCAGGCAGTGGCATATGAGTCTCCGGATCCCTCAAGGGCACAATGAACATCTGCACGCCATGATGGACATCCGCGATGTACAGCTGAGCCACAACCATGGCGTGATTGGCAGTGTGACCCACTAATAAGGGAATTAAATTGAAATAAAGTTAACAATCCTGGAGTTCTATATATTCAAGCCACTCACAGCCGCCGGGCCACCACTTGTAGGCCTCCAAGTTGGGCGTATTCAGCACAAACTCATCCGTCTGGGGATCAAAGTCCGCCCGGGTGGCAATGCCACGAACATTGGTTCCATGGGCCAACTCGGTCTGGGCATAGGTTCCAATAATATTGCAATTCTCCGCCGCCCTACCCCATTTCTCTACTTGCTCAGCGGTGCCCTGACCCTTGATCACATCCACAAACATGGTGATGTGCGTGGCCACCGGATGGTTGGCCGGGAACAGACCATGGCTGTGCACATTGAACATAGTTCCACTGCAGAGAAAAACGATAAGATATTGAGGGGATTCACAGGTTAAGGTTAAGATTCTTACGGCCAGATATCATTGCCGCCGGGATTGAGTTTGTTTTGAAGAGCCTTCAGTTTCACGGCAGCCTCAGCCACCTTTTTAACACTGGAGTTGTAGACCTCCTCGTGGGACATGTACTCGTGGTTAATGCCATAGCCATCCTCCAGATCGCTAAAGATGGCCTTTTCTATTGGAAAATTCAATCTTTATTAGATTAGTAATAATTTTTCTATCAATCCGATTACAATGTGGCACTATTATCGATTCTAAAAGTTCCCCTGTGTTCGGTGTTATCACCTGAGGGCATGGATGAGCCCCCTTTGGGTGCTGATAAGCAACCTGTGTGCGCGTTGCAATTTTCTTGTTATCTTTAATACCGGTACTAGTGTCATTATCTTTCATTATTGATATAGAAACAAACAATAAGTCTGCACTACAACAATGTAGAAATCTTTTTCTGTGGACTTTGCGGCCCCTGAATGAACTCTTTGGACTCTGATTCTCTTGCTGGCCAAAAGGAACTTCTTAGCTTCTCCAAAAACCGCAGCACACACCATTTATCACGTAGACCGGCATATGACGCCAATTATGATTATCTACGATAATTACCGATCTCGCGTTTGGTTTTAAGCTTCTCCTGACCGCCCTGCCACCAGGCAGCAAACTCCTCCACTTGGAACTCGGCTGCCGTGCGCTCCTTCTGCAGATCTGGATTCACGGTCTGCGGTATCAAGTTCTTGATGTGCGACATTGTTTGCTACAAAAATTTGTTAACAAAATAATAACAAAATAGGTAATATTTCCAGAGGGGGGAGATCCAAACAACCGAAAGCTGTGAGCTCAACGCGACCACTGAGCGAATGAGGTTTTTGGCGACGAGAAGGAAAAGCTTTTGGGGGGCAAAGTGCACATGGCAGCTTTTTAAAAGAGCGCCAACTGATCCAAGCAACTTAGCAAAGAGTGAATATTTATGATTAAAGAGGGAAATCACTGAAAGAGAAATCTATGCTGATAACAAACTATTTTAAAGAGTATTTCTTTGAAAAAAATGTACAACAAACTGGTTATTATTTCGCAAAAATCACCACCAATACAAAAAAGGTATTAAAATATTGCATACACATCGTGCTAGGCACTAAATATTACAAATTGCTTTACATGTTTGACTTCATGAAGGGCTTGAGCAGCTCATTGAAGGACTTTGGCACTGATTTCTGGTTCATCGGCGTCTTGAGGGCAGCATCGAATATGCGCTCGTAGGCATTGCCATCGAACGAGCCCAGGGTGGAGTTCAGTTGCAGGTCACTGAAGTCGAAGCCATCCACAATGGCCACAGCATCTGGTCGCAGCTTGGTCAGCACCGTTTCCAAGCGATCCTGCAGCCTGGTTAGATCCGTATCCGTCAGCTCAATGAACTGCAAACAATCAAAGAGTTAAATATATTTACTTTCTTATCACAAAAGCCCTAACTCACCCTCAGAATGCTGCTCATCTGATTGAGTGTCTCCTTGACCAGGTACAGCTCCAAGAGGTTCTCCAGAACTCGATTAAGAGATGCCGATCGAGTCTTGGACTTGGGACCAGTCACCTCGTCGGTGAAAGAGGAGAAAACGAAAGCGCGACCATGAAGCTAAGGTGGGCAACAAATCAAGAGAGATGAGTTCAGTCATTAGCAATAGTTCAAAGTCCACTAAATGTTAGCAAACTAACCTCTGCCGCCTGGGTGAATTCAATGCCCGTGTGATTCGCTGCATTCTCCTCGGTCTCTCCTCTTGACAAACGGTTCGAGAGGCTCTTGAAGGCCACGCGCGTCTTGCTGCAATATTATAATACTTAAGAAACGATTCTCTTCCTCAATTATATTTACTTACTTGGCTGCTGCATACTTCATGGCCTTCACCATGTTTTCCCAGCTGCCCGTCCAGGTGCCAAAGTCCGGATTCTTCTGGACTTCGGCCAGATACTGAACGGTGGGCGCCAAAGGAGCTCCACTCAATGCCGAGCGCCACGACTTCATTAAGAAGCGACCGATCTGCAGTAGGAGGACTGTGTTCTCGCCTTCATAAGTGCAGGCTGCGGTGGCCAGCACGTATAGGTTGCTCATGTTGGACGAGGAGAGGTAACCATGGCCGCCACAGCCCAGACGCAATCTCTCCACGCCAGCGGCAGAGTCCGAGGAGCACGTGACCTTCAAAGCGCAGGACAAGGAATGCAGTTCCGGCAGGCGTTCGTACTTGCCGTTTTCAATGTCTGTCAGGGTAACATCATAAAGATTCCACAAATAATCGCTGGCCAGGCGATAAGCCACACTGGTGGCAATCTCCGGAAAGAGTTTCATCTGCTGGGTGACATGATCCATGATCTGGGGCTCACGTTCCCTGAAAGAAAATCACAAAGAATGAATTAATGATTCCATATCCTTTATATACAACTTACTTGGGATTAATGGGACTCTGGCGACGCACAGCGGAGTATCTAGTGGCAATGGTGGCAGCCGCCGACAGCACTATTGCATTATTTATGGCAATCACGCAGCGCGTGCGCACCATGGCGAAGTAGGTGAGGACATTCGTGGGACTGCTGACATAGGTGCCATCGGCATTGACCTTTGCATGTCGCATCAACATGCGAGTGCGAGGAATTCGCACGTTCTTCAATCCCAGGAAGCCATTGTTCACACCAATAAAGCCCATCTTCTTGCCAATGTCACCGATGTGGACACCGGGAAGCGGCTCGAACGTCTCCTCATCGCGGACCTGGATGAAGAACATGTGCGGGCCCTTGAACTCGTTGTTGATATACAGCTGCGCCATCACCAGGCAGTAGTTGGAGGAGTGACCCACTGAGAGAGATGATACCATAAGTAAGACTTGAGCTTGAACTGGTTACATGGCTTAGGCTTAACTTACAGCCTCCTGGCCACCACTTGTAGGAGGAAATCTTGGGCGTATTCAACACAAACTCATCCGTTTTAGGATCGAAGTCAGCCCGGGTCTCCAGTCCTCGCAGGAAGGTACCGTGTCCCAGCTCCGTTTGGGCATAGGTGCCGCAGATCTCGAAGCGTTCTACCCGCTTTCCGAACTCCTCGTACTGCTCTGGAGTGCACTGTGCCTGCAGAGCCTTGACCAGCATCACGTACATCACGCCAAAGGGATTTCCACCGGGCACAAGGCCCCACATAACAGGATGATCATAGAGTTTACTAAATAAATTAGTAGAAATTCAGGGATTATCTAAGCAGTCTTAAGTTAAGCAGAGGAAAACCTACGGCCAGTAATTGTCTCCTCCGGGATTGCGTTCCTCCTGCAGACGTCGCAGCTTCTGGGCCGCTTGAATGGCGCCCCGCTGGGCCAACTCGTTGATCTCCACATGCGACTTGGCCTGCAGTTGCAACATCTCGGCACCATCCACGTCCTTCTGCATATAGGTACCTGCCCATAGAAAACAGCACCGTCAGCATGACCCTTGAAGTTGTTTATTGAAATGGAACTGATTAGCGGATGATTAGTTTTATGGACTTACGGACGTCCCGGTTGAACTTTAGCACGTCCTCGCCTTTCGCCCACCAGGCGGCGAATTCTTCGCTGCTGAAGCTGGCTCCATCGCGTTCCTTCTGCAGGTCGGGATTAATGGAAGCGGGAATTACGGATTTGGTGGTCATTGTAACTTTGAAGAGTAGAACTGCGCGCCGAGAGAACCAATCGCCGACTAAAGCTCAATCGGCGGCGGCGTTTACTTTATAAAAGTGAAAACGGTCAGTAAACTTTACTCTGTCCGGTTCGCGCCCGCTCTTTCAAGTGCTTCTTTCGCGTGATAGTGGGATTTTAAGAGCGTTCCGTAGCACAGCGTTATCTAGGGTAGCGTACCCGAACCTAGGTCCAAATTTAAAAATACTATAGATACAGATTTTACTACTTAATCACCGAGATAAGTAGTTTACAAAGGCATACAGATAACTTTCGCTTATATGGATTACCTCCAGCAATTTAGATTAAAGTAACAGCTGTTAGACCTCGAATTAGCACACAGATAACAAGTATGCTGCTGATCGTGGCTAACATGCGAAATCGATAGAAAATGGTCCCGCTGTTGATTGAAGTCCCGCTGTTAACAGAGGTACTATCGATGTAGCTGTTATCGAAACATTGCCCGGTTTATTTTGTTTTGTATTTTTATTAAAGATTTTAGCTTTATTCAATTCATGATTAAGTACATTTTTGGCTATGCCTAATTAAATGTATTTAAAATTCATATAAAATATGGTGCTTGGCACTAAATATTTGACTTCATGAAAGGCTTGAGCAGCTCATTGAAGGACTTTGGCACTGATTTCTGGTTCATCGGCGTCTTGAGGGCAGCATCGAATATGCGCTCGTAGGCATTGCCATCGAACGAGCCCAGGGTGGAGTTCAGTTGCAGGTCACTGAAGTCGAAGCCATCCACAATGGCCACAGCATCTGGTCGCAGCTTGGTCAGCACCGTTTCCAAGCGATCCTGCAGCCTGGTTAGATCCGTATCCGTCAGCTCAATGAACTGCAAAACGATAAAGAGATAAAAACATTTATTTTCTTTCTTATCATAGATCCCATAACTCACCCTCAATATACTGCTCATCTGATTGAGTGTCTCCTTGACCAGGTACAGCTCCAAAAGGCTTTCTAAGATTCGGTTAAGAGCTGCGGAGCGATTCTTAGAATTGGGACCAGTCACCTTCTCAGTGAAAGAGGAGAAAACAAAAGCGCGACCATGGAGCTAAAGGGCAGCAAGTGAAGTTATTAACCATACTTAAAAGTCCACTAAATGTTAGCAAACTAACCTCTGCCGCCTGGGTGAATTCAATGCCCGTATGATTCGCTGCATTTTCCTCAGTCTCTCCTCTTGACAAACGATTCGAGAGGCTCTTGAAGGCTAAGCGCGTCTTGCTGTAATGTCATAAAAGCTATTAAAGGATTCCCTTCATCAATTATATTTACTTACTTGGCTGCTGCATACTTCATGGCCTTCACCATATTTTCCCAGCTGCCCGTCCAGGTGCCAAAGTTTGGATTCTTCTGGACTTCGGCCAGATACTGAACAGTGGGCGGCAAGGAAGCTCCACTCAGTGCCGAGCGCCAGGACTTCATCAAGAAGCGACCAATCTGCAGAAGGAGGACCGTGTTCTCGCCTTCGTAAGTGCAGGCTGCGGTGGCCTGCACATAAAGGTTACTCATGTTGGACGAGGAGAGGTAACCATGGCCGCCACAGGCCAAACGTAATCTCTCCACTCCTGCGGATGCATCAACGGAACTGGTTACCTTTAAGGCACAGGACAGGGAATGCAGCTCCGGCAGACTTTCATATTTTCCGCTTTTAATATCCTTATTAGTCTGTTCGTAGAGACTCCATAGGTAATCACTGCTCAAACCGTAAGCCAAGCTGGTGGCAATCTCTGGAAAGAGCTTCATCTGTTGGGTAACATGATCCATGATCTGTGGCTCTCGTTCCCTGAAAAAAAGACGTGAATAAAATGATTCGATTCATAACATTTACATATAGTCATACCACGAAAATGGACAACGAAATGAAACAATTTTTTTACAATTTTTTACGCTCGTGCTCTTATTGAAAGTTCAGTTTAGATTGGTAGTCACACTGAACTAATCATCCTCCTACTCCATTCTGATAGCCTGGTACATGGAGCCATTCATTTTGTAAATTCGTACTGAAAAACCTATTGTTAGAGAACTTTGTATTGCCGAAAAAATATCAAGAATTGCGCGTCGCTTACATTTGGTGTATCAGGCGAACAGAGGGCAGTAGAAGAGCGAGTTCTTATCTGTGTAGTGACGTCAGTCATTTGCTCTTCTTCTCGCGAGCGTACGACTGGCCAGAAAGAAATCAAAGAGAGCGGCTCTCGCGAGTGCACTAAATGGTAATAAAAGAAGTTAGCAATCATCCTCCTGCTGCGTTCTGATCGCCTGGTACATGGAACCATGCATTTGGTAAATTTGTACTGGAAAACTATTGTTTGGAACTTGTTGTTGCTGGAAAAATAAAAAAAAATTTCCGCCGCCTACATTTCGTGTAACAGGCGAACAGGGGGCAGTAGAACGGCGATGCACTTATCTATGCAGTAGCGTCAGTCGATCATTTGCTCTCTTTCTCGCGAGCGTACGACTGCCCAGAAAAAAACAAAGAGAGCAGCTCTCGCGAGTGCATTGAATTGTTTTAAAATAGGTTAGCCATCATTCTCTTGCTGCGTTCTGATCGCCTGGTACATAGAAACCGGCATATGATAAATTTGTACTGAAAAAACTATTGTTAGGGCCCGTCGCATACATTTCGTGTAACAGGCGAACAGAGGCCAGTAGAACAGCGATGCACATGTCTATGCGGTGACGTCAGAAGTATTTTGTAGGTGATCGCAGTGTGACCATCTACGAAAATACCAAACCCTTAGCAATAGCGCCTCAGCGTTATACCTATCGTATTAGTTATCGATAGGCGACTTAAATATACCACTTAAAAAATACTACTTTTCTGCTGGCAAAGAATGAGTATTTTTTAGGCGGCCGCAGTATCACCACTAGAAAAATACCAAACCAAACTATCGTAGTAGCTATCGATATGCACCTTAAAAGTCGATCTTTTGCTCTCTTTCTAGCGAGCGTACGACCAATTAATAAAAATCTAGGAGAGAGTAGCTCTCTCGAGAGAACTAAACTGTTATAAAATGGTTTAGCAATCACCCTTCTAGTGCGTTCTGATTGCCTGGTGCATGGAACCATTCATTTGGTAAATTTGTACTGGAAAAACTATTGTTTGGAACCTGTAATTGCCGAAAAATAAACAACCGCCGCTTACATTTTGTGTAACAGGCGAACAGAGAGCAGTAGAACAGCGATGCACTTCAGTCGATCGTTTGCTCTCTTTCTCACGAGCGTACGACTGGTCAGAAAAAAATCAAAGAGAGCAGCTCTCTCGAGAGAACTAAACTGTTATAAAATAGGTTAGCAATCATCCGGCTGCTGCGTTCTGATCGCCTGGTACATAGAAACATGGATTTGATAAATTTGTACTAGGAAAATTCCTGATTTGGAACTTGTTGTTGCCGAAACAATAACATTTGCTGCTCCTTACATTTCGTTCTATCGGTAACTAATTCGAGTGACGACTTTTAAATAAAGAAAATATAACAATAAAATGCATAAATATAAATAGACATGGACCATGACAATAATAAGCAAAAATGTAAACAAAACAAATGCAAAACATATGTACATATATATATAAATCCGATGATTTTGGTTGGATTATGGTTAGTGATTCAACTCACTTGGGATTTATGGGACTTTGGCGCCGCACAGCGGAGTATCTAGTGGCGATGGTGGCTGCCGCCGAGAGAAGTACGGCATTATTTTGGACAATCAAACACCGCGAGCGAACCATGGCAGAGTAGTTGAGCACATTATTCGGACTGCTGACAAAGGATCCATCAGCGTTTACCTTGGCATAACGCATCAGCATGCGAGTGCGCGGAATCCTAACATCCTTCAAGCCCAGAAAACCATTGTTCGTGCCATTATAGCCCATCTTCTTGCCAATGTCACCGATGTGGACACCGGGAAGAGGCTCAAACGTCTCCTCATCACGGACCTGGACGAAGAACAAATGAGGGCCTTTTCCCTGTTTATTGATATACAGCTGCGCCATCACCAATGCGTAGGTGGAGGAGTGACCCACTGAAAGAGATTAAAGATAAGTATAAATAGATCTCCACCTGGCTACATGGTTTAGGAACTTACAGCCTCCTGGCCACCACTTGTAGGAGGTAATCTTGGGCGTATTCAACACAAACTCATCCGTTTTAGGATCGAAGTCAGCCCGGGTCTCCAGGCCCCTCAGGAAGGTACCGTGTCCCAGCTCCGTTTGGGCATAGGTGGCGCAGATTTGGAAGCGTTCCACGCGCCTCCCAAAGTCCTTGTACTGCTCCGGAGTGCACTGCCCCTGTAGGGCCTTCACCAGAAGTAGGTACATCACGCTGAAGGGATTGTTGCCTGCCACAATGGACCACATTACTGGCTGATCATAGAGGTTTCTAAATAAATATAAATTAGGGTAGTTTCTCCGATTAATTAATAAAGAATTGTCGAGTAGAACCCACGGCCAGTATTCGTTTCCGCCGGGATTGCGTTCTTGCTGTAGGCGACGCAGCTTCTGAGCGGCTTCGAGGGCGGCTCGCTTGGTATACTCGTTGATCTCCTCGTGGGATTTAGCCTCCAATTGCATCACTTCGTCCAGGTCCACATCCTTTTGCAGATACGAACCTGCCAGGGAAAATAAGTCACATTTGGGGTTGGTAAATGAATGATTTGAGTGATTAACTTACGGACATCCCGATTGAATTTTAGGATTTCCCTTCCGCCCACCCACCACGCGGCGAATTCCTCAGTGCTGAAACTTGCTCCATTCCGTTCCTTTTGCAGATCAGGATTAACGGTACTGGGGAAAACCAAAGACGCGGTCATTGTGGGGAGGTGTTATCGCCAAGCGAGCCAATCGGCAACTGAGGGCTCGGCGCCTGGCTCTCTCTGTTTACTTATCTTCGGATTGCTGTTAAATAATGTTTGCGGACTTTGTCACATAATTACGGCTTTTAAATTTAGAAATACTTTCCATTTCAAATAAGATAAAGTAATTAATTCATGGTAAATGTCAAGTTAGATTGTGGTCGCAGCGATAACAATTATCACTAAAACCAATGATCGAGATTAAAATTTCTGTTGTCCTTTAGCTAACAATTAGATATTTTATTTATTTATTTGTACACTGTAGACTTACATTTAAAAACTAAGTTAAAGAAGAAGAAGTGGCAGCCATAGCTGCTAGGTCTTTCGGCCGCAATCAGTTTATATTTCTTAAGACTGATTCTAATAATTTTTATGCTCCAAGTTGGCATACATTTTAAAACATCTGTTAGCAGACTTCCCTGTTAATTAACATTCGTGTTATTGGTAAGCAAATATCGATAATGTGCCATCTCAATTGGATTTTGTTTTGGATTTTCGGCAGCCTATGATTCTGGCCTTTCCTATGGTTTTAACAAGAGAAAATGCCTGCCAATTTTAATATTGGTCTGCTCGGCCATGTGGACAGTGGCAAGACAACTTTGGCCAAGGCCTTGAGCTCCATATCGAGTACAGCGGCCTTTGACAAGAATCCGCAATCGGTAGAGCGTGGAATTACTTTAGATTTGGGCTTCAGTGGACTTGTAGTGGATGCACTGCTTCCGGATTTTCCCCAGGGTACGCAACTGCAGTTCACCTTCGTGGATTGCCCTGGCCATGCCAGTCTGATACGTACTATTATAGGAGGTATGTAATTGGAATAACATATGTCTTGCTAACTCATAAATAGTTCATAAATCTTGCTCTTTCAGGTGCTCAGATCATTGATCTCATGCTACTCGTGGTGGACGCCCAGAAGGGCATCCAAACGCAGACCGCCGAGTGCCTGATCATTGGAGAACTCCTCCAGAAGAAACTGATTGTGGTGATCAATAAAATTGATTATTTTCCAGCGGATCAGAGGGAGGCAAAGTTGGAGAAGCTACGCCTGCGTCTACGCAAGACTTTGGAAGCCACAAGCTTTGGCAGTCAGGTGCCCATGTATGCGGTGTCTGCCCTCGAGGGAACCAACATCCAGGAGCTACGAACTGGACTGAACAAGGCCTATTTTCAGCCGGAGAGGAATGTCACTGCTCCATTGCTGATGTACGTGGATCATTGTTTTGCCATAAAAGGCCAGGGAACCGTTTGCACGGGCACCTTGCTACAGGGAAAGGTGCAAGTTAATGATATGATAGAGCTGCCGGCATTGAATGAGCAGCGAAAGGTGAAATCCATGCAGATGTTCCGTCAGAACGTGACCAGTGCCTCCATGGGCGATCGCATTGGCCTGTGCGTTACCCAATTCAATGCCAAGCTCCTGGAGCGTGGAATAATATCACAGCCTGGATACCTTAAGCCCATCTATGCAGTGTGTCTCCAACTCAAGCCGATTCGTTACTACAAACAGGCCATAAAATCCAAGAGCAAGCTCCACATCTCCTTGGGCCATGACACTGTAATGGCCAATGTGACTTTGTTCCGGGATACGGATAACGCATCGCCAGACTTTCAACTGGACAAGGAGTACGAGTATGTGGAGGAACTCCAGCCAGCTGAGGCTTCAAGCAACGATGTAGTCTTCGCCCTGCTGGAATTCGAGAGCCCTGTGTTGAGCCCTCCAAATTCGACGCTGATTGCCTCCAAGCTGGACATGGATGTGCACAGCACTAGCTGTAGATTGGCTTTCTGGGGTCGCATTGCCTGGCAGACGCAGTGCGTCAAATACTCGGACGAAGTGCTGCCCCAATTGCGAATCTTCAAGCGGAAACAGAAAGTTGGAAGCATTCAGCGCGTGGTGAATGCCAACGAAGTGATTGTTCAGAATCTCTTTAAGAAGGAGGCCAAACGAGAACTTTATATGAACAAGGAGGTAGAACTGTCCACTGGAGAAAAGGGGCGCATCGATCGAACTTTTGGCCAGACCTCCAAGGTGGCCATTATCTTCCAGAAATCACTTTCACCCGAAACAATAGCCCATGTCAAGAGTGTGCAGGTCTTGTTGAACTGCAAAAAGTACGTTTTTAATAAACAAGCAGGGCTCTATCAGTGACAAAATTGTTTTTAGGTTTTTTCGTGGGTTTTTCTTTACTTGGCGAGTCATTTAAATAATCCGCCGAATTGATTTAAAAATGCGGTATTGATATTTGTACTAAATTTAACAGCGTCTGTAAGATAACAGCGTGACTTTAACATACCCTTTGGTATTTTTTAACATGTTATATATGCAATTCAAATATTAATAAATTTGCATAATGTTATAAATAATTTTTGAACTATTAATTAATTTTATATAAAGTCTTTAATGATGTAATTTGTAATAATTATAAATATAAGCTTTTCTATGTTCTTACAGTATATTTTTTAGTACAATGTCCCTAAATCGCTATTTAGTATATATCCCTGCCTTCGAGCACGGTCACACTGCATGATGAGCCAAAACAACAACAAATTGCTAAAATTGCTAAAATAACAAACAAAACATCGAAACGGAAACGTAAAATCGAAGAATCCCCGTGTCAAAGCACAGCCTACAAACTGCCAGGGCAGCTACCGCCAAAACTGCACCATAACCACCCAAAAACAGAGGCCAAATCCACTACCATCAATGTGCTGCAGTGCCGCGTTTCCACTGATCCCGCTGCTGCTCCTCCTTCTCTCCTTCGCCAGCAGAACGCACGAGGTGAATGTCGATTGCAACGAGCTGCGGATGATGGGCCAGTTCATGTGCCCGGATCCCGGACGTAACCACATCGATCCTAAGACGCAGCAGCTGAGAGGCTGCACAAAGGAGGGCCGCGCCCGTGTTTGGTGCATCGCCGCCGACGAGATTAACTGCACGGAAACGGGCAACGCCACCTTTACCCGCGAAGTGCCCTGCAAGTGGACGTGGGTATAGCTCAGATCCCTCGATAAACCCAATTCTGTCACGATATTTGTTCGTTTAGGAACGGCTACCACCTGGACACCACGCTGCTGCTGTCCATTTTCCTGGGCATGTTCGGCGTGGACCGCTTCTACCTCGGCTATCCGGGCATTGGCCTGCTCAAGTTCTGCACCCTCGGCGGCATGTTCCTGGGCCAGCTGATTGACATCGTGCTGATTGCCCTGCAGGTTGTGGGACCGGCAGATGGTTCCGCCTACGTTATTCCGTACTACGGCGCCGGCATACACATTGTGCGCAGCGACAACACCACATATCGGATGCCTAGGAACGACTGGTGATGGTTAAGGCGGCACAGCGCCTGGTGTACAGTAGATCACTTTAAGTCCTTGTTATATCTTAAGTACGGCTTATGACACTAACCGTAAGCAACGACTGAGAAGCACCGCCACGGAGCGAGATTCGGATTACAGATTAGTGCATTATGCGTACCCTAGTTGATAAGTGTAAAGATTGTTGCCACCTTTGCGTAGCCTAAGTTGCATTGTTTAGTCTTAGTTACCACTGTACATGGTCCCCCCATATACTCTACATCTGTATTGTAATTGTATAGGCCGCATAGACAAATTGTTTGCCAATATAACTAACGATTTTAATCAGTCCCGGCCTCCCGTGTTTCTTTCGTTCTTCCCAGCGCAACAATCGCATTTCTTGGCCAACTAATTGGCCCACTTGTACTTTGATCTCTCGAACATTTTCGGCGTGACAGAGATTGGTCAAGGCAAGACGTGGGGAGAGAAGCGAAAAGGCGACATCCCGCGTGGTTGACTCATCACACACACACTGGGTATTCGAATGGGAAGCTGGCGAGGCGATCAGAAGGAGGAGTTCGGGAGCATTTGCTCCGTTGGCCCTTTCATCTGATCGGCATTTCCGATATAATCAGCAGCGGAGACGCATCAGCCAGCCGGGGCTAGCTGTTCGATTTTAATTGCACGTCCCCGGCCTGGGGTCCCCGTGTAACTCGATGCGTTTTAATTAGGCTCTCAATTAAGATCAAGTTTGGTTTTATCTCGAAATGGGTGAGTGTGTTTGCATGCAAATCTGATGAATGGCCAGTGTCGCTTTAATTAACAACGAAGATGTTTACTTCTTTAAATGGGAATTTAATGAGGAGAAAAATAAAGAAAGTATTACATACTTTAGTAGATTTCTTTTCAATTTAATCTGTATAAATTAAGAAGATAGTTTATCTTAAATATGTTATTCCTTAACTATCCAGCAGAAGATACTTAAACTTATATATTTTATTTCCAACACTTTTTGCACTTCTTTTGGCTCAAAAAAAGGGGTGTTTAATTGATTTTATTCTGTTGTTTTAATTTATATTAATTACTTAAAGCTATAAAATATTTTTTTCTAAATTTTTCATTAACATTTTCATTATTTTTATATAGTTTTTAACTTATTAAAGATTCCCCCAAAAAATATTCCATGTCAGTGCTGCCAAAACTAATAAGCAAACAGTTTTTCAGTCACTATTCCCCTCAAACTGTTCATGAAAGTCTCATCGTTAAGCGTTGGCCTAGGCAACCGTAAGTAATACTATAATACACAACCGCAACACGCCCCAATCCCCATGCCCAACCCCACTGAAATTGGCAATGCACTGACCCCGGCCACGCCCACCTTACGCCCATTTTATTGTTATGTAGACAAGTGGACATGCGGAGAAGAGCTTTTCAATTAGCCGGGCCAGAAGAGTTGACAATATGTTGTTGATATGTCGCAGTGGAAGCGGATCCGTCGTCCGCACACACCTAATTACAGTGTGAGAGTCGTGCCGCCTGTGTAAACATCCATGGGGGAAGGTGGACGTGTGGGTTGGGAATGGGGGCCAGGAGGAGCAGTGCACTGGGGGAAAAATTAGGTGATTATTAAGGACTTTTTAAGGATTATATCCATTTATTTAAATATCTATCTTGGGTTAGCAATTATCAGCCATTTGATGTTGTTTTAAAAAGATCTTAAGCCATTTAATATAAGTAGATACTTCAATCTTTGCTGAGATGGATATCTTTCTATATTCTTTCAAATAGCATTAATATTTTATTCTTATCAATTAGGTAATATTGTTAAATAATTACTTAATATTCTCTTGAATCATCTGTTAATTTTATACAAAGATTTCATTTATCAGGATCTCAAGAAAGTCAATAATTCCTTCCGTGCAGCTCCTGATCTTTCAATATAATCAAATAATGTAAAATCACTATTTAATATTCTTCTTAACATTCTGTCAACTTTTCTCCACGATTGCACTTATCTAATTATAAAGAATAAGATTAGTAACGATTTCTTTGCGTGCAGCACTTGATCTTTGGCGGCAGACATCCCCATCTGTGTACTATTTACTCCTTCAAGCCATTCTTCTTGGACTTGTGGACCTTTGGCTCCTCTGGACATATATCGCTTACCAACGTTTCGCTTAACCAGGGGGCAAATGAACTCTGCGCCATTAGGGAAATTCGAGGAGCTTGTTTGTTTTTGTTAAGCGCGCGCGTGGTAACCTTATGGAAAATGCCCAGAACCCACAGAGCCAAATTGTTGACTCTCTTGACTAACCGCCAACTATTTCACAACTCCAGTCGCAACGAAACCCGGGATTATCCCCACCTGACTCGCCTCCAGAAATAGCCTCCGATAATAGCGACAATAGCGACCGGAGAGTCACATATTGGCCATTTGCAAATATTTGCCAGTATCAAAATAGCATCGATGCGATGCGCAAACTGCTCCGCATTAGAGTACAACGTATATATAGCATATAGATGGCTGGGGTGGCGGAGACGCTCGACGGGTTTCCTATTTGCTCAGGGCTTAGGAGCTCAACGCTTAATTACGCTCAAGTGGCGTGGAAAATTGTGGGGCGGGATTCTCAGATTTCCACCCGCCCACTCGACCCGATGACGTTTACGCCAAATTGCTTTGCTTTGGCAGAGGTATAGGAGACTATGCAAATAACGAGCGGCATTTAATGAAACGCAATTATTTAATTTTACAGACTGCGTCACGGTTCCCACCTGGCTAGCTGGCTGACTGGCTGCATATTGCACTCCGCTCGACGCTCGGATCATAAATAATGACTGGGCCAGTGACAAAAACCATGGCCTGGGAAAACCCAACTCTAGCTCTGAAGCCGCTTAAGCTAAAGCCAGAGCCAGAGTCAAATCCAAAGCCAAAAGCCGAGTTTCGTTCGTGATAACTGCAATTTTCCAGCCACAACTACAGATACAATGAGTGCATAAATCATCTCCAGCTCAACTCAACTCAACTTAGCTCAGCTGCAATTCCTTGGCATTTTCCTAGCGTGCTGCGGCAGCTTTTCCACAAAAACAAAAAACAACAAAAAATGCACCGCATAAATGTCAAATGCCTGGCAGTTTGATTTGGCCGCGGGTTAAGTGTGAATTATCCCAGGGCCTCGGATCTCTCAGCACCATTTGTACGTTGTCTCATCTGCAGAATGCATTTAAGAGCTTTAAGTGCTATTATCGCATATTCGAGGCGAATGGCATAAGATACTTTTTAGCATTCGGATTGTGGCTGTCAGGCGAGCTCAGGGGATTTATAATAAATGGAGATCTTTTTTGGTGGGAAAAGCAGGGAAGAGTTTCCTCTAAGTATTTAATAAAAATTGTAATTTGAAGGAATTTAATGCACACTCAACGTTTCTGTAAATTACAATAACAAAAAATTATATTTAAAAAGATAGATTGCTTCAAAATATATCTTCACTATCCATTAATCATTGCTACACATTGTTCAGGGTGGAATTTATTTTATTTTCTATTATATCTCATCTATTTTAATATGCTAGAATATATTTAACAATATCTTTCCTTAAGAACAAAGAAGTTTATTAATTTCTACGCAGTGTTCAAGTTGGAATTAATTATATTTCCTTTTATATTTCTCCTAATTTAAGAGCTTAAAATATAACGAATAAAGTGTCTCTAAAAGAACCCCTTTACAAGTACATCAAAGTCCATAAATTTCCTCGAACCCCTATGAATCTTATCAATTCACCTGATATTTCTTAATCAACTGATCGAAAACCTCATTATTTCACATGCCACTGTAATTAGGTGTATTTTTTTCATTGAGAACCAGAAAGTGTATTCAAATATTTGCCACTCTTGCTATATTTATTTTATTTATCTCTCAACTTGTCCTATATGTTTGGGAGTTAACCTTCTTTGCTTAAGACTGTTCTTTTTATGAACGAAATATCTTTCTCCGTAATGCTTAGGCTGAGTTGTGAAATTAGAAAAGAGAGTTCACGAAATACAACCCAAATGTAGATAGTGTGATTTAGTAGGCATTTAGAATGTTCAAGTATGGGAATTCTTAGCATTTCCGTTTTGTGAGCACTTTAAAGCCCTCTGCTTTCAGCTGACTTTCATTGATCCTATCATTCCGCCTGACACTTACCTGGCACTCACCTGGCAATCAGCTGCTTCTGCTCCAAAGTCTGCCAATTTCACCTGACAAACCGGCGATCTTATCGCCCCCATACCAATTATACATTGTTTACCTACACTTGAACTTCAATTCATTCATGGATCGCAATCTAATCGATACTATGGCCCAGTGGCATGGAATGCCTTCTCCTATCAGTTTTGGGGGAAAGACCCTCCGTGAATCCCTCGGCACGCGGAGGTGTCCAAAACACAGAAGTCGCCGCAGACAGCACGGAATGCCAGTTGACAAATTCTAATTGGCAAAAGTTCCCGGAATCAAATCGAATGGAATTGAGCTAAGTTAAGGTGTGCTCAGTTTTGATACCAGGCAAAGTCCCAGTCCCTCTACGCGTACGGGTGGTAATCATGGGCGGTGTGTGGCGCTTCTCATGTTCGCCTTGTTAACACTTTGCCACTGTCGTCGATCCAGCCGAGAAGGTGTTCATTTCGCCGTGGAATGTGTGAATGTAGATTGAAATTCGATTTCAATTGCAACTGTCGGAGGGCTGCGCCTTTGATGTTGCCAACATATGATTAAACTATATTTACGCACGTTGGAAAATAATATATTTATAACTGGGAATGCCAAAAGAAAACTTTACCAGCGGAAGAATTAGTACATAACATACAAATTGTTAACATTTTATGTTACTTTCTATTATAATCACAATATAAATATAAATAATTCAATTGATTTTATTGGGGATGCCTTTACATCTTAGTTTTAAAAGATTTCTTTCGAAGTTTTCATTAATTTTTAGGGATTTGTTGTTCAAAATATTGTGTAAGTTATAATATACAAACTATTGCCTAATTAATAATATCTATAAAAAAATTTATATATTTTCCATCATATAATTGGTTTATCATCATTTATTTATATGATTGGTTTTAATATTTTTTATATAAATTTACATATGTATGTATTTAGGTTCAAAATATATTTTACATAATTATATTTTAAGATATACCAACTAAATGGTGCGGTTTTCCACGAAAAGCTATGCTACAATTAGTATTTACGCCATAAACTATTAACTTATATTATATTCATATCAAAAAGCATATGTTAGTTTTAGAATAATAATCTATATATTTCAATGTTAATTCTATAATAATATATTCAAATTCCAAGCCTTAAACATTATTATTATTATTATTATTACCTGGGATTCTTGTGGATAAAATGTTCCTTTAATAATATACCTATTAAAATATCCATTTATCGTTTTCCACTCCATAAAGTTTATAAGAATATTCACAGTAAATTGATTTCTTATATCTATAATAATTCAATTTCCTGTGATTTATTTAATTTATAATAAATCAATAAACTGTGAATATTTTATTATAATATAGCAATTAACTGTGCATATTAATATACATTATATAGTGGTAATTAATTAGCCGTTAATAATCGCTGCTTAGATGTTTATTGCCAATAAACTGTAAGCCTAACGAAATGGATCCAATCTAGTTAGTATATATTTTTCCTCTCAGTGCAGTTAATTAGCGACGAGCGCTTGTCGCCAGCATCCCCCCTACCCCACCACAACACCACCCAAAAAAACAAAAGCCCCTCCAAATTCCATCTCGAAAAGCGGAGCAAAGTGCGAGCCCCCAAAAAATCCAAACAGCGAAGGCCCCAATCCTCTGCCGCCGCGCAGCTGCGTCGCTGCCTAGACTTCGGCTCGCGGCACGAAGGCGTAGCCGAGCGCAGACGAAGTCGGACGGACAGCTTCGGCTGGCGCGCTCGTCGCTCGGCCGCTTGGCCAAACGTTGAGCGTTTTTCTCAGTTCTCGTTTAGCTGCGCCGGCGAGCGGTGCGATTTTGAAAAACGCTCGAAAAGTGCTTTTGAAAATTTCGAATTTGCTGGCCAGGGAAAATCAGTTGTGCTGCCCGCCCCCGAGGAAATTTTCGCGCGGGATTTTCCACAACGCCGAGGCCGAGATCGCTCGGTTAGTTCAGTAATTCTGGCCACAAAAAATTATATTAATATAAAAGAAAAAAAGAAACGGCCGTAAACTAAGGCGGCTGCCAATAAACACGGAATAAAAGTAATAATAATAAAAATTCTTATCAACGCGACAAGCGAGGAGCGGACTTAAGGCGGGCTTAGGAATGAATCTCAGATTTTTTCGCTCCGACTTTCCGATTTTCTGCGTGTGCTAATGCCTCGATTTATTTGCACTTGCCGCTGGCAGTGTTTTGCGTTTTCCAATTGGCGCGCAATTCCATTGAGCTTGCATTTGGATTGAATGCAAATTGTGAATTGAATCAGCGGCGAATTGCACTTGCTTGCACTGCTGCAAATTGAACCTTTGACAGCGTCGATGGCTCGCGCGCACAACGTGGCGTATGCGTAATCTGTGTGGCAGGCAAAATCAAAAATCGAATGAAACAAAATTGAAATGAAAAGCGCGCGCCGGCTCAAATAATATATTATGCCCGAGTGAGTTCCAAGTGTGTCTCCGTACTGCCCCTGTGTCTCTCCAAAGCGCGAAAAAAATAAAGAAAATAAAGAAATAGAACCCAGGCGAAAAAAAAAGCAATTGAAAATGCGATTCATATCGGCCAGAATAGCAACAACGGCAAAAACAACAACAAAATGATCGCGGGCAACATGTCAAGCATAATTAATTTTCGATTCCGCCGATCGTACTCCTCATCTGGAAATCTGGAAGTGTAATTACGGGTAAAGCTCCTCGCCTCCTCCTTGTACTTTACTTCTCCTCCTTTGTAATTAATCTCTGACTCTGCCTCTGTTTTTGTTCTTGTTTTTGCTATTGTTATTGTTATTGTTATTGTTAATTGTTGCTGTTCTGGCCGCTCTTTGTTGCGTTGACTTTGTTTTATTATAATGCGAAACATATAAACATTTCACTTATCTGTGTGTATCTGCGAACGTGTGTGCTATCTCTGCCTTTTGTTGTTTCAACATTTTGCGAAAATTGTTTAATTGTTTTGGATTCTATTATCACATTCGGCACTCGTTCGCGCTCCCTCTCTTTATTATTTCATTTTCAATTGCAAATTTATTATAATGAATATATGGCAAATTGAAAGCCGATCAAAACGAGCAATTAATAAAGAAACATTTGCATAGAGTTTTGCAAGGCGGAAATTCACAGTTTGAACCTGGCCTGGCAACCGAAATATGGCCAGAACTTGTGGCTTAGCCAAGCCGCTTAACAGCCGCCAACTAAGTGAGCGATTAAACACTGAATACTTCAGACTAGATATAGATAGATATATGCATGTACATATGTGCACACGCAACTCCTTATCTCTGGCGGAGCTGAATGAATCACCCGGTGAGACATATTGTTTAACCAATTAGTAACGATGTGTCAAATATCGCCCGCTGATATATAGATAAACTGGCTAACTGTCAGACTTTTGGCTGATAAATCACCAGCGGTCGGCAGCTGCAACTTCAACTGCAAAACTGCAAACTGCAACTGCAGCTTAAATTGCATCTTGAATTGTCACTAAGCTAATCGCTGGCAATTTCCTGTATTACAATTCCCATAACCATAAAAAGTATTATCCTCGGTAGTCAGTCCAAGAATAGGGAATACAATAAACTGGCTCATTAGGTGGACGGACAGAACGGACGGAACGGACGACGACTGGCAAAAAGGACACGGCACACAAATACAAATTACGACTCCCGGGGCAATGAAGATGGCAAAGACACAAGCTGAAACGCAAACAAAAGACACAATAAAGGATGCACGGCAATAAAAGGGGGTTTTATTTGTGATCTGCAATTATTTAAATACTACTATTATTATATTATCAAATATATATCTATATTATTGCTGTTGCATTATACCATTAACTCTAATCCTAACCAACTTAGTAGGAATGCAAACAATCAAGCCTGTACTTTCTTACCTAACCCTAACAAGCACGTGCTTGGTGTTGCAAGGGTCACTTTAGTGCACTGACTGTAGTGCAAAGACTTCCAAGAAAATTAAAGATACGTCTTACAAATGCCACCTAATTAGAATATTTCAATGTAGAAAAACTATACTTGATGTCTTGATAAATTGCTTCAAATAAAGCGATATTTTATGCAAATTATAAAAGTATATAAATCAATTTCAACATTGTTATTTGCCATAGAAGTAGATAGGCGTACATAACCATTCAATAGTTATTTTTAAACGTATTAAATTTGGGTTTTAAATATTTAAAATAATTGTTATCCAAAAAATAAAAATTTCCCTTTTCTAAGAAATTTAAAGAGCATGAAAATTAATGTTTTTGGAAGTTAATAACATAAATATATGCCAAATATATGGGCTTATAATTATCCTCCTCCTTTTTTGTTGCCGTGTAATAAAGGCTGGCAATAACTGCGCATTGCTGGGGGGATCCGTTTGGCTGCGGGGGCGGGAGTGGGCTTAAGTTACATGGGTTAATATGAATGTGCGCCGGCATGTCCATGAAATGTCCGTAGAACAGACGTCTGACTAGCAGTTCGCGTACTCGGCTAAACAGGCGACACACACCGGGCCGTGGATGACAGTCCCCATTCCCATTGCCATTCCCATTCCAGGTGCCCGATCCCCCCGATCCTCCCGATCCTCTCGATCCTCCCTATACCGATATACCCATCCCCAATCCCTGATCCCTCCCTGCGTTGCTTCAGGAGGAGGCGACTGGCGGACAGACTTTCCCGTACACTAGCCTAGGTGTCGCTTTTTTGTTGTTGTTGTCTCTCTGTTCGCTTTATAATAAAAATGCAACCATACCAGTTTTGCCAACTGACAGCGACCAACACACACACACTCACTGGCACACACACTCCGCACAACACACACGCAGGCATGGGGCCAACTCGTTTACCCCTTCTGCCCACCGCCACCAACATCCAACAGCCGCCAATAACAACAACAGTAACAGTAACAACTGCAACTACACAGCCACAACTACGGGGCTGCATGTGAATTTGGTCTCAAAAAAACTACTATGTGTTAATACCCTTGGTTCAAGGGTAATTGCAGTGCTACATGGTGTTTGCTTACCTGCCAGGATGTGCCAGGATGGGGGCACTTTAGCCTATAAGATATAGTGGAAATAGAATAAAGAAAGAAGTTGGCTTAGCCCGGAACACCTTGATCCTAGTAACTATAAGAGCTAGAGCTCGAAACTATAATTATAATATTCTGGGATTAACATTGAAACATTTTCTTTAATAAATAAAAAATATATAACAAAGCTATAACCTTGATATTTATGTTAAGACTTAAAATAAATATTGTGGCCAACGTTTTCTGAAAATTTGAATACAATAAAGGGACAAACCTGGGAGTTATTGATTAAAAACATTGTAACTTCTATCCTTTTATCTCGCTCGCACTTTTACTTCCACCAAATGGTTAGCTGCGCCTTAAACCGCGGTTCAAGAACCGACTGAGGCGTTTAAAAGAAAACTTTCCTAAAGGAAATACTTCCAAAAACCTCTTTCTTTATATTATATATAAATATAGGAATAACTCCAGACTCTCAGAGCATTTGGAATTCGCTCTGATTTCCCCTTTTTGACATAGTAGCAACTCTCATTCGCTGCTGGCCACGACCACGTCCAGGACCAGGTCCACGCACCTGTCCTGTCCAGAGCCATAGAGCCAGGCGGTCTGCGATCTGCGGTCTGCAATCTTCAGCGGGTCTTCAGGTCTGCTCCACTCTGCACTCGCCACTCCACACAGCACACACACCGTACTCCGTCGAGATCCCGGCAAGCGATCTGCAATCCGCACACTCACCTGGGCAGCCGAACTGCAACCTGCAGGTGTTTTGTTTGTTTGCTACTTGATTATGCTGCCGTCTGTGGCACTGCCTGCATAATAATAATCCGGCAATTAAAATATGATCGCATAATAACTCGACACTCGTGCGTCTGGCCGTGATTTATGGTTCAGCTTTCGGCTTATTTATAGAGATGGTCCACAGCTAACACTCGCTCCCCTTCACCGCAAACGCCGCAGACACCGAAGAATGAAGGAATTCTTCCAGTGGGGTAACTACTTTTTCCGCCGCTCGCCGCATACCTTTGCATTCGCTTAAAGGTAAATTGCTGTCGCCAAGCGCCAGACGATGTGGTATCCCCTCGAAGCCGCCGCCACTCGACAAACCCCCTTTTTAGTCCCCCTTTTTTATAATTTTTTTTTTCGTTTTTTGTTGTATTTTTTCTAACAAGCCGGCTTGGCTCGTTTCGTTTTGGCAAAACCCAAAACAGAAGACCGAAGACTCCGCCGAGCGATTGGATAGGAGACAACAGAAAAAAAAAATAAGAAGAGAAAAAATTAAAAAGACTGAGAAGCAAAAAAGCAAAACATTTGATACGCTCTCCCCCCTCAGAGCCCCCCGTCGGGGGAAACCCGCCAAACGAAACCCGCCGCCTGTGACACGGCCTGTCCGACTGTTGCTTCTAATAAATAATTTTAAATGCTGACTACAAAAACGAAGCGGGGCGAACGAAGTGAAGTTTAAGTGTAACCCAATAGCCAAGTCGCGTTCTTAATTGCCTGCGTGGGATGTGGGGCTGTGGGACATGTTGCTCCAGTGCCGCCGAGTCTCAGCCAGAGTCTGTCTCTCTATGGATGTGGATGTGGATGTGGATGTGGCTTTGGTGCTGCTGCAGCTGTGCAAAGTGGGCCAAGTGCCCACTACGGTGGGTCCAAAGTCTTGACACGCATTCGGGGGTAGTTTCCAATGAGTGTGTCTCACCGTCAGCCTCTGTTTCCCATTTGAAATTCCCATGTCCATATGGTCAGTTCCTAAGGACAAAACTTAGGAAACTTCAAAGAGTAATAAGAAAGGATAAGGAAGCAGGATCTTTAATAACTTTGGCATATCGAGTTTAGGAGATTTTAATAGTGTATTTAAAAGTATTAAAATTCCTTGGAAATTATTAGTTATCCCCTTGCAATGTTCTTGAAATAAAATTTAAGAAAACTAAACCTTGAAGATGATAAAAATCCCTTAAATTAATCATATAAAAACCCTTTTTCATAAACTTCCTTTCTTCTGTGGAAAAGCCCTTAGCCATTTCCCCCTTGGACTGGATGGATGGCCTATGACGTCAGCCTCTTTGTCGCCATATGCCCATGTGTATGTGTGTATGTGTCTCCCTGGTATGTGTGATGTGAGAAAAAGCATGCGTCATCGCAGCTTTTCTGTCTGTCGATTGCAATTTCACCAGCCCCCAGACGACGTCGATTTAGAGGGAATCCAGGGGGACGCCAGGGGGTTAGCAGATGGGGGTAGTTCTGCGTCACACACACACACACTCATGGAGTAAATGATAATTTCGCCATGACACGCAAAACACAAACACCTAAGCACACAGAACGTACCCATAACCGTTGTTGTACCCACTTTTGTTGGTCCCGTACAAAACTATACAATCAGAGAAACTAATTAATATTTGCCGAACAATACACGGTTAATAAAAATTCCGCTGATAAGATATTAAAAATAGACATTCAGAGCTCCCCCCTTAACTCCCACCCATTCATATCTCGCACACAGTGTGCCTCGTCGTAGTGCCAGTTGTGCCAGACTTAACGGCGTGTACTCTCTGCCGATTAGTGGAGTATTTCAGGGGGTTATAAAAATGTATATAATCTGGGGCAGGGATTGCAAAAATCAGGGGAAGCAACTAATAACATAATGGGGAGAGTTGCTGTGGCTCACAAACAGCAAATTGTGGGATTAAACACTCGAAGAGAAGGTCATAAAAACATAAAACCTCCTCCTATAACATTTAACCTCGATCTAATCAGTTTTGTGTCCTTGTTTTTATCAGCAAACTTTATTTTACAAGCCATTATATGTAAGTGTTATCTTTTAACACAATAATTCGGACTTAAGGGTGGATTAACTTAATTTTAAAGCCATAAAGAAAATTTGTTTTCTGAAGATGCTTCTAATTTACAGGAAACTCTTTAAATGGGTTTCCGTTCATATATTTTCTGCTTTAATTAATCGTAATTAACTCTTTCTATATACATTTACAACAATGTATATTTTAGAACTAAACTTTGATTTATTTAAATGTCCCCTGCCATACTTCATCTACAATTTAAGCAAAGAATTTGATTGAAAACTTTAACCCAACTTTAGTCGCATTTCCAGTTGGTCAAAGAAATGTATGAGCAAAACGGAAGGAAGCATGGAAGGGAAATCAAAGTTTTCAGACTCTGTTTTCCCTCCTCTCTCTAGGGAAAATAAAAATAAAAAAACCTCGTAACTTCCCCTGCTGCTCTGGTATGGACAGAAATAAACTAGATTACTAATACGCCGTGTTGTGCCACATTGTGCTCGGGGTTATTTACAGTCGGCAATTGCAACAATTTACTCAGTGCAGCCAGACAAAATGGCGGCAATGCCACAACCACAGTGTATGTGTGTGTGTGTGTGTACTTGTGTGTGTTTGCAACCTCGCTGACAGCATTTGGTGCGTGCCATTTAACTTGACAAGCTCATTTGTTGCAGCTACACAGCGAAATGTGTGCGTACATAGATATGCCAAGCTGGCAAAAAACGAACATTTGTTTACAATATTTATTTATTTATTTACATTCTTATTGCCCTGGCAGGCAGTCCGACAATGTCAGCCGCATTTTGGCAGCGAATCCAGCGAGAACAAACATTTCAATTGTCGGTGATAAACACTCGGCAAAAAAGGCTGTTCCGAAATGATAATAAAGTAAAGTAAATATAAAGTATAACTGAAGAATATTTCAGAAAGAATCAAAGAATAAAGCACTTTTTCTTAGTTTCTCCGAATTAAAAGATTCAGCCTTAAGCAGATACTGTCTTTTAAATTCAAAATACAGTCAAAGCGTAGATACATAAATCTGGGCTCATAATATATGTATCTCCTGGCAGGGGGGATTTGTAATGGAAGTAGTTTGGCAGTAAAGCACCTTGATAACAACGCTCGTGTGGCGCTTGGCTACATCTAACCATAAATCCCATAAATCCAAAGTCCGACGAGTTATTTCCCTCTTTTGTGGAACTGTGAGTGCCAAGGGGGTTAGATGAGCAATTTGTAGTCGCAATTTCACACAAATTATGCAGATGGCTCTCAGTTTTTCTCCAGACTCCATTGCTGCCATCGCTCATTTGTATGTAAATGTATTAATGTGCATTTATGTATTTCCTATGCAAAATTCATGAAAACTTGTAAAAAAAAATATATATATGTATATACGAAACAGCGGGTTGCCCATAAAAATGGAAGCAAAATTTGTGATAATCATATGTTAATTTCAAATCAACGCTGACGTTCATGTTGCTGCTGGCACTCCACTCGTAAACAGACTAATTTATATGTGGTTGCGGGCCACCATTTCGATAAACAAAAGGATAGTAAATGTTTATGAAATAATCGGTTGATGTCGCCTTACGTTTAGGCGGAAAAGTGATTGAGAAAAGTTAGCTGGAAGTGAAATTGATTGTGAAGAGAAAGATGGTAATTTATTGTAAAATATTTATGAACTTATAGAGAAAATGTCATGACAAGTTATCGTTGACAAATTAAGGTTAAAATACAATAACAAAAATGAATCCAAATACTCTTTGTAAACCTTAAAAGTTCCATTAAATAATTAAAAAACATACCTAAACTATTGAAGCATTTCCGATTGTGTAACTTCCCCTTAAAACGCAAACCAACTCATGTCTCAGATCAATCTGTTCATTAGCTTCGACTTCTCACTAGAATTTGGAGCAGAAGCAGGCGCCGTGATTTGGTCTCGGCATTGTTGTCGTAATTGAATTAACACCTACGGGGCAACGTCTGCCCATCTTTGTGGCAGGTTCAACGTCACGACACGACGTCAGACAAATAAACAAAAGTCCCAACCGAACGAACGAAGCTGATCAAGTGCAACTGCACAGCAAGTTTTCTTTTTCCCTTACCGAGCAGAAAAAATAGCAGCCAAGTTGTCACACAAGACACAAGAGCTATGCCCACTCCGATTCCCTTTCCCATTCCCAGTCCCAAGACCCCATTGCATGTCAAAGTCGAACACTGAAATCGCAGAGCGAAGATATATGAGCACATCAACGTGAATTAACAGACACATTAAGCGATAGCCGATCGCCGTACGGAGAACACGAGGCAACGCGACAGAAAAACTCTGGCAGCGAGCCCCAGAACGAAAGACTCTGGCAACGAACTTGGCCATCCGCGGAAGAGCAAGAAACGGAAGTCCACACACACACACACACAGCAGTGTCAGAGTCGGCACTGAATCACCTCTGGGGAATGTGGATTGCGGAATGTAGTGTGCCATATGCACAATGCCGATCGCATCACTCGCATATAGAGGTAATATTCTTTATGGCCATATCGAATTTCATGCGAAATCATATCGAGCAGAACAAAACGGAACCGATACGATCCGATCCGATCGGATCGGATCGAACAGAACTGGCTGTGGCGCCCAAAGTGTTGGCCACTAGCACCTGTTTGCTTTCGACAGCAGACACTGGCCGAACCCCTCTCCTCACACCTTCGACTTCATGGCACAAAGCAGAACTGAAAATATTCAAACAATTCGCATTTGCGTGCTAATCAATAAATTTGCCTGTGAAAACCATTTTGATTGCTGAAATCAAACGTAACTTGTAAGCCATCAAAAGGGGTTAAGAAATCGAAGGTGGGATACTCTTTTTGGAGTGTTAAAAGCTGGCAAATACTATTAGAAATAATGATAGGGGGTGGAAATCAAGGATCAAATCATTTATTTTATGAATAAATAAGCTTTTAATATTGCTCCTTCCTTCGCAATATTAAAAGCTTGTACTCTGAACTATGATTTGGAAAGTATTTAATGGAAATAATATTAAACACCGCAGAAACACTTCAAGAATAAATGTTTCCTAACGATTTCAATTCAAATCTGCATTAAGTTTAATTCCTAATAAAGTTTAACAGCTAAGGCAATCTAACTCCCATCAAATCTTTAAGGAAAACTACTTTGTATTTATTATAAAATGATTAAATAATAGGCACCTGCAAGCTCTGAGTGAATTACAATTACAATTCACATTATTTTACCCCACATATATATTTGTCTAGATAATTTATAATTGATATCAGCTAGCGAAGACTTTTGTATATTTTGTTTCTCCTGGCATTTCGGGGAGATTGTCATTAAACAAATGTGCCAGAAGCGGCTACCAAAAAAAAAACGAGACAACAGCAACAATAACGTAAAATTCGGGTTCCGCACGTCACTCGCTGGAATTCCCGTAAATCGTCTGCTCAAATTTGCTGTTTTGTTGTATTTTTTTCCTTAAATTTTTGTTTTTGTTTTGTTTTGTTTTTTTTTTTGTTTGTTTGGTCCGTTGGATGGGTTGTTTCTAAAAAATTGTTTACAGCTATACAGCGTTCATCTTCGATCAATAAATCCGGTTTTTTTCGAACAAAACAAAAAGAAGGCATCGCATTTTTCGTATATGTGTAGTTTTTGTGTATTTTTTTTGATTAACTTTCGCCTAAATAATTGCACAATAAAAATTGTGTGGAATTTCTGCTGTTGTTTTGATCGCATTTTTTAGCTGCTCTTTGTGGGGTTTTCCTTCTTTTTTTTATTGCTGTTTTTGTTGTACTTGGGCTCTGCAAAAAGCTAGACTTTGCACACACACTGACTGTGTGTGTCGTCTGTGTATCAATTAATCGTTCTGTTTGCTATTTATAGATTTTGCGGTAAATTCGCTAATAATACTCAAATTTCAACGAGGCAGCACCCGCACTCTAAAAGCCACCATATATGTATGCCCCGAGTTTATTAATAATTTGCCAGCCGAACCCAATGAGCAGTTAAGAATAATAAAAATCATTTTATATATGATCCATGATTCATGGCCATGACCAGTCTGTTGTGCAGAGACTCTGTCTCGGCTCTCGGCACTCGGCACTCGGCTTATATGGCCAAGAATCGGTCTGATGTTACGGGGTGACTAAGTCACAGAGGGAAAATCATTGGATTGATTTGGTCTGGATCGGGGTAATCTGGTGGCGGCGAGTCCAAAAACGGCTGTGGGTTAAATGTGTGGCTTAAGCTGATTGGCCCGGCAATCAACAGATGATCAAAATATATCCAAAAAGCCATAAATAGATATTGTGCAGATTTTGCAAAAATATGAACTTGAATCTTAATCATTAAAGCTTTGGAATCGAACTAAATTGGGCGATGATTATTGGGTGTGGGTTCTGAATTAGTTGATTATTGTTTTGGTCTATTGAAACGATCGTTTATAATTGTTATTATTTAATTTAGTTAACTAATTGATATAAACAAATAATATATCTCCTAAATTTCATTCAGATTGATTGATATTTTGCTTTAAGCTTACCTTTATAAATAAGTGTGACTCTATTTTCCGAATTCTCCCTTTCCTTTGATAAACTAATTCCAAATCTCGTAGAAAATCTTATTTAATTGCAGAATACATTATAGACTTATGCAGATTAATAAACAATCTTTTGCAGTATATTTCAGAGTAATAAAAACTGTCAAATTTATTTTCCGTTCAATTTAAGCTAAAAACAACTAAGCCGCATTTAAACTTTAGTAAAACTCTCACTTCTGTTAGGGGATTACTATATTAAAATATATTTATAATTACAAAATTAACCTGATTAAATAAATACATTTTTCCGCACAAAAAACCTAGATTATATTCAGTATTTAAAATCAAAACAAGTTCCCTTAGCTTAATAGTAAAACTCTCTCTTCATTTGATTTGATTTCCCATTGGAAAACATACATTTAATTTAGGAAAAACTAGTTTTGATCATTCAAATAAAATCCATTTAATTACGAATCGCATTTCTTTTGTTAGAAAAAACCCCACCAATTTATTTGGAAACTAAACAGAGAAATCTCGTTTAATTAAAGCGTACGACGTGTGACTTTTATGGAGCACTTATTCCGTCACATTTGGGATCGGCTCCGTTCTGTTCTGTTCAGTTTGGCAGTTGGCTTCGAACGCTATTAAAATCGCATTACCCATCGGCAGAGTAGAGAAACGGAGACCGGAGGAGTCAGGACCAGTTTGAGGTCTTCACTGTGGTCCTGGCACTCCGAACTTGGGCAGGGCTGGGCCCATCCATCGATGATGATGATGATGATGATGATGATGGCTAATAGCTTTGTTAGCTTTTGTGCGTTTCTGTGTCTGTCTGGGCTTGTGACTTTATTATGTCGTTCGGTGCATTCGTTTCTCCAAGCCATCGGCCCCTCGATTTCCCCTCTACACGGAATTGGTAAACTCCGACTGTTGGCCTGGCCCATTGTCTTGGGCAATCGTCAACTTCGGTTTCGGTTTCTGCCAGATAAAAAAAAAAAAATTGTACCAAAAATCCCGAACGCCTCTGGCCGCCCCGAAGGCCCTCAGCGATTTGACAAATGTGCGTTTTTAGCCATCTCATTGTTGTGGCAAACACAGACTTCAATATGCAAATACATTGAAATTAGTTGCCAGCCAAGCTCGGATCGGATCCGAATCAGAGTCTCGCGACGGGGAGTTGTGTGTGGCGGCTGCGGAGTTGCTATCAGAGCCGTCGGAGTCGTGTCTTGTAGTTGGCTCTGTGGAATTTGCATGATTTGCCAAAGTCTGTTCTTTTTTTTCTTCTTTTTTTTGGCGCCGCTTGCGGGGATTACGACTGATCTCTCTCGGGGTCTTAATGGCCGTAGGCTGGGTTGTAACTGCCAAAGAGAGGAGCCCGGCATTCCGCTGTTAATTGAATTAAGCCAGCGACATGGTCCACTCTGCGAGTAATTGGCAGGACGGACGGGGCTTTTAAGTGGAATCGCGAGATGGCGCGAGTGCGATAGGGAGCGGGTTTCAGTACGGGCTCCGAGGACAGGGCATAGGGACTGGCAGTGGCACTGGCTACCTGAGGGTAGGCCTACCTAGGCACAGACCATACCTACCGCCGATCATTAGAGGGGCTCCGTCTAGACGCCGTCTGCGTGCCATGCGTAACCCTTTTGGGAGCCACGGTATCGGCCAGAACTTACAGCCAGAACCCAACCAATTTGCCGCAGTTGAAGTGCAACGCAACCCCGAGTTCACTTAATTGCCATGGCCTTGTCGGCTGGGTTGACGCCATGTCGGGGGAACCATTAGAAAGCCTACACTGCCACAAAATCCATGGTTACACCCATGAAAAAAAAGATTAAAATATAACTTTGAATAACATTTTTATATTAAGAAGTAATTATAACAAAATGTAGAAGCCTATTTGGACAAGCAAAGGATCAAACCAGGATCATGGACACATTAGACTAGCATTTGTGTAAGCGGAGTAAGCAGAGCTCGGGCAGAGATACTTGCACTGTTAAAAACTGATTTAAGTCCAACATGAGTTGATCCCCATGTTCTTTCTTGGCAACTTTTCTCTCCGTGGAGACGCCTGGCCATATAATCACTGGCCGTCGGCCATTTTAATTGGCACGACACATCGTCCAGGTCTGTGACTCATGTAATGCCCTCGGATAACCAATTACACAAGCCATAATGTGTGGCGAGAGACAGGGACCCCAAGATCTTAGGAACTGGACCTCGAATTAAAGGCCGCCGCCCCCTCCGCTAATTTCCCGGCTATTCTTAGCGCCACAAACGCCAGAGATATTTCTCAACTCATTCACTCAATCGCACATTAACCCGCGGCATCAAAATAAAAACCCAACTGATTTGGCGATTTGACGTTTTTGGTCGATTTGGAAATTGCGTACACACACATGTTGTGGCACCCATTCATCGCCAGGGGCATTCGAAAACATGAACAATGAACCCACACACGATAAGCCCGCGGTACTGGCGCAATCCAATTGAAATCAGAACACGAGCCGCAATTCTGGGGCCCTTGACAAGAATCAAGTTAGAGTCCGAGAAGAATCGAGTATTTGGAATGGCACACTCTCGAGGAGCACTCTTGACCGAGGGGATTCACGGCCTCTCGCTGTTACAACGCAGCTAACCGCAGCCTTCCGTCCTAAACTGAGAAATTCCTCTTTCGGGGTGATTAATCTCAAGTTTTCGCACTTAATCAAAGTCGCCTAACAAAGAGCCATTTCCTAGAAATGGGTTTATGGGAGGTAAATACTATATACTATAGAAAATATGTAGTATTTGTATAGTTGAGCCCACTGCTGATTTACATTGTCCTTGTCAACGGCGAGTCGCTTGACAAATTGCAGCTAATCACCGGGAGCGGAAACGGCAGCAGCTAAAATCGAAGCGATCGTCACGTAGGCGATCGCTGCATTTGCTATTATTATTATTTTTTTGCTCATGTGTGTGTGCGTGTATGTTGTGTGTTATCAAGTGCAGAAATTAACATATTATTCAGGGTTCTATAAAGTCCAATATATGATGTTGAGCTTAGGCCTTATCAGTTGAGCAGGCACAAGTACCGATGGACGAGGCATATGGGGCTGTAAGTGGTGGAGAAGGGTCCTTATTTCGTTGGGAAGGAATACTTAAAGCCGTATAGTTTTATATATTTTATATATAAAAAGAATCTAGAATCTATGTAGATATATTTAAAGAACTTAATCTTAATAAAATATACATTTTTGGGAGAGTAAAAACATATTTAAAGGGTACTACTCTGGGTATAACTTCCTGCTTCCAAATCCAATAAATTCTCAAGTGCTTCTATTCCCTTCCCTTAATCACCAACCTCCTAGAGGGTACTCCCTGGGTTCATCACTTTCACCGGCCATTGACACTTGTTCGTTTGCCGGTGACATTTGTTAGGTCAAGCACCGATTTGGGCCGTCAAATCTCTCTTTCCCCATATATGTACATATATGTGTCCGCTCTCCCGATCGTCGATCTTCGATTGCCGCTGGGTGTGTCACACGATCTCCGAATGGGAATGGGAACGGGATCCGAGGCGAGTCTTGGGATTACGCCGGGGATTGGGATTAGCGCTTAGTGATTCACTGAGATTCGTATCCGCATTTGGTGCGTTTGCGATTGGTTCGGCGTTTCGTTGGCGCCACTTTGAAGCAGCGGCTAGAAATCAATAAAAAGTCCGAGAAAAAAACAACCGAAAGAGAAGTTGCGAGACAACAGATCTTTGGCGAATTCGTGCTTGTCCAAGACAAATAATAAAATATTATGCGCCATCGAAATTAATTATAACTCAAACAAGCATTACAATATTCCCTGGCTGGCGCCAGGGCCCCGTCAAAGATCATTAACATTTTTATGATCCGTCGAGAGTCGAGAGAGCAGCGTCGAACAAAGAGCCACCACACATAAGGCCCATATCTGTTGTTACCTGAACCAATACACACAGGCCGGCCAGCCAACAGTATATCCGAGTACGCGCCCATAAATCGCAAAACTAATAATGTCCAGGTTGTCTTAACACCTCTATATGTCGGCTCTGTCGGTGCTGTCGGTGAGATGATTCGCAGAATTTGAGGGCTGGCAAAAGGAACCCAAGTCCGAAGGTACGGACTCTCATCCCATATCTCAGCTGAGGAGGGAGTCATAAAACCCGAAAATTAAATGATTTACTGGATGGGAAATTTCTACCTCTCCTCCTTAATGCCTCTGGGTTGTGGCAAGTGCAAAGTCTCTGGGTCAGATTTTTTGGTTTCAGAACCAAAACAGACACACACACGCTCGGTTCTATATTTAATTTGAACAACAAAGTTGTAGGTACAAATTGGTACGAGACACCTGCAGAATATCCAAACAAAAATCTATTTTCGCCCGCTCCTCTGTTATTTTTAAACTAACCGGCTTGATTGTGATCTTTCTCCACCAAACACAATTTCTTTCCAGTCATAATTCACGCTAGCCGCGCGCTACCAGCCACAGAAACAAGCATTTATCGGGAATATATATTGTGCTAAGGAGAAAAAAAACTAATAGAGATTTCCGCGAACATCGACCGTCTGTGAAAATGTGTTGCCAATCAAGCGGCCAGGGGAAATCTTCTGCGCAGTCTTCATTAAGTGGACAGCAGCCACGGGAACCATCTGCCAAGTCATCATCGTCGTCATCAACATCATCATCAGGAGCAGCAGCAGCAGCAGCCACAACATATAGCCGTCATAGGCGGATACAACAGGGGCCGGTCCTCGTCCTGATCCTGCTGGCCCTGATCCAAGTCCAAAATAACGTAGTTGCCGCCAAAGCGGGCCAAAGTCTTTACGGTGAGTTTCCACAAATGGATCGATCGATCTATAAATATTAATACAAATAATTTGCAAGTGCCCACTTCGCAGACTCTTGAGATTCTTAAGAAATCATTTGGGAGGTTCTTTAAATAGAAACTATAATTGCTCAACCAATAAACGGTCTTGTATCAAGTAGCTGCAAGCTATATTTATAAGCCACTCCTAGTGTTTGGTTAGTTAAAAATAGATCTGGATTATAGATTCTTCGTAAACTGTTTGCATCTAGCATTATTATTCAAATATTAAAATTAATTAATAATCAATTAATTAAGAGATATTGCTCAATTTCATTGGGTCATGCCTCATAAATTCTCGGAACCGTCTCTTTCGCATAAAAACCTTGATTACCTCATCAATAATATTTTTACGATCCAACTGAAATCATTTGAGGACTGTTCCTAATATCATAATTATTTTATCACTTTTTTCGGCCATATATTTCGTTTCAAATCCGATCGTTAAACTTTCATCTAACCTTGATGAAGATCAACATTCTTACCCAGTTGGAAAATAATAATACCAAAAAAAATTCAGACCTCTACGACGCATCTAAGCGGCTTGCCCGGATTATGACTATGAATCATAGATTTTAGCTGATTTTTACGAGCTTATAACAACTTTAAGTGCCAACTGCATAGATTGGCTATAGGAGAGGGGTCAAATCGGTTCCGATCGCTTTTCCACGTAACTTTTAGTGCATTTAGCGATTGTCAACTGAGTCAGAGTCCGAGCTCTCAGACTAGTGTTACGGGGGCACTCGTTAACCTTTTACTGGGCGTTACTATATTATTGCAAGTCAACTTACACTGAGAACTACCATATTTCTAATATATTATTCATGCTAGAAGGGTTTTTGGAAATATATATATTTTGGGAGACTTACAGATTAAATATAATTCTAAAAGTATATTAAAGTAGAAAAAAAACAATATTTCACTGCGGTATCCATAGATTAAATAAAGTAAAGTTCACCAACAAATATTTAAAGATAAATTAGAAAACTCACAGGATGAACTTTGTAATTATTCCGTGCAAACTGTTGATCATATGATCTTGTTGAGTATGGTTAGTGGTTATATAATTTTTTAATCCTTAAAACATTAATTATATTAAGATAATACAAGTTCAACTTAATGAACTAGAAATTGATCATATTTTTGGGCATTCCCCTTTCTTTATAAAATAAATGATTTGCAAGAATGCTTAGTACCGCTCTCGACTGTTGTCAGGCGTCCGCCCGTTTCCGTTCCAAACACGTGCCGTCGCAGCTCCTCAGCTCCTCAGATCCCCTGCTCTGGCCCACCTCTGACCCACCGCTGACCCCCTCTTAATCCCCTCCTTCCACTCCATTGGCTGGCGCTTAATCTGCGACTGTGATTAATCGGCGAACGTCGCCGACGCCAGCGGTTCAGGGGAGGGAGGGGTGTCTGCTATATAGAGACTATATATATTGGCTACTGACTGAGCATTTCCAGCGTTGTCTCCGTCTCGAGCCTTCTTTTTGTTGTATTTGTTTTTATTTTATATTTTGTCTGGGCTTCTCTAAAAAAAACAGACTGAGTGGGCTTTTTTTTATGGATTTTCGAGTGTGTTAAATGAAAATAAAAATCGCATAAATTAGATATATTGCAATGCCGATATCGGGTTACTTGAACCCCAGTTCATTAAGTGTTCTAGTCGAAAAAAAAAAGAGAAAGGCGTCTCGCGGAGCATACTAAAATTTCATTCTTTCGTTTTTGTTGGGGGAGGAGGGAAATTTTCCGCTTGATTTAGGAGATTTGGGGGAAGGGAAATTTTGTTATAGGGAAAACCCAGCAGGACACAATCGCATAACAGGAAAGAGTCGACCAAGAACAACAATCAACCGGGGTCCGGCATCAAAGAACAAAGAGAACCAAAAACAAACAAGCGACCAAATTACTCAGATTGTTTCTGGGGGGGAAGCTGGGAGCTGGGAGCTGGAGCTGGACCGAGATCAAGTAGGAGGAACCACGATAATAATGCTGAATAAAACAAAGTCCTAAAGCCGCCCACGAAGATCAGAGCAAGACAGGAAGACCATGGCGAAGAACGAAAAGGTAGCTCGAATGGATCACATTCTTGCCTCCTGACTTATTCTGCTACACAGGAAGATTACTTGGGTAGTTCTTTCATGATTTATTTTCATTTTATTATTGATACATCTTTATCGGTCCGACAAATAGTTATAAATTAATAAGAATTTATAATAATAATTGTCAAAAAATGTATAAAAAGTTCTTCTAACATTTAGTTTTGTTGAGAACTTATTTTTTTCCTGTGTAGCGCCGGCGTCTTCATTTATCGCCGAACCAGCGGGTGAGAGTGAGGGGGATGGCGCGCGTGTCCGTCTGTCTGCCTGTGTTTATCAGCACATTGCAGGTGGTCCTCTTTCTCTCTTTTCTTTTCGGTTCGGTAAGAAGAAGAGCAAACTGAGCCTGCTGGGGTCGTGGCTCGCCCTGTCCCTCTCCCACTGCCGCCTCACCTGGATCATTGTTTGTACCTGTCTCTGTCTCCGTTTCCGTTTGCCTTTTGGTCTGCTGCTGCCTGATTGTTGTTGTTGTTGTTATGGCTTTTGTATTGCAGTTGTTGTTGGTGTTGTTGTGGAACATGTTTAACATGCAATGCTTCGCTACTTTTGACTTAAGCGCCAGCAGCGACGTCGGGCTAAGGCAAAGGTAAAAACGATATAAAGAAGCAACAACAACAGCAAACGCAAGGCGAGGAAGACGAGTAATTGCACGGAGAAAAATAAGGCATGAATAAAGTGAACAAAGATTTTTCTTATACAAATATTAGGTTATCAAAATGTAAATCATCATGCTATATGATCTTGGCCTATTTATCTCGCATTTTCCGATTTATATTTTGATATTTATATGTTTAAAAAACTCTTTCGAAACCTTTTAAGGCTTGTAAATTATTTCCATTTCTCTCCGTGCACTTTATACACACACATTCCCATTTATATAGTGGCCTAATCTCATTGACCTGTGGAATGGAGATCAGCTGCATAAGAACTCGGCGAGATGGGGTTTCGGCGGGGTCTGAGGTTCGGGGCATTGGGATTGGGAGGAGTCCGTCCATTTTGGGTCACGTGCTCGGATAAGATCTCAGTCGGTGGGCAATTTCCGGCGTTTGTACATGCCATGAATCGTCTTGTTTGTGTTTATTCGGTATTATTGCGTCAAGAGTCAACGTCAGGGGCAGGAAATGCAGTGGGTGGGGATTTTAGCTGTCAGAGAAGGGGATTAACCACTACCGACCGATAAGCTCTTTATCACTAATCCGCCTTATCCTTTCTTTACAGGCTTGAGGATGTCCTGCTCGAACGAGGGCGAGGAAGTTAAGCTGGATCAGTTCAATTGCTACAACTGCGAGTGCAAGGTGAGTCTTTCAAAGAGGAGTGCTTGGCACTTTAATTTTTTTCCAGCTACCCCCAATCCCCACACACACACACACACACTTTTCTTAGTTCCGTTTTTTAAGGCTCCACGGATCCTTGCCAAGTTTTGCGAGTGGAGCTCGCCTTTTGGCCTCGATAAAAGTCACTTAAAGCGAAATGAAACGAAATGAAATAACATAAACATGCTCGCTGAAATAAATCTCTTGTACTCCGGTTCCGTTCTCCTGCTCCCGCCCTTGTTTCCATCTCGCTCGCAGCATGGGACGACGCCAGTGTCCAGCCAGCAGGACATTCAGACTCGTGTCATTGCAGTCTCCGACTTCCTTAGCGGCCTGCCAAAATGAAAAATACCGAAAATGTGTAGAATATTTCACCAAGAAATAACCAAGCCAACGCACACTCCTCGTAAGGTCGAATAGTTTTTTGTCCTACCGTTAGCTACAAGCAGAGAAATATTACGAAAATCGCTAACAGAAAATCTAACTATCGTGTCTATAAATCAGTTTGATTCAGCCTCAAAGTCGCTCTCATGTTTCATTGATTTAATATTTAAAAAATACCTTCGGTCTTAGCTTTTATTTGTATTAAAAAACTATAGTAAACAACTTATTTTAAGTTATTTTAACAACTTCATTAAAGACTTAAATATACATTTTGCGCTCTGTGCACGAAGAACAGAATCTCAAACAGCTGACAATATTTTTTTGCCGGATTCAACCGAAATGTTTGAGTTTGTTTGCATTTGTTTGGCTTCAGCTCTTCCTCTTCTTCTGGCCAGCCCGCATTCCCTCTCACTCCATCGTTTTCCCTCTCTCTCTCTGCCTCCCAGAGGCCATCCCTGTCCCTCTCTGGTGAATTTTTTATGATCCAAGGTCGTCAAACGGGTTTCGCGCAGTGTGGGTCGCCCCGTGGTATTGGTGTGGCGGTGTGTTGGCAAGGGTATTCGGTTCGGTGTTGGATCGATCTCTATATACATACGTATGGATGTAGCCGATAGTCGGCAGTCGATCGTTTGACAAACACTTGGCGCCGCCGCCGTGATTTTTCGTCGCCAGCTACCAGGCGACGACGACCCCTCTCTTTCACTCCCGTCTCCAGCGAACACGGCAACCCTTCCTCCCTCTCACCCACTCGCTCTGACAGCTTCGTGTCGTCATTAAGCGAGCGCGTGCTCAGCTGGCTGATCGCTGGGACAGGGAGGAGACTGGCAATAGGGACAGGTGATGCTGTGACAGGGTTGCCAGCACACTTGGAAATAAATCAGAACTGTTTGCATTTTTTAATTATTCATTTATATGCTTACTAAGCACTTAAATAGGGATGCAAGTCTTAATTTTTACTCAAAGCTTGATCGTTCCTTAAAATAAACTTTATTATTAAATAAATTTGGCTTAAATAAAATGAAGTTGTTGATGATTTTGATTACTCCTAGAACGCTCTCTCTGGATTTTCCACCACATTTCAAAAGAGCCCTTAGATAGCTCTAGAGATAGCGTATGGCGTTACTCATCTTATTATAATATAAACATAGGTATGACTATTTTTGGAACCTATAAAGGTTTTTTTTTTGTGTGCAAGGCAAGCAATAAGAAAATATAAAATATTGTAGAAATAGTTATATTTATTTTACCAAAATCAACCCATATTTCCGGCCAGTGTAGCTGTCGTGAGCCTGCTGCTAATTTAGCGCTAAGCGCTGCTAAACGCCGCTGCTCCAATTTGAGCGGCAAGCGATCGAGCTGGCGCCGATCGAGCCATCGAGCGATCCAAGCGATCGAACCGATCGATCGATCGCAGAATCTTATTTTCGCCTGCGGCTGAGCTTCATTTCGCGTCGCGTCGCGTCGCGTCGCGTCGCGTCGCGTCGCTTCGTTGTTATTATTATTTCCATTGTTGCTGCTGCTGCTGCTGTCGTCGTCGTCAAGTGGGCGTAACCGAAATTAAAAAGCAGCAGCAAAATCGCAAAAAAAAAAAGGAAAAAAGAATACGATACTGGCGCCACCTTACTGGGAAGGCGCCGTCGCTATAGCTGTCTCTTTTCGCGTCGCTATCTCCGCCTCTTTCGCTCACTGAAATCATTAAAAGTTCATGAAATCGAATTTAACCCGAGCTGCTGCGATGCGATTTCTCTTAGTTTCGCTCTTAAGACTACAAAATACCGCCAAAAATACACACAAATTCCTCAATGGAGCGTGCAAGACGTTAAGGCCGTAATCGGAGCTTAACTCCATATATTTGATAATTAATACAAATATTTAAAATTTTGAACAAATCTGTACTTTTTAAGCAAACGAAACGAAAAGAACTTCTTCCTGTAAGACTCAGTCTGAAGTAGAGGTGGGAAAACGTCGATATTTATCGAAAACTTCGATACTTTTCCAGCTTCCGTTTGAAGTATGAGCTTTAAAATAATTAAAACTTGTATTCAATATAATACCTCTGAAAACTCTTAATTGTTGAGGTACTATCCTAATTATATTAATATTTTAGTTTATAGTTTTCTATTTTGACGCCTTAAGCCACCTTTGGGCTTTCTACAGAAATTTCATATCATGAATCTACCTTAATTAGTCTTCTTTTAGAGTTTCCTTAAATCCGTATCGAATTCAGTAGATTATAATTACTGTATGTCATACAAAATAATATAAATCTTCAAGTCTGTCCCCTCCACTCATTCATTTCTTCAATACGATGTCCCATTCAGTTTTTCGGGTGCTTGAAAAAGGTTATCATCGGGAGGCAGCACTGCTTCAATGAGGTCTCGTACTGTGTGTAACTCTCGCATTATTCCCACCCATTTAAGTCCAAAGTTTACGACTGGCGTTTATTGTATGAAATATATTAATATACGGGAGGGTATGCATAGCGACGGAGCTTCATATACACATACATATTTGCTGTGTGGTGGAAAATCTTCAAGGACAGGCCAAGAAAATGGGTAAAACTGACACACCCCTCGAAATAACTACAAATTTTCGGTTTTATGCGAATATTATGCTGAATCCGCTGAATTTCGCTCCTAATGGTTTATGATTTAAACGGTTCTCGGGATGTTTTCCTCGAATGATTGAGCCAGACTTTTATGTCTCCGTCGTTTGAATATTTTCTAAATGAAATTTGTGCTTCGGGTAAATGGGTAAACATGTGATTAGAGGTTAAAACAACAGCGGGTGATTGATAAATATTAACAAGGAACTTTGAATTAATATTAATGAGACATTAGATTCAGACGCGGCAGGATGAGAGGTAAATGGAAAGTGACACGGGGTTTTTACCCCACCTATATGGTATATGGTATATGGTATCTATTTAGCAATGCTAGATTAATATTAATGAAGGATTTACGATCGACCAGGGGCAAATCAGCAAATTGAAATCATTAGAGATCTTTTAGTGTGCATAACTTTGGCTAAATAAATTCACTTTTTGCGAATATGGAATTCTAGAGCAACGGGCAGAAACCAGATTTGGCCAAATATTTTCATACAGGTCTGCCAACTCCTTTCCTGCAAATTCTTGGGCATTCCATTCTAAACCCGATACTGGCGATTCCGTTTCTGCCCCTTTTTGATTCCAATTCCGATTTCGATTCCAATTTGAGCCGTAACCCACAAGTGACAAAATACACATGACCATAAAACCACAAGACTGTCATTACCATATTCACTCCGTGTCTAGAGCGACAGACTCCAGCCAACCTGGCCAAGTTAACTCCGAGCTAGTATGCACAGCAAGAAAATGTGAATGCCTTCAAGCTAATATTGTGACTAGCTTCGATGTCTTTCTTATCATTTAACTGATTGTGCCAAGAACTATTTATAATTCCTCTAAATCTTAAATGATACCCTCAGTTGGGATTCGAACCCGCTACTCCCAGAGTGAGAGCGAGATAGAAAGCAGGTTGCAACTCTCATGGCAATTATGTAATTAAACTCTTACTCTAGTATAGATATTACTTTAAACGTTGGGTGAATCTTTAAGATTTAATATCACAGAACCCTCCCTATATTCTTAGGTATATTTCTTCATAATATTATTCGAATTCATCTTAAATACGTATCCCCTTTTATTTACCAGTGTGGAGATGGCCAATAGAGCGAGCTGGCCGAAAGAGAGACGCAGACGGAGACGGTGTTAAAACTGATCATGTTTTGTCAAACGCAAGGTCGTTAGAGGCCGTTTGCAAATGTGGTTCTGCCACTGTGGCACACATAGATACACAAACACAAGCACAAACACACACACACTCCCCTCGACTTGTTGTTGTTGTTTTTGGTGAACTGCCGGCGGGCAAGAACCACAACAAAAACAAAAACAACACGAGTAACTCACGGCAGAAATGCTACTTAGCAGCTCAGGTTGCCATCGTGGCGCCTTCAGCCATCTCTTTTCTTTCTTTGAGTTTGGTATTAACTTGGCTTGCTTTGGCTTTGGCAAAAAAAAAAAAATATAATAAAAATGCCTCTCAACTTTCATGTTGGCTGAACACATTTTTCCATACCGGTTCCCGCGATTAAATAGAAAGAAAGAATTCCGCAGCATAAACAGCTGGCTGCGAGTTGTGTTGGCCAACACCGAGCTTGAGATTGGTAACGATTGTGGCCGGATTTCGAGAGCATGTGAACTTTGATCTGTCAGAAACGGCGATCGATTAGACTGATATTCCATCTTTGTCAGCTTATTGCAGTTTGCAAGTGATGCACCGAGAAAAACATTCGGATTAGTTACATTTTTAGAAAGAGGAAAGCGTGAAACCTTCTTTGATTAATAAAAGAGATTTACTTACTTAGAAAACTAAAGAATACAAGAGAAGGATTATTAAACTGCCAGGAAACCTATAACTTAAATATATCTAATTATACAAAAAATGTATCCTAAGTAATACAACTTTTAAATCTTTAAAAGAGTTTCAGGAGCTCTTAGAACCTTTCGATCTTCAGCAAAGTAGATATCGTCGTAATTCACAAGCAATTTCCGAGGCACCTGAAAACCAAATCAGATATATTTTGTCCGTGTAAAAATCGGGGGAAACTTGGAGGGGAGTTACGACAAAGTCGTACTAAAGTGCCATTAAAATTCCAACTAACAACTGCCATTAAAACTAATACGATGATAAACATCTCGGTGCCTGGGACCCGCGACTATGCGACTCTGCGAGACTCGGAGATCTCGAGATTTTCATTTTCATAACAATTGCAAATTTTGCACGTTGCGGCCCCATCCAAATTGAGATCCAATCTGGTTTGCTTGCACTAAATTATACACACACAAGCACACACTCAGGTAGGAGGTACGGTAGATACTCACATTGTTCGTAGCAACTGCATACAAATTAGTGAAATATTTTGCCTGTTTTTGGTCGACATCTATCTAGATTTATAGATACATTTACAATTAGTGGCGGCGGGCTCCGTTCCGACTCGGGCCTCTATTATTACGCTCGTTCTGAAGCTGAATCTGAATCTAAGTCAGAGTTTGAGTCTCGGAATCTGGCTTTAACCTGTCACCGGCGGCAGCTGGTGGATATCGCACACGGTTCGCGGCAATCAAGGGTTAAAGGCAATAGGCGATTGCACAAGCCGCCAGTTGCCACAATTTGACTTATGATCGACATCAATTCTAATGCGCCCCGCTGCAGCTGTCAGCGTGTCGTTAACAGCAAAATGGCTAGAAAATCCAGATGCATAGATACCTGCATATATATGGATATGTAGGTATATCTCAGCATATGTTACGAGTATATATATATATGTATTTGTGTGGGCAGGCAATCAGCCGAGGGATCAACTAACGAGATACGAGCACAGGGGAATTTTAAGGATAAATTATTGCAGCATAAATTACGAGACTTTGCATAATCCAAGCTTATTTTCCCCTACAGTCGACCTGGCCAACTTAATCGCACAGCGCAAAAAAACAATGGAAAAAAGGGATTTTAATTAATTGTAGGAAGTTCACGGACTTTCTGCTATATAAAGTATATTAAAACAAAGACTGTCATATATTTTGAATATTACCTTAGGATTCGCTAATTAGCTTGGAAAACCTCTTTTTATAAACCACAATTGTTAGCACTTCATTTTAGTATTCTTATGATTGTTATAAATTAATACCAACCCTTTAATACATATTCTTCTCTAAGAAAGTCATCTTAATATATCACAGATTTATCTAGTAAAATCTATCCCTAATTGTAGTATTTCTAGGATTGTTATAAATACCAAGACTTTAAATACTTTTCTCTAAGAAAGTCATATTAATATAACACAGATTTAAACGTTTCCTTAAGTATAGTATTCTCAGGATTATTATAAATAAATATCAAGACCTTACTTTTCTCTAAGAAAGTCATATTAATATAACACAGATAAATCTTGTAAAACCTTTCTTATGCCAAGACTTTTAATAATTATTTTATCTTAATATAGCACCGATTAATCTAATAAAACCCTTTCCTTAATGTCACTTGTACTCATCTAGTAAACCAGTTTAAGATATATGTAAGCATATTTTCCCTCAGTGCAGCTAACCCCAAATGAAACCAACGTCAAAGCAATCGCCACGCCCGAAACTAAATTACACTGAAGGTTAGAGGGCAGAACTTCATTGAGCAATTGCCATTGAAATACCATAAATCAGGTGGAAAACTGGGCTAAGAGTCTGTGTGGCGGGGGCTTGGGGATGTGCTCTGCTTCGGACACTCACAAATCATCGGCTCAGCGGCTCACTGACAGCCATCTTTCACATCGCTAAGCGCATTTGTGTAAATTGCGCATACGCCACATGGGCTTGCTGTGAGATAAGACTAATTTATTGTGTTGTTTTTATTGTTTTTTTCCCATTTTTATTTTGCAGAACGGATTCGTAAGCTGTCGCAATACCTGTCTACCCATCGATGATTGTTACATTCAGGAGAAACCAGAGAATTCCTGTTGCAGCAAGTGCAAAGGTGAGTTAGGGGATAATGTATGAATATTATTTAAAATAATGATTATATTGAAGTATATTAGATATCTTCATTTTATTTATAGTTTAATAAGATTGTATTTATTGTTTTTGCTATTTATTTGATAAAGTTTTAATGTTAAATCTCATTTATAAAACGATATAATTGTCAAACCTTTTATTAGTTGCCTTCTTTTAATATTTAAACCTAGAGCTTCCATTTCTTTAGCATTATGGTTGCAAAAATCATTGAATCTTGCTTAATTTCATTTCCAAATTGTATTTCTCTTCAGGTTGCATCTTCCGTGGCGTTCCCTATGAAAGCGGAGCAGAGTGGAGCGACCCGGAGGACCCTTGCCGGACGTACAAGTGCATGGCAACGGTGGTCACCGAGACGGTGCAGAAGTGTTACTCGCAGTGCGACGACAACCAGCTGCAGCCACCTCGACCCGGGGAATGTTGTCCCACCTGCCAGGGTGAGTATTGTTCCCTGTTCCCCAAACGATCAAATCCAGTCCAATACCAAGACCGAGACCAGTCCCCCCTCGGTAGCATCAGTCACTAAAATTAGCCGAAGACACACCGCTAATGCCTCATAATCGTTAGACAAAAGGAGAGTCGTTGAGCCAATGATTTAACCAGAAAAAATAATGCTCTACCAAAGGGTATTAGGCATGCCAGAGATGGTTAGGAACATAAAAAAAAGATATATACCTATTTAAAATTCATAAATGGGGACACACACACACACAGAAATAAAAATAGGCTAATCATTGCCTAACCCAAAGTAGATCATCAGCGATAAGGTCCCAGCATGTATTTTTTATGTCTCTATTACCGCCGAAAAATGATTTATTCATGGGGGCATTCCGATATACCAATATTCCGATATTCCAATGTTCAGAGCTCCGTTGATCCGCTGATCTGCTGCGATCTGTTTTGATCTGTTCTCTGTTTTTGTTGGCCCCGCTTATTTATGGGCTTTAAATTGTCTATTAAGGCGACAATGTCGCCCCGCATATTTCGATATTCGCATTGCGATCGTTTGCCGAGAAAACCAAACAAAGCAAAAGCATCGAAGCCACAAAATCTGGGGCCGTCCTATGACGCTGCTCCTCTATGCAAATAGCGCCGCTTTGGAAACTTGTTTCGCCTTGTGGAAAATTTCTTGGCCCGCCGCCAAGCAAATCCAAAAACCCAACTAAATCATAAGTGTCTAAAGTTAAATGTCTGCTGGGATTTCTCGTTGGCAGGTTGCAAGATCAACGGACAGACAGTGGCCGAGGGCCAGGAGGTCGATGCCTCCATCGATGACCGTTGCTTGGTGTGCCAGTGCTCATCCAATCAGCTGACCTGCTCCAAGAAGACCTGTCCCGTCCTCCCGTGTCCCATGTCCAAGCAAATCAAGCGGCCGGACGAATGCTGTCCGAGGTGTGCCCAGCATCAGAGCTTTATGTCGGTGCCAGGTGAGTTCATTTTACTTAAAAATTATAACTATAAATCATAAATTAATATAAATTAAATAATATAAATACATTTATAATTTAACTCTAGCTTTTCCCACTTAATTTATATTTCAAAATCTCTGCTTTCCAGGCAAATGCTTCTTCAACAACAAGGTCTATCCCGAGAAGACGCAGTTCATGCCGGACCGATGCACCAACTGCACCTGCCTCAATAGCACGGCCTTGTGCCAGCGTGCCACCTGCCCCATCTTGGAGTGCTCTCCCGAGTTCCAGGAGTTCCAGGACGGCTGCTGTCCGCGCTGTGCCGTCGCCGAGGTGCGCAGCGAGTGCAGTGTTAAGGGCGTCACCTACCAGAACAACGAGACCTGGGACATGGGTCCGTGCCGGAGCTGCCGTTGCAATGGCGGCACCATTCGCTGCTCCCAGATGCGCTGTCCGCCGGTCAAGTGTCGCGCGAACGAGGAACTGAAGCTGCCGCCGGGCGAGTGCTGTCAGCGATGTGTGGAGACCGCTGGCACCTGCACCGTGTTCGGGGATCCCCATTTCCGCACCTTCGACGGCAAGTTCTTTAGCTTTCAGGGCAGCTGCAAGTACCTTCTGGCCAAGGACTGTCTGGGGCACACCTTCGAGATTCGGCTGACGAACGAGGGACGAGGCACGAGGCACGCTAGCTGGGCGAAGACGGTCACTTTGAAGCTGCACAACCTGCGCGTGAATCTCGGCCAGAAGCTGAGGATAAAGGTGAATGGAACGCGGGTTCTGCTGCCCTACGTGGGCACGGCTGGTGGCCGGAATGTGACCATCGAGAGGCTGTCCGATGGCGGAGCAGTGATGCTGAGATCCGAGATGGGCCTGTCCCTGGAATGGGACGGCGCTGGCTTCCTGCAGGTCTCCGTGCCGGCCAAGTACAAGAAGCGATTGTGCGGCCTCTGTGGCAACTTCAATGGCAGTGCACGGGATGATCTCACGGGCAAGGATGGTAGGAATCACGGTGACGAGGAGGTTTGGCACTTTGCCAACTCGTGGCGCGTGGGCGGCCCCAAGTCCTGTTCCCGCAAACGCGAAATCCTGGCCGCGGTGCCCACCTGCGACAAGCGCAAGTCTAACTTCTACTGCCATCCGTTGACCTTGTCACAGCTGTTTGGAGAGTGCAACGAGCGGCTTAATCCGGAGAACTACATAGCCGCCTGCCGGATGGACGTTTGCGAATGTCCTTCGGGCGCCTGCCACTGCGACAGCTTTGCTGCCTATGCCCACGAGTGCCGGCGGTTGGGCGTCCAGCTGCCCGACTGGCGGACTGCCACCAACTGCCCGGCGGGATGGCGGCGCAATGCCACGTTATCGAACTTCCTGCGAAACGAGTTCTACGGCGAACCCATCTTCCGCAGGGGTCGCAAGCGAAAGAACCACCAGCTGCAGCTGCAGCAGCACAAGCTAAGCCGACACCACAAGCTCGGCAGCAGCCACAATCAGCTGGAGAAGCCGGGACAGGAGTCCAATTCCAAGGATCGGGATCGGCAGCGGGATGAGGACTTCATTGCGAAGCACGTGCCCAGTGTCCTGCTCTTTCCGCGTGCGCCGGATCGCACGCCGCCGCCCCTGCATTAAAGGGGGCGTTGGGGAGGGGACAAGCGGCTAAGTTTAGTTACTCATTTAGTTACTGCATCCATCCACACACACACACACACACATACGCATAGAAAAGTCTCATTGGAAGGGCCACTATTCATAGCATACTTTTGGCGGCCCAGCAAGTGAAAGGCAGTCGAGGGATTCCCCGGAAAATAACTGATTACAGTTGGATTTGTATAAGTTTTTAAAGAAAGAAACATTAATATAAACTGGGGGTTTAATTTTAAATATAATTAACAAAATTTGAAGTGAGGAAATTAATCAAAATGAAAAGATAATCAGTAATCAGCACGGGGAATCCTTCTACCACCTTGAAATCCTAGTTGAATTCGCTTCCATGACAGCCAGGCAACAGTATTAAGCTGAACGGTCCTCTGGAGTAGGTAGATATATGTATATCGGAATAGAATATATATATACACATGCATGCCACACATCATTCATCCATCCTTTTCGCCATTTATCGTGTAGCCTAAGTTTTATTTATTTTAGTTTTAGTAAACGAAGAGGAGTTTTTTATTCGGAGAGCCTGTTGTTTGTGTGTGCCTGTTTTATATTTGTATTCCTGTATGTGTGTTTTTATCGTCGCGCTAAACTAAACTAAATACTTAAATACTAAACAACTAAGCACTAAACACTAAAAACTAAGCCTTAGCTAAGTGTACTTAGAACTAAACGCAATCCTAGCTGAAATACTTGATAATGTTTGCTTAAAATTTAAGCTCTAGCGAGAAGGAGGAGGAGTAACGAACCTACCCAACAACTACTATATACTATATATGAGAATTGCACAAACAGTATTTATTTTGCTTAGTTCAAAAACTTGAAGATCCCACAAAGCTCCCCCTAAAAATAAAAAAAACAACACTTAACCAACTCGAAATTCCGCTTATCTCAAATCGGGGAACGCAGGCAGATGAAGAATTAACCAACTTTTTACCCCAAAAAAAAACTGTGTTAGTATTTATACAACTACAACTACATACTACTATTATATCGCCAACTATTTATGCACTTAACCGGAGGATAACAAGGAGGGGATAACCACAACTCTTTGCCATTTTTCAATTTTACAATTTAATCGACTTTAAAGTTAATGTAATGTACGATAATTATCTCTTTATATACTATACTATAACACTTACTTGTATGGCTGGATCTGTAAATTTACAAACAATATACTTGAGAATATCCCAAAAAAAAAAAAACAAAACAAAAAAAAACCATCAAATGAAGAAAAGAACAAAAAACAAAACAAAAAACAATGCCACACACAATGCAAGTGGATCAAATGAAATTTAAATATATAAAAAGAACAATTTAAAAGTCGTGTTTATCTTAAGGGAAAGAAGCATCGAATAAGTTGGGATGTTATTAAAAATTTAAACATGGGAACATGCGTGAATTCTTTTAGAAAAATATAATAAGAAAGTAGAGCCACTTGGTACCTTTTAATATATATTAAACCTTCCAGGAATAGTTTGTGCTTAAAACTTTAAAATTCCACATTAGTTTGAGAGGTTTTAAAGCCTCAAATAATTCTCCAACTTAATATGCTCTGAATGCAGCTCGAAAACTAAAGATTAAATTTCTAATAGCCGCCTGTAAAGATTTTGGTGAAATCAATGCTTAAGCCATTAAGATGGGACTGCAGCTGACCGGGAATCAAATTGCCTGTGGGAATGGCAACTGCTGACTTTATTTCCCTCCCAGTTTCAATAGCAAAAAAGAAAAAAAAAGTGTAAGATCCCCCAGAATACTTGTGTTTATTGTTGTTCATTCGCTCGTGTGTGGCATCGGTTTCAGAGGCACGAACTCCGATTCCAGCGCTCAATGACTACGACGACACTGCGTCTGGGGTGGACTCCCGACTACAGACTCCAAACTCCCGACTCCAGCAGACTGCAGACTCCAGGAAGGAAGTGGAGAGCGAAGCCAAGGGCCACTCCAGAGTCCGAGTTCAGTCTGGCTGGCGTCGAATTACGGGGCATGGCCATTAGCCATTAGCCAGTTGCCAGTTGCCATTTGAAGGCAATGCCAATTTATGCATGTTTGCTTAGCAATAATTGTCAGCGATGTCTAGGGTCGATACCCAGTCCCCAAGCCCCTGCCAATCCAATCGGAGACCAATTGCCAGGGCAAGTTTGTCTGTAATTCGAATCGGACTTGCTGCTTGCCACAAGCTGGGCAGAAACTTGGAGAATTCCAAGAACGAGGCGGGCGCTCGTAAATTCAAGCGATCCGATCACCGATCGCCGGCGATTTTGAAGGAAAACACAATCTGGTTGGGGGCCCATTGAGGAAGGCAGGCTGCACAGAGAGAAATGAGCGTAAATTGATGATAAATAGGATAAAGAAAACAGGAGTTTCTACTGTTTTCCATTCATTTTTTATATTTTCAAATAAATTCATGTAACAAACGATTCAGTATCTAATTTTAATCAAATTAAATATTAAATTATATCTGCTTTTATATTTTTTAAATGCAAGAACTTTTGGAATGAGTATCTTTTGAATATAAAGTACAATAACAATAAATAATTAACAAAGAGAAGCCTTTTAAGCTTACTATTCAGTTGTTATCTGATTAATTTCTATGGAATATCTAGGAATAAGAACAAAATACAAAGAAACACACGTTTTAGTGATCAATTTTTAACGATTTCTTCCCTGCATAACCCACAGTTTTCTGGGGGTTAATGATCACTAATTACTGCACTTAGTGTCACAAGGGATCAAGATATTGAAATTAAGGAATATTTTGAAGTAAGTTTTATTAGTTTTTAGGAAATATCTGGAAATAAAATCCAAATAAACAGAAACGCAAGTTTTAGTGACACATTTTTAATGACTTCTTCGGTGCAGAATGTACAGTTTTCTTTTTAATTCCTATACAATTTTATTTATAGCTCCTCCAATGTCTAAATTAAGTTTAAGATGCCTCCCTAAGTACGTAGGATTTTTTCTGAGTGCCATACCACGCAACAGGCACGTGCACTGAATCCTCAAACAAGTCGATCGATCGCTCAGGTTGTTGCCACTGCACTTTGCTTCACTTCACTTCCAATTGCCACTGGCCCGCCTGCAGCCTGATTGATGTCCGTCTCCTTGTCTCCCCTGGATACAGATTCTGCTGGTGCTTCTTGAGAAATCTTGGACTCTATCTGGTGACATCTGCCTTTGAGCGCTTCCGCGTGTCCGCGTGTCGCTCCTCTGGAGACGCCGCTCGACGCGTGCTCGCGCCTTATCGGGCGCTAACCTGTCCATATCGGAGCAGCTGCCTCATAGCCCCAAGCTCCGTGGGGGCATCTGCTGGCTGTGCCAGCGATGGTGTGGCGCCACGGCGTGCGCCAAATTTGGCATTCGGTGAAATGTTGTCTTCTGTTGAAATATGGACGAGAGTGGTGGTCGCTGCATTCCCCAAGGGGCGACATTAGACGGCGATGGTTCCATGTTCTTCATAATTCATAATTTAAGGACCCCCTCCAGACACTCCTCCAGCATTTGTTGCCCCTCTGTATGGCCACTTAAAATCCACAATTTATCAATTCCTTCTGGCAGGACCACGAGATGGCCGGCGATAAGCCGCGACGAGCAAGGACAATCGATGCCATTGGACATGCATCATTTTGGGTGCACAAAGAAAAATAAAAGTCACAAGCTAAATAACAAAGAAGACTGTAAAGGTTTTAAAGAAAAATGCTAAAGCAAAACAAAGGATAAAAAATATTAATAAAACTTTAAGTCTCCTTAGGTTTTTTAGGGAAAATAAAGGTAGTATTAACTTACTTTATAATTTGCATTTTAGCAATATATTTTTAAGTGGTTTTAAGTTTTATTAACAAGTATGTTTACAAGCATTAAAAGCAGGACAAGAAATCTGTTATATAGTTTTAAGTTTAACAAATTAATAGGCATTTTATAGTTATAGAATCTATACAAATCCAATAAAAATATATTCGAAAAGAAGTTATTACAAGTAAAATAAACATATTCATAAATGAGTTGATAATTAAAAGGTTTTTATACAATGTTCAGAGTATTACATTTGATATTGAAACACTCAAAGGAATTCTTTGACTGATTGATGTTTAGATTGTATTTAAAAGTACTTTTTAAACTATTTTTCTACCAGCATGCCTTAAGTTATTACAAGGAAACACTGCTATCCTCTTTTAGAAAATCCTAAGAACTAAATTCAGAGTTCCCAATCTAATTTCTCTTCGTGTAAAATGGGCATCCAAGGATGCGACTTCCTAAGTGTGCATAAGCGAGTGGAAACGCATGAATCATCCGTTGGATGCGTGGGAGCAGCCATTGTCATCTTTGTCATGGGGCTTGGCCATTAGCGCATAGCATCCATATGTCAGCGGCTTCCAGAGCCAGAGACACATCGCCCACGTTCACATCCAGCTTGACTCAAGGGCTGCACTTCGCCGTTGGGGTTGCTGCTGATTTTCCATTTTCGCAGTTTTTCCGGATGTGGGAAACCAAAAGCTGTTGACAGAACTGGACAAATGGGGGCATTATTTATGTTATTGATACGGGGCACTGGCAGCACGAGGAGTGGGGAATATACTAAAGTGCGAAAGAGTGCGGCGGCGGAGTGACAGTAATTTGTAGCATACTCTCCGGCGCTGACCCAAATGCCCCCAAAACGGGGTGGCCATCCCCAGTTAGATTCACCATTAGAAGTGGTGGGAAATCCAAAACAAAGTGGGGAATGGATGCTGGAGATCAATGTTTCAGTAGTTGGAAGAAGTGTCCTTATATTTCTAAGGTTGCTTTAAGACTTTAATAAATTTATTTGAATTTTATTTTATAAATACAAAAGCAGGTATCTATAAACATTAAGATAACTTCTTTATTGAGTTATTTATGCCTTTAAAAAGTCACTTTTGAATGAAGTTAGATTCAGTAGGTGGATGAAGGTTGCTTTAATTTTTTTTTGTTTTTTTTTATTTTTTTTTTTTTATTATTTTTAAAGCTATACGGGGACATCTGAAGTCCCCTTTATCACCTTAGTTTCTGTTGATTCAGCCCAGTTGGGCTCGCCTGCTGACCTTTATAGGTGTAGCGTTTTCAATATTAACAATAATGTAACAAATAACAATACAATAACAATCAATACAATCATAATGGACAAAATTTCAGCTATCTTCGTCTGTTTGGTGCTCTGATGATCAGGTCCCGCGGGTAACGCCTAAGGATCCTTCTCGGTGGGCGTGTCCTGGTTAACTCATTGGCCAGCCGGTTGCGATGCCGCTCGAATCGCTCATGGTACCGACTAGAGTGCATATTGATCTCGTCAAAGACCGTGGTCAGTTCAAGATCCCTATGCAGTGTTGCGTTCCGAACAAAACACTCACAGACCGTGATTTTCCTCGCTACCTTGTTCTGCTCTATCTGGATTCTTTTAATCTGGGAGTCATTTGCCAGACCCCAGATTTGGGTCAACTTGTTGCCAAGTGATAATTTGCTGCGCGGACAGAGTAGCCAGTTGTGTTTAACCACCGCTGCTCGTACACGGGTTCTCAACGCAGTCAAATTTTTTTCGAAGGTCAGTCTTCGATCTAAGGTAACCCCAAGGTATTTTGCAGCTCTACTTTGGGGTACGGGGGCGTCCTCAATGCACACAGCCGGCGGCGTTGCGGACATTGGCCGACTTGCTGCTGTTAATGCCAATGTTCCAGCGGCTTGCCCATTCCTGGAACATAGTGGCATAATACTGGATGCCGTCAGCAGCTTCAAACTCGCATCGTGACTTGAAGGTGACGCATACGTCGTCAGCAAGCGTCGCCAGCATCGCAATACCCGTTTGGCTGTCGTCAGGCAGCGGCATATCGTAGCTGTACAGGCAGTAGAGCAAGGGACCTAGTCCACTTCCTTGCGGCGCGCCAGCTGCAACTGGGTGCTCAGTAGAGAGCTCGGAGTGGAACCGTACCATAAACTTCCTCTGCTCGAGGTAGGATTGCAGTAGGTGGAAGTATGGTGCCGGCAACGTGTCCTTGATCTTAGCCAGGAGCCCAGTATGCCAGACCCGGTCGAACGCTTCTCTGATGTCCAGAAAGAGGTCGTTGCAGTACTCCTTACAGTGGAAAGCAACCTGAATTTGCTCGACGACCCGATGGAGTTGCTCGACTGTAAAGTGACCAGCTCTGAATCCGAATTGGTACTCGGGAATAGTAGCAGTGGCATCATTTATTGCTTTGCTACTCAAATCAATTATGGCAGTGCAAAGAACAGCTCTGATTGGTCTATTGAAAGGACGGCCATTATTAAATTTTGCCAAACACCGTTATAACTTATATTCGACCCAAATGAGCAGCTGAACACTGTACTTCCTGAGCACTTCTGTTCGCCTGGTATCAGAAAGTTCCAAAATGCTGGAAACTGGTTGTTCTTTGCACAAATGAACACAAATGCACAAATCCAACAACAATAATTAATTAATTCACAATTTAAGTTATTCGCAGTAAACATTGTGCGTACTAGGCACGCAGAAACCATCAGCAAGCAGCTGACCAACTCACTTAGGAATCCTGAGGTAACGCTTCCTGATAGAGGAGAAATTAAAGATCAGCTCTGATTGGTCATTTGAAAGGACGGCCATTATTAAATTTAGCAAAGCACCGTTATAACTTAGCAGCAGCTGAAGTAACGGTTCGTAAGAGCGGGAAACGCACAGAAAGGCTTCTTATTGGTTACAAGAAGGAAGCGTTCCGTTAGTTTGAGCTTAGTGATGAGCAAACACAGCTGATCGCAGTAAACGTTCTGCTGGGCCGCGGTTACTGCCTGCGACGACTCCTGTTCGCCTGGCATTAAAATACCGCCAAAGGCAAATAAATATATCTAAAATATAAAATATATATATAAAAATTGCTCGAAGTATTGATTTTTGTACTAGGCACGCAGAAAACATTAGCAAGCAATTGACCAGCTGACTTAGGAATCCTGAAGTAACGGTTCCTTGTAGAGGAGAAATTAAAGATCAGCTATGATTGGTCAATTGAAAGGACGGCCATTATCAAATTTTGCAAAGCACCGTTATAACTTATCTTCGACAAAAATGAGCAGCTGAAGTAACGGTTCGTAAAAGCGGGGCACGCACAGAAAGGTTTCTGATTGGTTACAAGAAGGAAGCGTTCCGTTAGTTTGAGCTTAGTGATGAGCAAACACAGCTGATCGAAGTGAACACGCTGCTGGGCCGCGATTACTGCCTGCGACTACTCCTGTTCGCCTGGTATTAAAATACCGCAAAAGTGAAAAATAGGTGAATTTTTCTATGCATTGCAATCAGATTGTTTCTGTATAGCACCGCCAAAAACATTACCTATGTCAGTGAATAATATAGGTTTTATTAGAGATTATGCTGGAATATGGGTGATAGTTATGCTGTATCAAATATGAGGAATTAAATGTTGTTTATAATATATTATTTATGTTTTTATATTGTAGAAAAGTATAAGTATTATATATATATTTTAATTTAAGATAGGTTTTAATAAGGGAAGGCCTATAAATCGTTTGATTTTCATGATGTATCATAGAAGTATAGAAATATAGGATGCTCCACATATCATTAGGGTTTTTAAGAATCTTAAAGGGTGTCTAGAAGTACGACAGGTCAGTGCCAGGTCAGTGTCAGGCGGCACATCACCTGCTCATCATCAGCCTCCTCGTCGTCGGCGCCGCATTAATAATTCAAAGCGAGCAGCTCGGCGAGGCGAAAACTCAGCGGGGACACGAACCAGAGCTCGGCGAGGTGAATTCGCCGGCCAACGGTGCGTATGGCTTCAGATTTTCTTGCAATCTTTTTGAAGAATTCTTCTACAAGAAGTGTACAAGAAATAGGATATGGAAATAGCAAATAGCAAATAGCAATCGTAGGCCGCGCAGCGTCTTCCACGTCCGCTGGAGAGTCGCGAAAATCCGGCGATTAACTCCTCTAAGTTGGCCCCGCATCCACGGCTGAAGGTGTCCAAGAACACCAAGCTCACGCTGAGCCCCAAGCTATACTTCTGCCATGACAAGCACTCGGAACTGTGCCACAACAAGACGCAGCAGTTCCGGCAACGCATTGTGCAGACCTTCGAGAAGGCCATGGCCAAGTCGGTCAACGAGTCCCAGGCTAATCACTACAATGTGGACTACAAACCAGTGTTTGGGGACAGATTCGAGGAGCAGTACTATCCCTCCACCTGTCTGGTGATGGAGGCGGGAGTGCGAGTCCTGCGTAGGAAGGATGAACCCTTTAATAAGCTGCCCTTTGGTCGGCTCTTTCCGCGCCAGAAGCTCTTTCTTTTGAAGTTATTTAAAAAATGATCTCAAAGTTCCATTTATAGTATATTATCAACATTTTTAACATATTTTCGTCAACAAATCAAAGGCACCAGTGCCGTTCCGCACCGGCAGACCCACCATCAGGCGACTTGACGGCGAGTTCAGCTCATCCGGCCGGCCGAATCCGGCTGCGCTTCTCAGGAACTGCAAACTCGACTCGAACGACATCTGCTGCAGCGGCGAAGAGGAGTGCTCCATGCCCTTTCTGGACAGCGGCTGGAAGGTGCCGTCGAAGGTCATGTAGTCCGCGATCAGCGACAAATGCCGACGATCCACCGT
>VNJM01000624.1:0-141979 GCA_008042475.1 Drosophila kanapiae | reverse complement strand
ATACTTCCATATATTTGCGAACCTTAGTTATTTTCTTAGGAAGGTTTTTCTAAAAGTCGAAACGGCGGTCATAAAACCCACGTGTATATTATGGACGTAATGTATTCTTGAAATGTATTTCGTTCAAGCTTTTTTAGTCTACCTTCAAGACTTCTTTCTACCTTCAGTTATTCCTATTTATTTCTCCTTACTTTTTAAATTAAGCTCACAGAAAAATTTCTTAAAAGTAACTTCCTTCATGCTCAAGAATGACACATTAAAGGAACTTTAATTTACCCTCCGCAAAGAAATCAGGTACACACTCTTAAGTAAGGACTAGTCCCCGGCAGGAGTTCCCTGAACTAATCTTGGTCCTGGCACTCAGCTGATCCGCCAGACGGAGAGCAGATGTCTGCCAACCATGTCCTTTTTCTTAACCCCCTGACCCCATGTGCGAATTAGCCACCCCTCTGCCCTGGGCTACCTGAGCGATTGGTTGTAGTCCAAGGAGCAAGATAAAGAACCCGGTGTTTCAAAGTGCTTTGTGTTGTGCATATTTCGTTAACAGCAAGCCAGAAACGAGAGCAAGAAACCAAAGAAAAAAAAAAACAACCAAAAACCGGCGGCAACGGCGGCCCAACCGAGACCCAAAAACAGTAAACCCAAATTATACGGCCTGAAGTTTTTATGACGCCCATTGCCACCGGCAGTCAGCATAAAATGTGCCAAAAGGGAGGGAGCTCTAAGGGGGGCCGGAAAGAAAAATTACTTTCATTTTTATTGCATTTGTTTGACCGTAAAAGTGTCGAAATTATTTGAGATGTACAAAAACAGAAATTAATGAGAGTCATAAAACCGTCAAACTTAAATTTCGAACAGGCGCTCAGCAAAGAGAACAAGCGGAACACAAGAAAAAGCAGAAGGAACGTCTCGACGGCGTGATGCCCTATAGGTACAAGTTACATAGGTATACTTATTAATTTGCATTTAGGGCAAATCAATTTTATATAATTAAAGCGCACTTAATAATTTATTAAAATAGTTTAATAAAATATATATTTATATGGCAGAATCATGTCTTTATGTTCAATATACCTCATATTCTACGTTTACTGGGTATTAAAAGAGAGAGAGAGAGAGAGAGTGACACCCACACGCATACACACGAAAGTCAGACAGCGACAGTGGCACACACACAGCCACGTGGTTGGGCAATTACCGTTGCCCATGGAACAGGGCAAACAAAAAGAGAGACGAGGGACTGAAAGAGAGGCTGAGAAGTACATAACTGACCTGCGATCGCAAGGATGACCTTTCCCCTGTAGGGTATCCATATCTATACTATACATAGCTGTATGTGTGCCTTTGTGTATTCAGGATTGATAAGGCAGCAGGACAAAAGGAAACAGGGAACTGTGTCCTTGGCAAGGGGTCTCCGTCTGTCTGGTCCTGATTTTTTGTTCGGGGTGTGGAAAATTTCTCACACTCATCAGCTGTCAAAGGAGAAAAACAGCTCTGTTGAACTTCGTTCCTAAATAAACCATGCGTTCCACACGAAAGAAATAATAACAATGCTTAAATATTTTCAGATAAAATTTCACAAAACTTTATTTGCTATATTGTATGGGATCAGAGACAGTTTCGAAAACACCAGAGTTTGTTAAAAACGCTTCTAATTATTGCTAATTTCTAAGTAAACAATAATCCTAATTTACGATGCATTTTTTGTTTTGTATGAAATGTGCGGAATATATAATATAAATTACAAATAGTCTAGTCTCATCGTTGTTTTTTGGGAGTTATGTGAATATTATTTTGCACAAGTTTTGCATTTATTCTTAAAACGTAGAACGAACAATTTCCCAATGAAATTAATAGCTAAACATACAAATACGTGTAGTAGTGGTGATGGGTTTGATGGGAATATAAAATATAGCGCTTGGAGAGACAACGCCGATGTGTTCGGCCAGCAAATGAACTCGTTGCCCACTCTCTCTCGGTGTCCACAGCTCCGCCACTCGCTCCCCACTGAGAAGTCGTCCCAGCGAGAGGAACAGGCGGGCGTCCAGTTTCCGGCATCCAGTCAGTCCTTCCGGATGGAAGGACTCGCCACCAATGGCCAGCTCTCGGGCCACTTGTGCGCAGGGGGCAGAGGTGCCGGAGCCAGCCCTCGACAGCGGGGGGGAATACTGCTTCAAGGGACTCCAGCAGATTGCGTTGATTTGAGGATTGTTTACGAGATTTTGATGATGGATGATTGGGTTTGGTCATACGACTACGGGTATTACACAATTGTAACGAACACGAAACGAACAGAATAAGGAATACGCTACAAATTTAAAAATGAAAAACAAATTAAACTAAACTACGTAGTCTGCAGTGTGTGAGTGTGTGGCGGAGTGTCTGGTTCTCAGACTACTTCCGCAGGCTCTGGCCAATGATGGAGTCCATCAGTGGCCCGCTCAGCTCCGGTCGCAGCGCAATCTTCTGGAACTTGCTGCCCTGGTACTTGTTGTAAATGGCCTTCAGCTTGGCCTGTGGTGCGTCCCGGGCCAGCTTCGCAATTTGCCTGGTGATGGGACGCAAATGGGCGGCCGAGTACCGAGAGTAGAAGGTCAGAGTGGGCGACCAGTGGCGATCGTTGAATCCCGTGGCTGCCCGGTAGTTACCATTCAACAAGTGCAGCGACAAGAACAGCGACGAAGCGGCAATCTGTCAAGAGAAGAGTAATGGTTATATTTTGCAACAAGTTTGGCTGTGATTTTATTTATATTATCAACGCAACCCACCTCAGAAGGCCTGTAGCTAGCCAGATCGTAGTCCACGGACGCCAACTCAATAAAATACTTGGCCATGGCATGATGCTCGTCCTCTGCGGCGGCAGCCTTGGAGTAACGACGCAAGAAGTGAATCGGCAGCGGGCGCGACAAGTTGCAGTCGATTGCCTTGAAGATTTGCAGTTCCATCTGACGGATCTGCCGGGCCGTATAGGTGTCATCGGTGATAAAGACAAAATCTCCGATTGCCGGCGGGAACAGCTCCTCGTACTTGGTGGCTATAAAGAGAGCTGTGACGCCCACCAACTGCAAGTAGGTGCGTTTGGTGTCCTTAACCACCTGCAGGTAGCGATCGATGATGGCCACCGCCAGCTGGAAGGTCTCTGCAGCCAGATGGAACTGCAGGTGAACCTCGTTGATCCAGTCGATCAGCACGGCTCGCATTTTGTGCGACACCTCCTTCTGGCCCGCCAAGTGATCCTTGAAGATGGGCTGCTGCTTCTCCACCTGGTACAGATAGTCATAGATATCGTTTACATATTCAGAGACCAGAACCAGGTTCTCCTTGTCATTAGCATCGATATCCTCGACTCCTTCCAATCTCTTGGTCGACAGCGACATGGTTGCGGTGGGCATTGTCGGGGTAATCACAGCCGCCTTGGCTGTGCTGGTGACAGCCGTACCCTTCAGGAAGGACAATACGCTCGATTCCTTCCTGACTTCCGGCTCTTTGCGGATAACAGCCACAGGCTCCCTACGAATCCCAGATACACCCATCACGGGCTTGGCCAAAGCGGCACGCAACTTGGTCAGCGATTTCTTCGACAGATTGCTATCCTCGCGCTTCAATGTGGGCTCATTAACGTTCTCATTGGAGCTCGCCTTGGCTGTGAAGGATTCAAGGGATTGTAGAAAATATAATCAATGATTTTTAGGGTTAAAGTTGGAAGTTCTTGTTATATAAGGAGTTTCGGCCTGTTGCTAAACTTACCCTTGGCGGTCTCAACAGTAGTCTTGACCGGAATTGGGTTGCGAACAGAATTGGAACGCAAAACAGTGGTGGTCTTTGGAGCAGCTCCATTGGCGACGGTGGCCAAGGGCTGCTTCTTCCAGTGCGTGTCCACGCGTGCCTTTGCATTTCGCAGAGCATTCGTCAGCTTAAGATCCTTGGTTCTAATATAATTTAAATATAGATCTAGTAAAACCTAAAATGGGACTATGACCAGATGGAAACTCACTCTTTCTGGGCCGCATCCTTGGCGGCAATGGCGCGGTTTAAACCGCGATTTTGTAGATCGCCTAAAGCGGCGCGTTTTGTATTCACCTCCTGCGAAGGTGCTGTCAATTTCTTTAATTGCACTTGGTTTATATTCTCCGAGGCGTTCTGGGGGAATAATAGGGAATTAATTATAGATTTTCCAAAGTCCGGTACAATCTAATCTAGTTTAGAATCAAAAGAAAAGATTAAGATATAACCTAACTAATTTAGATGCTTGTAATAATTGTAATTCCTTGCTTTTTTTAATCTCCATAATATATGCATCCATATAACCAACGCCCCCGCCATTTTTATAAAAGAACCGCAAGAACCTAATCCTCGTTTTACCTCTTCCTAGATTTACCAGAAAGAAAGTAGAGGAGAATAATTAGCGGTGCAAGTACCGCAACTAGAAAATTGCGCCAAAAAATTTAGCTCGAACAATAACAACAACACATGAGCTCAAGATAAACGGCACTTTTTTCACCCCCCTCTTCACATGCGCTCGCTCACACTCTCCATCTCTCTCTCTTGCCTGGCTGCATGTTTGCTCTCTTGTGTTCCTTGCCCACGCTGCAATGGCGTCGCTGAACCCGCTACTTTTCTAACTCTTCTATGATCTTTATCCCGATTCTGACAAAGTTAATAATAAAAGGAGGAAAACTCACCTCATCGCCTCGCATTTTCAGAGTCGTGCCCACCATTTTGATTGGTATTTTTTTTTTATCTATACAAACACTGGTAACACAAAGGAGCAGACGCTTGAGCGCTTTTTTTCACTTGTTATTGGAGCCCGTTTTTATTTAAATGTAAAACGCGTTGTTTTATGTTTCGATATTGAATAGCTTGTGAACAGCTGAATCGATGTAAAGTAATGTACAATTTAAAAGTCGAATGTTGCTAAGATATGATATTGCTTCTCCGAAAATCTGATCGCACGAAGCGGAGCGAAACGAAGCCAAGCTGCAGTTGAATTTGAATTCTAATATGTGATGCGAGCTAGAGTTGGGCAGAGATCTATGGAACTATCGATAATACCGATGATTACAGTGTGACCAGGACTTAATCATACTGTTATAAGCTACCATAAATTGGGTGAGAAAACTGGAAGAGTGGCCAAGCAAGCGGTATCAATTGTTATATAAAACGCTTATTTGTTTATAAAACGCAATTTCCTGACGTAACATCATTAAAATAAATCATCATTAAATAAATAAATAATCAAGAAGTAAAGTTACACTGTAGAGTCAGTGTAAAACATTACTGGACAATTAATAACATCGGTAACTGTTATAAAGTTGCATACGATACGTTAAAATCTTTGAATATGAAGTAAAAAATGTGCAAAATGTGCCAGGTAAGATTATCATTATCAGCATTATTATCCTTTGATTTTGGTTTTTGGGTAATTTATATTTTTTACAGTCGTATTTTTCTAATAGAATACTTATATTAAAAATACAGCCGCCATGCCACAGGTTATCGATGATTGCAAGAAGAAACAATGCTGCCCATAACATTTAAATTTGAATTTAAAATGTAATTAACCTAAATATACTCCCCGTTTTAGAGTTCTTTAACTGAGGAATCGTAAGAAATTATTTCTAGTGAACTACTACTTATTAAATTCAGTTTTATGACTTTTCAACTTGCTACAATGAAGCATACTGCAGTTTCTTGTATTCTAATGATTCTCCTTTTTAATTAAGACATCGCCACACATTGCATCAGGCATTGATTGCCTCAATTAAAAGCTGATCACTTCAATTGGCTGTCTGTTTGGCTTGTTTGTTTTTGCGCCTCCCTGATTTGCATTCGCTGATTTAAGATTTCCTGCTGCCACAGGCCGTAGAACATCGAAACTCGTAGCGGAAATGCAGCATAATTCTTGCTTCTCTGCTGCCTTCTTTTTTTTTTTTGCTGATGATCAGTGTCAAGTTTTCGTCTGCTCCATCATTTTCAAGCACTTGACCACAAAACAATCGCACATACATAAGTGTAGTGTCTGCCTCTTTCCACTTTATCGCCTTAGTTTTTGCCACTGTTTTTCGTTATTTTTTTTTCCTGCAAGATCTTTAATTCTTTTTCTTTCTGGCCCTTTGCTCTGTCTTAACGGTTGAAGCATTCTTCTTCTCTTCTTCCGGCGCTCTGGCTCATTAGCATATATTTATGAGTTTGTTTTGCCTGGCGAACAACAACTCCCAGCCGCCGAAAAGCCAAGCCGAGCGAGAACGAAGTGCCCTCCGTCGATCATCGTGTTGTGTGCTCCAAGTTTTCCATGATTTTCACATTTCATTCGCAAAAGCGCGGCCATCGCGAGTGGTTGTGTGGCTTCCCCATTAATTCGCGCTCCGTTTCGTTCTGTGGTATATCCTTCGGAAAGCCATCGATCGCATTGACCTCCGGCCAGATTATAGTGTTTTAAACAGTCCAAAACGCTCACTTATATTCGGAGTGATTTATGGATTTGAATGGCGTAGTTAAATATATATAAAATTTATATATGAACCAGAAGAGCGTTATGCTCCAAAGCCGATGATCTATATGGGAGCCGGAGCCGTGTGTGTGATGTATGCTGCTTAATTGTGCGCTGGCGTTTAAATAAAAATAAGTGCGTTTAAATGTGCAAAACAAAAGACTGGCATTATTATAGTATATATTGGCGATTAGATTGGCCTTTTTAAGCACCATTTCAACCCTATCTCGAGTGCTCCGGATCAATAAGGAAGAACTTAGGCAACAAACTGTGGCCGTAAAATCCAAATAGAGGCGAAAAATAGTAATCTAGAGTAGAAAATCAAAAGCAAAGTGGCCCATACAACAAATGACTCGTAATGCAATGCCTGGGCAATTAATTAGTGCATAAACAGTTAAATTAACTGCAGCCGCAACACGCGCATTCACTTTTCTCACTCTCTACGATATATATACTTTATATATATCTCGAGAAATCGGTCTGGGGAGTCTACCTACCAGCGCTGCTCGCAAAATGTAACTGCACACACATAAAAAGAAGCCACAAATTATGACGCAAAATAACGAATACGGTATAGCGAATCCCGAGGAATAAAAATATTTGCAATTTATGCAACATTCGTCGCATCGCCTGGCGTCTGTTGCACCAACAAAAAAGAGCCATTAGCTTTGAGTATTACAACAATACAGTGAGACAGACAGAAAATCGCTGGGCGCTTCTGTTGTCATCGTCAACGCATCGTTATGAGTGGGCCCTCAGCAATTGGGTCTAATCGGCATTGTCGTTTGGCTTTAATTGTTTTGACCACCTTGTGGCTACTAATCGGAATAGCCGCCTCCGCCTCCGCTTCTGCCACTCCGCAAAAATCCATCAACATCGAGCTGCGACGCAAGAGGAGTTTACATTACAATGGCATTGACGTGAGTCCCGATATCAATCACAATTTAAGCTTCGGATATATGTATGGCTTTGTAATTTTAATTGCCAGTTGTAGCTGGGGCTTTGGTTTTCTGGGAAAACATGAAATTGCTTACCAAAACGAGTCAATTTTAGGTTTAATTTGTAATTATTTAAATACAACACGTAACCTATTGAAAAGAAGTTCTTTCTTGCAAATATTATGCCAGGTTTTATATATTTAATTGCGATTTATGAAATGGTAATATTTTTGTACATTTATTGTACTCGTTTCTGATTTTTTGTATTATAATCCGTTAGTCCGTTATACTAAAATATACTTAATAAATTAATAAATATGTATTTATAGTAAATTTTCATAGTTTTCCTTCTGTATTTCTTAAATAGCCAATGTGTCATATCATTTTTTTAGAAAACACTTTATGCCGTGGAGGTGACTTCCATTATCAATCAATAGTTGTTCTTGGCCTCATTGTCGCGCGATATGTGATATATCTTCATGTGCATACACTCAAATTTTAGATTGAGAATGGCATAAAATTAAAGAAAGACAAGGAAAGATTTAGGATTATTGTAAAATACCGTTTCACCTAAACTCGCTTTCTGACGCTTCAGTAAATCATATTTTATTTACATTCCCATTGCAACTTCTTAGTAATGTATTGCCGATATAAATAACTTAACAAATCCAATAAACAATGTTGTACGAGTGTAGAAGTTCTTGAAAGTCATACGATTAACCCATATAGCGAAAACAGGTGATTATCATCCAGCCACACATCATGCTTCAGGTGACAATAAAGAAGCTAAAAAATCGCCATGTAGACAGAACATGGACACGAGAGAAAAAAAAAGAAGAAAATACATAGTCTCTGACTCAACTTGAGTTTTGCCAAGCTAAGCAAAAAATATACAAACAAAAAAAAAAAAGGAACAAAAAATCGCATGGAGTTCCGGGGCAAAATCGGGGGTTCTGTGTAGAACAGAGAGGCGTTGAATGACCTCTGCAGAATTGGGCGGCTTGAAAAACGTTTTTGGTAATTTGAGACCGGCAACCTAATAAACATAAGCCAGGCGACAACATGTCGAATTACACATGTCGTTTCTCCCTTAAATTACTGCTCCCTGCTCTCCAGTAATACCTCCTATATATGCATTATTTTTTATGCTTTTAATTCGAGTCTTGGCGGGCGTCGCAGCGTCTCTTCGAGGCGATTTTAAGGAATGCTTCAGTTGATTTCGAGGAATTGCAGGCAATCTGGACAGCAGCTGGCCACTGCAGCTGCCACGAAATCCCATCGAATTCTCAGCTGTTGGAAATAGTTGAAAAATTTCGAGTGACAGGCGGGGGAGTCCAGCTTATTCGTTAGCCAAGTTATTGACCCTTTAGAATCGTTGGCTCGGTTACGCTGTTGATTATGTGATTTCCCCGCCTCACTTATAGGTACTCCTTTCAAATTGGCCTGAAGACAATTTTCTGTGATATAATTTCCACGTGTTTGTTTCTAGTTTTCGCCATTTTCGCTATTTTCCCCCCTATTTTTGTTGTTTTTCTTTCGTGGCTCTTCTTTTATTTATTTGTATGTTGTTTTTTTTGCGCTCATAGTGTGCCCACGGGTCACGCAAAATTTCATCACATAATCAGCGCCGCTCGGCGGGGCGATTAGAGTGAGCATATGCCTGCATTTTTCACTCCGCTTTTCCCCCCTTCGGTTTTTGTCACAGGTTATTGTTGCTTTCCGTGCTTTTCCGGGGCTTTTCATGTTGATTTGGTCCTATTATGCTGTTGCCCTTGCAGCCAATTAGTGTCCATTTCATTGAGCATTGTTTGCCATTCGATAAAGTTCAGCGACAAAAGTTTTGTAAGACTGGAGATCGGGAAATGCTATAGCTTTTCGCCAAGGCAATCGTTGCTCTGTAATCTTTTCAAGCTATTAGTACCTGTTACAAAATATTTCTTTGGTTTTTCAGCACTTAAGTTGAGTAAATAATAAACAAAACATGAAAAGGCACTGGGAAAGATTTAATATTTATATTAAACTTTAGTTTGTAAATAATTACAATCGATATACCTTCATTTTGTTAGGAATTTGATTATTTCCATTAATAACAAGATGTATAGTTACTGTTTATAAGAAGCCACAACATAAATAACTAGAATTAAAGCTATAAAAAAATTAAAGCGTTTCTATTGTTTACGGATTATAAAATAAAATACCACTTGAAGTTAATGAAACATTAATTCAAGTTCATCATTCATAGGTTGAAAGAATAAGGTATTTTTACAGCTTATGCTTTTTGTTTGAGGTCACTTATTAAGACCCTTAATATTATTTATATTTTAACCACACATTACACTTATAAGTTCTCTTTATAAACCCCATTACCTCCTGAAACTAAGCCCCAAAATCATTCTTTAGTATTTTAGCCGCAATTCCAAAGCGCTAAACGATTCCGCCACGCCTCTTTTTTACACAAAAAACTTACAATGTTGGTAATAAACATCAGCCACAACGGCAATTTGTAACACCTTCTCCTCGCGAGAGGCGGAGTTTCGATCCGAAAAGCCGAAACGCTCTTCACGCTTCGCCGGCTGCAAACGCGCTTTTCCACAAAATAAAAAGGCAAAATAAGACCAAATAAAACCGAATGAAAACTGTTACAACAAATTAAATTAAATAATCGCGCAAATAGGCGCACACGCACCACAGAATCGGTAGAGATATACGGTTGAGTCTGGCATATATATAAGCCAACGTGTGTTGTGTTGCATCAACCTTTCCACTGATGACCCCCCGGCATAGCAGCAGCTGTTGTGGCTTTGTCTAATTGGGGTTTTCTTTCGAGGTACAAATTTTCCATTGTGTCTGAGTGAAAGTATTTTATTTTTTTCTTACTTTTGAGGAAAAAAACCCTTCTCCGTGGGTGCTCGCATCTGTTTTGGTCTGTTTAACGCTTTGCTGGCCATGTTACACTTTCCGCTTTGCATATTAAGCATCTATCTCTGCTCTTTCTCTTTTCATATATATATATATCCCCATGATTCCCCCACATTAAACCCACTGCAGCTGGACGAGAATGCTCTACTGGGACAGCTGAGGGAGCACGAGAGGGCCCTGATCTTTGGCTCACGATCTGCGGAAGAGGGTAAGTGTTGGCCCGCCGGGCACTGACTTGTAAAGATTCTTAACTTTGGCCCATAAAACTATATATTGAGTGCAGAGGGAAAAAGTCTGGCAAAGTCTGTTTGTAATTAAGAAGTTATGGCTTAAGATGGGTACAATATATTTTTATTATTTCAATTACATATTTATGAAGTAATTGGATTGCATAACTTATGGATAGCTAGCTAAAAAGAGTAGAACTTGCGTTTAAAGTTATAACAAACGATTGCTTTCTTAATTTATAACTTAAACAAATGCAACACCTTAGGCACAAGCTTTGCTAAAATAATTAAAAAACACTCAAAAGAGGTTTTAGGTTAAAGGAATGTTTTAAAGAATATTTAAAGAATAGTTTCTTATAATCTTCAAAAGAAAGAATCCTCTATTTTATGTTTCAATAAAGTACCTTAATTTTTTGCAAATGAAACCAGTCTAGCACATTTTCTTTCTGTGTGACTTCAAGTCTCTTAGCCATGACCCATAACCGAAAACTGCAACGTGTCATTAGGCTGACAGCCCCCCGAAAAAAAAAACCAACAACTGCAATCAATGCAATGTTAAACTTGAACTGTTAACTTGGCGGTGTTTTTGCGGAGGCCAAGAGGGTGCTGAGTTTCCCAGGAGGGGCGTGGAAATCTGCACAGTTGTTGGCATTGATTCATGGCAGTCATTTATGTTGTTTGTTTACCTGGCAGCGCTCGAATTTAAGCTCGTGCACTTGGCGCAGCCGGAGGAGGTCCCACTGGAGGAGAACTCTCAGGTGGAGCAGCAGGAGGCAAACCCACCGAGAAGACGTCAGCGCCGCAGTTTGCCAGTGGAACATCAAGGTAAATGAAATGGCCCAAGTGCCAATACCGAATCCCCCCGGCATTTGGAATTTAAATCGAAATCCAGAGAGCGCGAAATCCACATCTGCCAGCAGCAGCAGCAGCAGTTCGTGCTGCTCCAGTTGCGGGCATTATTATGCGAAAATGTTTAATTAATTCAAATGCATTCGACAGATGACGATGATGACGCCGGCTCCGAGGCAGTGGAGGCCAGGTTGCAGCTGCACCAGTCGCCGCAGCTGATCGATGACGCCTTCATCTTCATCCGGCGCACCGAAAATGGGACACAGTTCGTGGATCATTCACCGCAGCTGCTCAAGCGCCTGGAGCATTGCTACTACCGGAGTCCAGCGGCTGCTCTCGATCTATGCGAGCCGGGCAGTGTGGTGGGTGCCGGGATTTTCGCTATCCCATCCGATTAATAAGATTTTTCACGCCTTGACTCCCCTTATAGCGTGGCGTGTTCCAGCAGAATGCCAGCGACTTTGTGATCCAACCGCTTCCCTCGCGATTTGGCAGCGGCGCCCATGTGCTGTACGAGGCGCGGGTGGACAGGAACGGCGGCTACCGAGGAGCGGTGTCGTCAAGGCGGATTAGTGACGGAACGTCAACGCCACCGTTAGACTCCAGCCAGTTGCAGTTCGAGCCCGATGCGGAGGAGTTCAACGAACCGAGGCGGCGTCTGCGGGCCCAGTCGCAGGCCCAGTCGCCGCTGAGATTGCGCTTTCAGCCACGACACCATCATCCACATCATAATCACCATCAGCACTCGCAGCAGAGGCATCGGAGGAGGACGCGTCGCTATATAGGCAATACAGGGCGATCCCGGTGGTCTGCGGATATACCGGACGAGCTCTTCATTGAAACGGCCATCTTTGTGGACAGCGATCTATACGCGCATATGCAGCGTAATTTTCCCACCGACACGGAGGGCAAGGTGATGAGCTTTGTCCTGGCCATGATTAATGGCGTGCAGCTTCTGTATCATCATCCCACGCTGGGTCGTCGCATTAACTTTGTGCTGAAGCGCCTGGAGATCTGGAAGCCGACGGATCCACCGGGATTGACGCGATCCAGGGATGTGGATAAATACCTGAACACCTTCTGCAAGTGGCAGGAGAAAATGAATCCCTACTCCGATGCAGATCCCTTGCATTATGATCATGCTTTGGTCTTGACCGGCATGGATCTGGTGACCTTTGAGAATGGCAAGGCCAATAGCCAGGTGGTGGGCATGGCCACAGTGAATGGCATGTGCACCTCCATCTACTCCTGTACGATCAACGAGGCCAAGCATTTTGAGAGCGTGTTTGTGGTGGCCCACGAAATTGGACACAAGTAGGATCTAGATTTAGAGAAGGTCAGGGGATACTATTATTAATTGTTGCTTAATTTTCAGCTTGGGCATGAGGCACGATGCCAAGGAGATTAGCTGCGATCCCACCATGCACATTATGTCGCCCAAGTTGGGCAGTGGAAAGGTTACCTGGTCCAAGTGTTCTAGAACCTATCTAGAGGATTTTCTACTGTGAGTATCAAGGAAGAAATGTAAGCACATTAATTAACTATTATTATGTCTGTGTTACAGGGATCCTCAGGCTGAATGCCTCTTTGATCGCGGTCAGTTTGTGGACAATTTGGATCACTCGGCCGGTGGAATCCTCCCAGGAGAACGCTTTAATGCCAATCAGCAGTGCATGCTGCGGTTTGGCAAGGACTTTAAGCAGGCCAGCAGCCAAAGCAAAATGGAGATTTGTAGGGATCTGCACTGCCGACAGGATGGACTGCCCTGGACCTCGCATCCAGCGTTGGAAGGAACCGAATGTGGCGATAATATGGTAGGTTATAAAGTTTTCTAGAATTACAAGTGTTACCTCATGAGCTCCTTTTTTCAGTGGTGTCGCGGTGGCACCTGTGAGGCACGCTCCCGCAAATCCTGGACACACGAGCACGTGGCCGAGCCCACGCACGAGAAGATCGTTAGACACGATCCCAACAGGATACCATCGCTGCTGCACGAATACAATCCCCTGGGAAACGAACTGCCAGGCTCACCTTCGAACTGGGGCGAATGGAGCGAGCCCAGTGCCTGTGAATCGGGCTGCTTGTATGGACTCTCACATCGCCTCCTGGAGGGCAGCACCGGACTGCGGACCTTTAACCGCAGCTGCTTGAATTTCCCTTCACGCTGCATGGGCAGGGATCTAAGGTTCATAACCTGTCCCTCCGCGCAGTGCCACAAGGTGCCGCTGCAAACGATCGGTGACTTTGCCACCAAGGTGTGCCTGCAGGCGAGGAAGTCCGATCCGGAGCTAACCGGTGAGGGCCAGCAGCTGAGCACCACGCTGGAGGAGTCCTGTAAGATCTTCTGCCGCACCAGGAGCAATGGCACCAAGTCACGTCGCTGGATCTTTCCCGATGGCACCTCCTGTAGGTCCAAGCAACACAAGCCAGAGGATATAACCTACTGCATTGCCGGGCGATGTGAACGCTTCTCCTGCGATAATTCCACATCGAATTTCTTCAAAATGGACAGTGATTTCTGTGAAAGGAAGTCCGGGCGTCCGGTAAGAGATTCCTCGGATCAGGAGAGCAGGCAGGAGACCCGGCAGGAGACCACAAACAAGCGATATGCAGAGCGGCAGCAGGGTATCACGCCAAGGAGTCCCTATGAGAATGGTAAGGAGGTTTTAGAGGAGTTTCTCTATAGGAATTATAACCTTTCACCTTAATCCCACAGAGGTGGCAAAGGGCATTCCCCGTGGCAACCACATCAGCGCTCCACCTGCCCCCTATAAACGAAGGCCCTACTCAAAGCCCTATCCTCCAGAGATTCCCAGACCGCCGCCGCCGGCCTCCGCTTCGCTGATCGCCATCGATCGCAGCTCCTCGCCGGAGTCCGAGTGGATGGTGCATCCGGGCTGCCACTCCAACTGCATGACCGACTCAAAGGGCGTCCAGGGTGTCACCTCGCGGCTGACTGGCATAGAGAGCATCCGGCTGTGCTCGTATCGCGTCCAGCCCTGCGAACGTCTCCAAACGGCAGCGGAGTTCGCTGAGCAGACCTGCGCCCGCTACCGTTCCAAGGTGAGAGGTTTGTCGGGACACGGTGCCCAGATCTGGCCCAGCCTGGACGAACCGGATCGCAGTTGCCGCGTGGGCTGTCAGGACGAGTACATCAAATATCGTTACTACCTGGTCAATGGCCGGAATGGACAATTTCCGCTGGGCACGCGCTGTTCGCAGGTGGGCAAGCGATATTGCGTATACGGTCGTTGTCTGGAGTTCGGCGATGATGATCTGCCGCTGGAGAAGACCCGCATCAGCTTGGGTCGCTTGAGGTCGCGAAGGAGGAGGAGCCTGGCCTTTAATGATTTAGTAAACATAACACAAAGTCTTGAGGAAACACATTTAGGTGGGTTTTTGATGTGAATGTATTGATGTTTATATTTATTGTTTTTTTTGTCCGTACTGCCCAGATATCTCCAATGAAAGCAACGAATTTACCCAACCCATACACGTCTCCGCAGACGAACTGAGTAGCAACAGCCAATAGCCCATTAGCTTCCTGGCCACGATTCCCTTAGTCGATTAAGTTCTAAGTGCTAGAATAAGTTCAAGGCTGCCCCCGAAAAAAAAAACTGCCTGAGAAATATACATAAACGATATAATCTTAAATTAAACCACATTTTCCCTTGTTCCTTTATTTATTTATAATATTATTTACAAAAAATATTATTGGGGGAACTACAGAAAATTATTTGAGGGATTAAAACTCTTAAAGAGGATCTTTAAAAAATAAATTAACTCTGAATTTCAATAATTTTAGAAATATATTTAAGGTCTTTAAAAACAATAGAGATTTCTGTAGTTGTTGAAAATTTATTTAACCTCAAGAGGCTCTACTTAACATTCTTTCTGCGTTTGAAAAACAAAAACCTTGACAGAAATGACTAACCTATATTTTATACCATTTTACTGGACCATTTTTCTAGGAAATTGCCAATTAAATTAGTTGCAAAAACGCCACGGACAGTTAATGATAGTAAAATTGAAAATTCCTTGGTGAAGAGGAGTCCCTCCTTAATTTATTTTTCAATATTGGCTACACACTCGAGGTGGCTCCCCTCCGCCCTGCAGTCATATTTCTGTGTGGGCTTGCCTGCTCTCTTTTTTTTTTTTGGCGTTCGCATGCAAACGATGGCAGCAATTACCAATACTCGATACCGAAAATACAAAAGGGTAACAGCAATCAGCCCAAACATTCGCCCACAAACACAGAGGTCCTGGCGCCGTTGGTGTGCGTGAAGGAAAAAATTAGATAAAACACCTACGAAACGCTGAATATGCCGCAGTCTGCAAGGAAAGCGCGCGTCGTGCAAATCGAAACGAAACGAAAACAAAGCCCCCGAAAAAAATAACGGAGGAAACGAGGGAAAAAAGGAAAAGCAGAAAGCGGAAAGCGGAAAGCGACGGCAAATCGGAAAAGTCGGAAACGTTGGATAAGAAGTGAAGTGAATGCCAGCTAGGCTGTGATTTGTGACTCGACTCGAGTGTGTGGAGTATGTTTAAGCAGCAGGGTCAAGACATATCCCTCCGGTCACGTCCTGTCAAGTTCAATGCACCTGTCGGCCGCCGGTGCACTTCGGGGAAAAAAAGACGCAAACCCCCACAGCTTATGAATAATTCATAGATCGTTTATAAACCCCATCAAGTGGCTTAATTGGAGACAAATATCTGCATAGGCCCGACCACTTTTAACCTCAGACTAAGTGGCACTGACATTTTCATGCCTCCTTTGGGTACCATTAAAATTTAGGTCAAATCGAGGGGGCAGGAGTTGCGAAAAAACCTTGGAAGCCACTCACGCAGCTCCCTGGGGAAACTGTGTCAAGTTGGTCTTTAAATTTTTGACCACACGCAAGTGCGTACGGCCATTACTCATCCATCGAGGAGCACGTGCTGTCTCTCTTACCATTGAGGACCTTGGGGCAGGACCCTTTGACCTGTTCTTTCACACAAATATCCATGCCCTTCTTGGCACCATTTCGGTGAAATGCCCATTTCGATGTCGAAAAATCGATTCGCAGCTAATTGGTTTGTTTTCAACGTGTTCCTGTTCATTCTCCTATTTGTTTTTTGCCTTTATTTTTTTTTTGGGGAACCCTGTCCTGCAGCTGGCCATGTCCTGCCGCACAAAACAAGCCGAGTGCATTAGAAGTCGTGGCCAATTGTAAAGTAAATAAATTAAACATAAAGCTCACATGTGAGAGAGGCAGCAGCAGCAGAACGCCCACAAGCCGGGTTTCTATTTTTTGTTGTTGTCCCATTTTTCCTTCGGTTTTCCCCACCCGTTGCCAGTCAGCCGATTTCCCGCATTTCCCATTGAGTATGCACACACGCAAGGACCTGACCAGTTGACCAGTTGAGCAGCTGAGCTGGTGCAGTTGTCAGTCAGTTCAGACGTCGTTGAACTTGCTAGGACAACGGTTCAGGCCAGCGCTTCATCATTTTAATTCTCATAAAAGGATTTCCCACATTCGAAAGGGGGATTTTCCAGTGCCAACAGTGAACAAAGCTAACCAATGAATCGTGACTGGGGCGATGTGCAGAGTCGCGGACTCTAAGAGTTTCCCACAAAAACCCCAAGAAATATTAAGGAAAAACAAGGTATTGAGATGCCACCGAAGCGCCGACGGAGATTCCAAGGACTCTACTACCATTCATCGCCGCCGAAAGGTGAGTTATATTCATATTCATACATTCATTCATCCTAATTGAGGGAAATTGTGGTGACAACACGCCAATGGGGGGAAAGGCTGTGAGGCTTTCCTTCGCCTTTGGCCAAAATTTGCATATTGCGTGCCGTTAAGGGTGTCAGCTCAACAAGTTACAAAGCGAGGGGAGAGTTGGAGCCGTGGTGCGATTGCCACATTAAGTGGCAAACACTAATGCGCCATTTCCGTGGCAATTTCGAGCGCTTTTTATTGCCACTCAAATCGTCGTGTGTGGGTTTGAGTATGTGCCATGGAATGGAAATTTAATGATTCACCGCGGCCACCTAATTTACATGTCACTACCTCAACGACTTTCGTCCTGTCCTGGCGTCCAGTCAGCAAGCTAGTAAGTAACTCCTGCCACCACCAAATTCCTCAAGGTGTGAGGCCCAAGAATAGCTAAGGTTAAGACCTTGACACATAAGGTATGTATGTGGATGGAGGGGTGTCAAAGGGGCCAGAGAAAAAGGGTAAATGGGAACTATTTCCATGTGGCAGAAGTAAATTTCCCTAAGAGCAAAGTTACAGATAGATTTTATGGCTAAGGTGGAGTAAAGAATCTAGCTTGGGATTAATGCTTAGAATTTCTATATAGAAGAACTTAAAATACTTCAGTTAGAAGCCTGCTTAGGGTAAGCGAACATTTTCGTCACAAAAGTTAAAGTATTCCATGGAGAAAACTGAAAAATTCCTAGCATTTTCTAAGGAAAGTTCTGCCTAATGTTTTCTATAGAAAAGAAAATATTTTTGTGTGGAGTACTTCAAGTACTTAAGGAGAAAACTACCATCAGGTAAAGGTAAATTTCGACCACAGAATTTGAAGTATTTAACGGAGAAACCTGAAAAATACTTAACGGCTTTTGTTGCCAAATATTGGAAAATACATTTTGTAAATAAAAGAAGTTTACGATATAACAATACAGTAAAAATACAAAAGAGCTATTTTTATAATAGGTTTTTAAGAAAAATGTATATACAAATTTAAGTTTCTTCAATAAAGTCATTATTGCTTAATATTAACTTCTTGCCAATTTTATAAACTAAATTTTTGTATTGTTCTTCAACCTAATCAACATTTTTATATTTAAGTTACCACTCCTTCCTTAATTAAACTTTTTCCCGAAGAAGAACCATTTCTTAACTGCCTGTTTCTTAAATAAATAATAATAAATAATAATCTCAATATCTTAAGAAATAAATTTATAATATAACTATAACTAAAGTGTAGCTCCTTAAACATTCAACTGTCAGACCTAAAAGCAGGCTATAAAAATATCTTAAAAATGCATCCCCGCGGAATGCTAATCAAGTTTCGAAATCAGCCAAATGGAAATTCTATTTCCACATTTATTTGTTTTCCCATGGAGGAGCTCTAATGAAAATGTTGACTTTCTGCCTTATATAACACTCAGACACACACCAGTGAGGGTTATTTATTCATGTCAGAAGTTAGAAGACCGCGAACAGGACGCAATTATTCCTTCTGCCCTGTGTTGGCTCTCTCCTTTTGCTGCTTTCTGACCACAACACAGACCCGAATTCAACACCTTTCGATTTCGACCTGGCCAAGAATTAGTTTGCCAACGCGGCTCAAACTGGCCAGACGCAAACCAAACACAGGCATTAGGAATCGAATTGTGACAAAGCAAGCTAGGAAAGTGAGTAGGTCTCAAGCAGGCGGAGAGTTTACCATTCACAACCATTACTCTATATATTCCTATCAGTACAATATATATACTTCTAAAAGCCACATAAAAACTCGAGATCCCATATATTTGCCATTAATTTGCAGTCATGCCGATGAATGGACAGGCTGGCGGACAAAACGGACGCAAACGTCGCGATAATGAAGGTGCGTATTACAAAATTCTGATTGGGGCTGCAGTTCCTCCTCCCTCCCAGGGCCATTCCAGCTGTTCCTTTTCCAAATCCTGCACTAAATGATTCAGTAGTAAGGCAACTATTTAGCTCTGTAGGGAAAAAGTTGAGGCCTTCGGCGACCTTGATGCATTTCAAGTTGGCAAAAAAAAAAAAGTTTGGCCGGGCGGAAATTGTCTCAAGTTTCCACTAATGCCACTTTAAGCGAGAGAGAACTTGAACATTCATTGCATTTATTTTCGTTTTAATTTAGTTTTCAGTTCTTTGGGCTTCTTGGCTTCACTTTCCTTTTTTCGGCAAATTGCATGCAGACACGAACGAGGGCGCGAATGGAATGGAAATCGCAATAAGTTTGGGGTTACGAATCTAGCTGGGATCGGCTCGGGGCGCGGGACTGGGATCGCGGGGCTCTTGCATCGAAATTAATTTGCACATTTTCAATTTCCCATTTTGTCGGCTAATAGATTTCTCGGTGAAGCTATCCACCATACGGATCTGGATGCACGAGAAGGACATCGGCAAGCTAACCCGCATTTTGTGGGCGGGCCAGGGCAATCGCCTCAGCCAGCAGGCCAGCAACAATGGGCGGGTGAAGCGCTTCCTGGCCGCCGTACCCCATGTCATGGTAAGGAAATTGAGTCCTCCCATCTCACAGCAGAAGCCTGACTTTCCCTCATCACGCTCGTAGAATGCCATCAAGGATCTGCATCAGGCTGTCATTGATAACAATCTGGAGAATGTTCAGTCACATTTGGAGCCACCGGTGCCAAGTGCCTTGGTCACCTGCAAGGATGGCAATGGCCTCAATGTGATTCACAAGGCCGCTGGCCTGGGACACACTAAGATTCTGGAGTATCTGGTGGGCATTTGGCCGGAGGGTGCCCACGAGACGGACATCACGGGCAAGACACCGCTACACTGGGCCGCCAGTGCCAAGAACAACATGCGATGCTACACGCTGCTTACCCAAGCTGGCTGCGATGAGGAGGCCGTCGACTATGTGAGTGGGTTTCTTCAGGGAATTGTATTTTCTGGGAGGTATTTTAGGGTATTTAGGGTACCTGGGGTTGAGTTTTTCTTGCGGCTTTCTTGTTCTTGTATCATTTATAACCGGACCTTCTCAAGCTAAAGGGCCTTGACCGTTTTCTTGGCAGGCATATGTTAGTACAAGTAATAACATACCATATCTATTATTAAGGTATAGTTGGCTGACCTCTAAGTACATATTTACACATAACAAATAACCTTCTCATGTGTATAAGTAAGGGAAATATTATCCAGAGTTGGAATTATTTCTGGCTCGGTTTTTGGGAGACTAAAATTACCTAGAGCTTTTTAGTAGTAACTTATTTTCAGGCAGAAATCGATGGGGGAGTAAGTGTTCTAGGACAGCAATTAAAATGATTCATTGCGGCAATTTCAGAAAATGAAGACACCTTCGTACTATCGCCACAAGCCGCACGAAATCGAGCGGGCCTTCCTGGTTTATGTGCCGGATGCGCCGCGTGTCTCACCCGACAGCGTCACCGATTGGGAGGCCTTGAGCGATGAGACTGGCGGTGACAGTCTAGCTGGCGGCGATTCCATCTCCAAGGTGACTATACACGGTTTGGGTTAGTGGGGATTGCCCCCAACTTAATTGCTGCTACCTCTAACCACCAGAAACTGGAGGGTAATGGTCGCAAATCGCTGGACGATAGCCTTGAGAACACCTCGGAGCTGGACACCAACGATGGGTGAGTGGGGTTGGGGAGCTTGGTTCATTCAATTGGGGAAGATTCATGGGTGTTAGACCCTTGACTTGGCTTAAGTTTGGCTGCCGCCTGCGCTCCTGCCTCTTTTTTTGAGTTGTGTGTGTTTTTTGGTGGTGTTTTGGTTTTAATTTTTTTGGGTGGCATGGCTTTGAGAGAGAATCTTTTGCATTTTGAAATCGCAGTACGAGTGCCAATGAGGATGACGATCTGTCCAAGGCGGATGCTGAGCCGGAAGTGGAGGCCATTGCATCGCCATTGCAGCGGCGACCGGAAACGCCGGCCACCTTCAACACGATCAATGGCAACGGCGATGGCGATCATGAAGCCGATGACAGCAGCGATGCTGAGGTAAGTCCTGCTGCCTTTTTGCTTTATTTCCCTCTCCAGAAAAACTTTTGTTTCGCTTTCGATGGTTCAGCTTTGGCTTGCTTGCACTTTTCCGTAGGAGGCTTTCGGTGTTTTTGCATTCATTTTTGAATTAATTAATTAATAATTAGCTTTTCCGGTGGATTGATGACTCTGTGAAAGTAAGCCATTGTCGGCTCTCGCTTTTCCTTCGCTCACCCTCTCTCTCTCTAATTCTGTCTTTCTCGGCACTGTGCGCTTTTTGTTTAGAAATCCTTTCTACCTTGCTGTATAATAGGCTGAGCTCGAAGGAACGTAGAAAGAAACTGTTGAAACACTCTTTTCGGAAAGCAATCAGTCGACAATTGTTTACTTTTACAGAATATTGCAAGAGCTATAAGCGCGGACAAAGGCAAAGGCGGCGGTCGAGTGGCTCAGCAGAACGGAGGCGGAGATGCAGCGATCCTGGAGAATGGCAATGAGTACGAGGCGGCAGATGAAGAGGAGCGGGAGAAGGAGGAATCTGGCGCTGAGGAGGATCAGCCAGCTGAAGCCGAGGGCCTTGTTGAGGACACAGAGCAGCCCGATGAGTCGGCTACCGAGAGTGAGCTAGAAGGAAACGAAAAGACTGAAGTGGAACCGGAACCGGAAGAGGAGCTAGAAGAGGCTGCCCAGGATGAACAGAAGTCAGCAGAGGAAGAGGAGGAACCAAAAGATCCAGAGGAACTAGCTATCGAAGGAGATGAAATAGAGGAAGTGGAGACCCAAAACGAGAACGAGGAGGAGAAAGATAACGAGAACGATATTGATGACGACGATGAGGTACAGATGGGCGTGCTCTAAGTGTCCTCGAACCTGTTTTGTAGTTTGTTCACGTTTTGTATGTGCCGTTCGCTCAAACCCATTACTCTTATTCCCCCCTCTCCAATGTGAACCTGTAAAACTGAGAAAAACTAATTAAAAACGATAAAACCTTCAAAACCAAACGCAAAAACTACAAATATATATATCTCAATGCAGGCACCCCAAAAATTGCATTCATATCAATTTGTTTAAAACACTGCAAGAGCCACAGCAAAGAGCAACTAACTTCAGCCGCAACGAAACTTTAGCAATCGAACTTCAACTTGAAACAAAGCCCGCTTAGATAGCGAACTAGCGAAATCCTTTATATATCCTATATCAATACATATATATATATTTTGTAAAGCAACTGTGTTACCTGTTCTGCTCTCTAACAATATCAATATATAGCCGTAGCAATTATAGTAACCAATTAAAAAAAAGAAATGGAATGCAAAACCTGTGCAACCTGTGTCTCTCTTATGCTTATCGTTGTTTTTTCTTTACTTTCTATTGCACCCCCGGAATCCGTGTGTTTCCATATCCATATCCGTATCCGTTTCCGTATCCGTATCCGTATCCTTTTCCCTTTCAGTTCTCTGTGTGTGTGTGGTGTGTGTTATTAGATCGAATCAATGCCAGTGTCTGTGCCTTATGCCCCCAATTTGTGTTTATCGATTGGCCAAAATCAGCAGCTGTTTACCCACAGATAGGCTTTATAATAATGCACTCCCAGCGGCGGCATATATTTTCACTTTCCCCGGTCTCTGACATTTCCAACTGGGACGGTCGAGTTGGGTTTGAAGCTCGGTCCTCAACTGTCAGTGGCGGCATCCAGTTGTTGGTGGATGCGAATGGGAAGTGAACATGCAAACGTCAAAAAAACAGTTGCAGTTGCAGGCATTAGATATGTGATATTTGATATATATATATATATGTATCTATATATAGTTTAGCGAAGAATGTGCTGCAGCAATTTGTTAGGGATAATCAAGTGCAGTGCTGGGTGGGCGGTGTTCATTTTTATGGCAGTTTCAGTAACTATTTCCAGCTGCATTTCAATAAAGCCAGGCGTATGCGTAATATTGCTCACACGCCACGTGGGCCATCAAACAAGTTAATTGCCTGGGGATTGAGCCTTGACAGAACCATTAATTAAAGTAGATGGATGGGTATTTTCCCATTACATTGAGTGGGTAATTTTTGCGGTAACCTGCAATATCAGAACTGGCATTGTCACCTTTTAGCAGCACCTTGTAAAAAGTAATCTTTAATGTATCCTATGTATATGCGTCTGCACCTTGTAGCCATGTGTCTCCATCATGAAAGTCATAAATGTTAAGCCCTAAAATAAATCCATACAGGATGTAATAGCTTCGGACAGCAAGGAGGGCAAACCGCAAGCTGAGGAAGGAGGAGCAGCTGAGCGCCAGCAGGAGGAGGATGGCACTGAGTCCCTGACTTCAGCCATGGCCATTGAGGGCTTCGTGCAGGGAGCACCCGAGGATTTTACAGTTCAGTCTCAAACTGCAGTTGATGAAGTATACAATGCTATCCCTTTTCTATCTGTCACATCACCCTCTATCTCTATCTCTCTCTGTTGCTGGCTCACCTGGCTTTGTTTTTGATTTTCGCACCTGACTAAACTCCACCCATTAATGCAGACCATCGAGTTCTATGATAATAATAATAATAATAAAAAACCCCAAGAATCTCACCCTTAACGCTTTCAATAATGCACTCAAAAGTCACGTCTATGTGTTCGTAAATCCTGCCATCTCATTCGAGATGTTGCTTTGCTATCTTCCGCAGGATACACGCATCCAGGGGATCGTGGAGTCCGGTGACCTGGAGCAGCTGGCCGAGATCGTGCTGAATGGCGACGGGGGTCGCCTGGTGGGCTTAAAGTCACCGGAGCCGGAAATACAGGCCTTTCTTAACAACGTGCCCAGCTATATGGTAAGTGAAACCCGAAACCGGAAGGAAGTGGTGAAGGAAGAGCCACTTTCTGGCCCACTAATTATGGCATGCATCCTACATCCACATTTCCCGTTCGACAGGAGAAAATCCATCGCGTGCACGACGCGGCACGTGACGGCGGCCTGCTGGCACTGCAGCAGGCTCTGGATCGCCGGAAGTTTGCCATTGCAAAGAACGACATATCGCCCAACGGCTCCACGGCACTGCACGTGGCCGTCCTCTTTGGCCACACGGGTAGGTTACGGTGTTGCCACCTCCTCGTGGATTTCTGGATTTCTATTTATATGATTGCCTTTCCCCCAGACATCGTTCGGTACTTGGCTTCGCGTTTCCCGGAGACCATGACAATTACGGATAATGACGGACGCACGCCGCTTCATTACGCAGCCACAATTAAGGACAACGGCCACTTCTACCACATGCTCCTGCAGTTGGGTGCCAATCCCAAATCGCTGGACAAGGTAAGTGGACAAGTCAAGAAATTATTAGCAGGTGGAAAAAATACTGGGAGAAGGACAAGAAATTTAAAGTTACCATGGAGTCTTTGAAGCTCAGTTTTTATTTTATATTTCATTCTTTAAGGAGGCGGTAAAACAATATAAATTGAGATTGTTTTGTTTTTAAGTTGTACTAAGAAATTCTAGTAGAAGGATAACCATTTTAGTTTATTTTTTATTTTTAATGTACTGCCTTTTTTCTCCAAGTGCCTCCAATTACTAATTTTTGAAATTCCCCAATTTAAGGCAAATAATAGCCCAAGAATCGTGTCATTTGTTTACAAAAAAAGAAGGCAATTGGTCAGGAATAGAAGCTTCTAGTTGATTGGGAAATTAGGCAGCTGTTTCAGCATTTTAAATGATCTTTGAGAATTGTTTTTAAATTACCCACAAAACCCAAGCCCGCCCTCCGATGTGGGCCAAGGCCCCAACTAGCCAGCTTGACTTTCAAATGTCTATTGCCGTGGCGATGAATCGATAGTCCATAAATATGTGATTAGCCAGTAATAAATAAAAGTAACAAGATATTTAAAATTCAATAACCAAACACACGCAGCTGGGCCACTCGGCCGAGTTTTACCTGGACAGGGACAAGGCGAAAAACATACTCAACTACACCGAGCTGCTCAACATTTTCGGGGCCGAGGAACTGGAGAACCAGTTGCTCAACGACCAGGGTAAGGGCCGTGAGCCACCTGCAGCTGTTCCAGCTTGACCGCTTCATCCATCCAACCATCCATCCAACCATCGGTCATCCATCCCAATCCACCTCCAACATTCGGGATACCCGAGCTCAAGCTTTAGTGGCGCTTTTTGTTTTCACACTCGCTTTCGCTGGCCAGCACACACGACGAACCCACTCACACGCGTGCCGAAGGTAAACCGAAATAATTAAGTACATTTGTTTACCAAGTCAAACACATCCGGGGAAGGGGCGGGGTCCGGGGTGGTTTAGTCGGTCGCTCGAGGGCTAGAAAAGCACTGCTATGTTCCGCTGAGGGCTAGCCGAACTCAGTCAGTCATCGATTTTCGGTCGCACAGTGCAGCTCACGTCCTCACGTCGGCGTATACGTGATACGAACTGCTCGGAGTCCAGCACTGCGTATACGCGATTGGTAGAGGGAAAAATGGAGGGAAATCGCAATGAATTTTTTAACGAAATTATTGCCAATATCGATGACATATTCGGTACGTAAGCTGCACAATCCTTAGGCCAAATGCACCAGCGCCTATTTCTTGAGCACCAGCACCAGACATCCTTGAATCCTCTCATCCGTTACTGTGTCATATGGGGTCGATGTATTTTGTGTCCTGTGCCTTTGTCAACGCTTTGGTGTCTCTGTGTCTGTATGTGTGGTAAAACTGATAATCCAAATCGAAAATTGCCAACCAAAATGCTACTCCGGAATGCAGTGCCCGATGACCTGCACAGTGCTCGACGGGAGCTGCAGGATGGCGAGATATCCAGGACCTTGGAGCGCTGCTATAGCGTAATTTCGGAGTCGGGCAAGCTGCTGAGCGGCACCACGGCCTCGGCTCTTTCCCACCGGAAGCCGCTGAGTGCCTCCTCGCTGCAGCTGTCGGTGACCAGCTACCTGAGTCGCTTTCTTAAGCGCGGCGTCTACGAAAAGATCAAGCGTCGGCAGACCCGACTCGATCACAATCTCTTTGATGTCCTGTGGCCCGCCATGAGGAAGACGTCGAAGGCTCGCCACCTGGAGGAGGACATTAACTGCGGGATTATAGCACCAGACTTCGATGTATTTGTGGTGTTCCAGGAGTTCTTGGTGCCGCTGCTGAAGGATATGCATTGCTTGAGTATTGATGCTGACTTTAAGCCACAGCCCCGATTGGCTTACTTTCCCATGGACAATGGCGAAAGACTTAATACGGCTGCTTTTGTCTTTGATGACGAATCCCTGCTGGTTACTCGCTGCCTGGTGGAGGCCTCCAGGAACTTGGATCAACTAGAGTTACCCTTGAACCTCACGATTGGTCAACTAGAGCAGGCGGAACGCCTGATGATGAGCAAGATATTCACCACGTGCTTTGCGGATGCCATTGGAGAAACGGATTCGGGCAACTACTACACCTTGACCGAGCTCCTGGAAACCGACTCGGAGGTGGCCATGATGTTAAGCAGTCTGGGTTTAATGATACCCCTACTGGACACCCGGGATCTGGTGCAGGCTGCCGAATCGACGGCCTTTAATGGAGCCCTTTGGCCCTATGGCCGGGGAGTCTTTGTTAATTCGGCCCACAACTTGGCCGTGTGGCTGAATTGCCAAGAGCACCTGCGGGTGATCTCCACCACCAGCAGCAAAGATCCCGCGGACATGGGGGCAGCCTACACAAGAGTGGGTCGAGCCATCACCTACCTTGAGACGCAGCTGCACTTCAAGGAGAGCTACCTGCTGGGCTATCTGCAGTCAAGGCCCAGCTATCTGGGAACTGGCCTCAAGATGACCGCCATTGTGAAGCTGCCCAATCTGATGAAGGAGATGGATAACCTGCGGCACTTGTGCTCTGTCCGAGGACTAAGCATGGTGACCAATCGCCTCTCGAAGCTCACCGTGCGCCTTGTAAATATGCAGAGCATGGGCGTGGTGGAGTATGTGCTGTTCCAGGATTACTGCACTGCAGTCACGAACATCCTGTCGCTGGAGAAGGACATGTCGCTGACGAACTCCAAGCACATAGCCACCATGCTGGTGAAGATCTTCAGGCGAAAGAAGAACAGCATCGTGGACCGAAATTAGGAGCAGCGCCTCGGTCCCAGCTCCCTGTATATAAGAAAGCAACGACCTCAGCCTTAAACCCTAAGCCCAAAATAATATTTATATATCCATAAACTAAACTCAATTGATACCTGACTCGTGTCCTCATCTCAATCTCTCCTCCGCTCATGCTGCGCTTAAACTTAATCCGCAATCGTAAGTGCCGCTTTGAGTTACACCTACCTAGTCGTATCCGTAACCGTAATCGTGTCCGTATGAGTGTCTTGTCCCCAGGATCTCGTCCTGTGATCTCGTCACGATTTCAATATGATTTGCCAAGTCTCTTGAGTTCCACCGGCATCGGCATCCTCATCTTCGTTTGTTTACTCCTGTCCCCCAGCCTCTCTCCCACCCTCGCAAAGAAACGCTCCCCCTCTCGCTTTGTGTACATAGATTTCTGGGACTCGACCCACTGAGTGTGCCTCAAGTAATCCCCGCCTTCTGGAGGTGACTAATGCTGCTTGTCTTCCTCGCAGGTCAGGCGCAGCCGGTGAGCTTTCAGGCCAATCCCATCTTCAAGACGGAGCAAGGCAAATACCTGGCTGATTGTGAGTATTTTGGGTACAAATCGATTTCGCAAACTTATCGCCACCCACACTTTCTTTGTTATAAATATAAGTATACTTCGCTAGGTAACCTATTTAAAGAATTAAAAGATTAGACATATTATATTTCCATAAGCTTACAAGTGGTTGGAACTTGGAATAAATCCACTTATGAAACTTGTTCAATTGCAATAAACTCTTCAATATTACAGATTATGTTTTTATATACAAAAAAAGGTTTACTGACTCCCTTACTTTCTTCCCCCCTTAGCTCTCGCTGATCCCCTGATTAAAGCCCTCACTGAAATAGCCAACAAGCGACCCCGCGATCCGGTGGCCTACTTGACCAACTACCTCCAGCACTTCATGGGCGAGCGCAAGCCAATGACCGAGGTCCAGGTCCATTCGGGCAGCAGCAAGACCAGTACTAATTCCACCTCCACCCTGGCCTTGGCCAAAGCTAACCTATCCAGAAATGGTCCAGGTCCTACCAATGCGGATATCATCGAGCTGGATGCTCGCTCTTTGGCGGAGGAGGACGATGCCGAGGGCGCACTGGCGGTGCAGCACTTGGAAGAGCGTGATGAGCATGGTCAGAGCATGCTGCACTTTGCCTGCGCTAGGTCCCATCGACGGGGTGCACTTTACACGCTGATTGAGGAGTCGGGCATTGATATCACCTATCGGGATGAGTTATATAGAACAGCCCGGGATGTCTCATTGCAGGCCAATCAGCCCAACAATGCGGCGGAGATCGATCGTTTTGTTCTGGCTCAGGCTGTTGTTGGTAAGTTTATCTATCTTCCTCCTCCTTGGGGTCTGTTATTATTAGCTTCCAACTTCCCCCAGGCGAAGTGGAACCCTTTGAGCAACTCGCCCTGCAAGGCTACGATCACATCCTGGACGTTGAAGACGAAAGCGGCCAGTCAATTGTGGATGTGGTTCAATCCCGACAGAACGAGGCACTCGCCGAGTTCCTGGCCAATCTGCGAGGCTTGGAGGAGACTCGCGAGGAACTGCATCAGATGATCAGGGACAACAATATGGAGCGAGTGATGGAACTGACTGCTGTTGCCAATGCCAAGTGGTTGGTTAAGACGAAGAACTACTATGGTAGGAGCAGCTTTCTTGTAGAAGAATTATTGATGTTACATAACCTTCCATTAGGTCGAACCGCCCTGCACATAGCGGTGCTCAAGGAGTCCGAGGAAATGGTGCAGCACCTGGTGAAGATCTGCCCGGAGACATTAAAGATCACCGATAATGTGAGTACTTACTCAGTCTTTAGGAACGTCCTAATTTAGTTTATTTATCCAATATCGTCTCCAGCTGGAGCGCACCGTCCTGCACTATGCCATGGGCACCAATGCTCTGGAGAGCGTCAGTCGGATTCTGATCCAGAACGGAGCCAAGCGAACGGCCAAGGATCTGAAGGGAAGACAGCCAAGCTATTACTTCATTAACAAGGCGGACATATTGCGTCTGCAGGAGGAGGAGGAGGAGAGCCGCTGAGGCAGGCAGTCAAGCAAATAGATGTTAAGTTTAGAATACTCTAAGTCGTTATATAGTCCAATAAAGTACAAGTATATAGTGAGGTATAGAGTGAGAGAGAGAGCTCTTGGTGATAAGCCGCTCGTGCCTGGCGCCCTGATTGATTCGATTCGACCACTTTCGCTATCAGTAAAGTGACTTCACACCCATTGACTCTGGAAAAGTTCTGGGTCTCGTTGGTGAAAGGGAATGGGTATGGAAATCGGAGCTGAAGTGGGGGTTCCGGCGCAAGCTCTGGGGCCAGCGATAAGATTAAGCCCCTTAAGCCTCTGCCGCTGATTAGGATGACTATGATGGACAACAGCTGCCGTAGGGGGAGAAACGGTGACGTCTTCAATAGATTTAAGGCCACCTGAAGGGGCCTTTCCCTTTCTACCGTTATCGCATCCGGATTACAAGCGCCAGGAGGCGTTCGCAATCCTCTGACGCTATCACTTGTCCGCTTGTCCGTTCATGGAAACTGTTATCGGCTCTGCTTTACGAGTACAGACCCTTCGGTTTCATTGTTGAGTTTCCTCTCCTTATCGATATCGTGTTTGTGAAGTGCGCTGTTTTGGTGTCCATTAGGCGGGTATCACTTGAAACCTGACGTCTGGTCGGAGAATGATTAGCTCCACGGTTAAATGGGAGGTGTAAGGCGAGCTGGTTGCCAGTTAAGAGTTGACTTCCATTCAGATCTATAGCGCGTGTGGTGCGGAATACTCCAGTGGTGCGGATATGACAGCGAAAACGAATACGGGTTAGTTAAAGGTCCTTGAGGTGAAAATAACTTGAAACTGTGATCCTTTTTATTGCTACCAATATTTAATCCTACCTATTGCTACCTAACATATTTATAAATTAAATAGCAAGTAATCAGTAGAAGAGTGGAAAGTTATCAGATCATAAGGCTACTTAAGACTTTGATTTAAGTTGATTTTAAAGAGCCGTATAAATCTCGAGGGAAATATATAGAGGAAGTAACCTAATTAACAGTCTTTTGATAAGGTTTACTTAGGGTTAACCAAGTTAAAAGAGGGTTTATACTGGGGACATACTTCACAGGATATATGTATATTGTATATCTCCCATTCAACAGGTCCCATGATTGGGCAGCGTCACCTGCAGGCGTTCCTGCTCTTCCTATCCATTATAGTCAACTACATGGCCAAGTTCAATGCTGGCGTGGTCGTTGTGGCCATGACGAATGCCGAAAGCACCAATCCGAACTTCCCCGTAAGTACTTAGAGGGTTAACTACTCTTAAAGCCACGTGGCTTACCCTCTTGCCTTCCGCAGGAGTATGATTGGAATGAAATGGAGCGCTCCTACATCCTCTCCAGCTTCTTCTGGGGCTACATATTGACCCAGTTCCTGGGCGGCTGGCTGTGCAGGCGCTACGGAGCGAGGCTCACCATGTTCGTGTCCACCATTGGATCTGCCCTGTTGGCCCTGCTGCCTCCTTGGTGCGTGTCCTGGGGCGGCTGGCAGGCTTACTGCGCCATCCGGATGTCAATGGGCCTGTTCCAGGGCTTCCTGTTCCCCTGCATCCATGCTCATCTGGCCAACTGGTGTCCGGTGAACGAAAGGAATCGGTTGGGGGCCCTGGCCAACACAGGCATCGACTGTGGTACCCTGGTGGCCATGTTCGCCAGCGGATTGCTGGCCGCCTCCAGCATCGGTTGGCCCGGAGTCTTCTATGTGTCGAGTGGCGTGGGAATCTTCTGGTGCATCATATGGCTGATCTTTGGAGCCAATACGCCCAGGGAGTCCAAGCTGATCAGCGAGGAGGAACTGAACTATATCGAGACCTCGATCAACTCCAGCCGCAAGGCGGAGGAGGCAGAGCAGAAGGCCCATGGACCCATACCGGTGCCCTGGAAGGCCATCTGGACGTCGGTTCCGTTCTGGGCTCTGATGATCACCAGGTGCTGCCAGTCGTGGGGCTACTCCACGCTGCAGACGGAGATGCCCGCCTACATGAATGGTGTCCTGCTGATGGACATGAAAAGCAATGCCATCTACTCGGCCCTGCCATATTTCACCTCCTGGATTATGGCCTTCGTCTACCTGATTATAGCCGACATCCTGTTGACCAGGGGCATCATGTCCATCACTGGCATTCGCAAGAGCGTCAACTCGATAGCGTTCTTTGTGCCTGCAATAGCTCTGATCGGCGTTAGCTTCCTGGACAGTGACCAGAAGTCCCTGGCCGTGGTTCTGATGTGCGCCAATGTGGGCATCAATGCGGGCTCGACGATTGGCAGCACGATCAATACCATTGACTTGTCGCCGAATCATGCCGGTATCCTTATGGGCATCATAAACACGGCGGCCAATGTGGTGCCCATTGTGACGCCCCTCCTCGTGGGAATCATTGTCAAAGATGATGTAAGTTTAAAGTTTATTTATTATTAATGCTTATTTCTTATTATTCTGAATCCTTGCAGCATGATCGCACTCAGTGGCAGATTGTCTTCATTATTTCCGCCGTTACGTTCTTTGTGGGTAACATAATCTACCTAATCTTTGGCCAAATGGTTAATCAGCCATGGGATGCACTTGACTTTTTGGACAGCCAACGAGCATTAAACCTGCAGGAGGAAGGAGTGGGCGCAAAGGCTCTGGAGGCCAGGATGGGCGAGGAGTTACACGAAGCCAAGCGAAAAGAAAGTGAAGCCGGTTTGGAAAACAAGGAGGTGATAGATGGCAATGCTACTAGACAAAACTAGTTGTGAGGATCCGTAGAGAGATGATCCCTAAAAGGATAACATTCGAAAATACCCTTTGAAATTACCTAACGGCTGGTCCGTGACTCTTTATTTTCCAAAGAGTCTTCCATAAAATAGTCATAGGAATATATGTATATGTAAGTGCAATGTCCTCCCAATGAGTAATCTAAGATGTAAATAAAATAGTAACTATCAACTGATTACACTACGACCTTGTCATTGAATTAACTTTCGGTTAAAGTTCTACAAACAAGTTGTATTATCAGAAAACACTGATTACTATGAGGGGTTGTGGGTGTACACACAATGATCGCAAATAACCGAAGAATTGACGTATGTGACAGTTGAAACTAAGATCGATGGCGCTTTCAATTAAATTGACATGTGTTCTTAGGACTACAAATTGAAAAAATAGATAAGAGAAGAAGGTGTAACACGTTCTGTTGGGATAAAAAACATAGTGTTTTTATAGCCTGCGTTTGACTCAGATTGTGAACTTTGAGTTATTCTATTTTTGTGCTTCAAGAGGCTCTCAAAAATCTGCCAAGATATCAGCTAATCTTCCTAATTAAGATCGCTTAACTCTTATTGTTAACTTAGGTCAGTACTAGAGAACATCAAGTATTATTTATGGAATCATCATGCATATTAGAGCCAATTTAAGAACTATTTGTAATCAGCTAAATGGGTTTATTTGCGGATTAGATTAGGCAATCTTGGTAAAACCAATGGTATTTCCTTTTTATGATCCTAATCGCGTGCCAGGCTCTCTTAAGCCCCGATATGATCTCTTAGTGTTAAAACACACGCGTGGAAACCTTATCATTATAGAAATCTCCGCGATTAGCAAAATGTTCCTTATCAGCTCGTATGATTGAAATCGTGGCAGGGCGTGGTATGACCACGGTTTATTCGAGTTCAATTAGTGACCAAATTCGGACGTTGAAGGGTCAGATTCACAAAAAACACCTCGAAAAGATGACAACGGAAATAAACAAGGGTAAGGAATATAAATGGGACTCTTGTGCTTTCAAAACTTAGTGTGAAAAGTGAAAGTCTTCAAGTGTATTCAAGAAAATAAAAGTGTTTTATTTAGGCGATCAAAATACAAATTTTGTTACCTTAAATAAGTAAGAGAAGTGAAAGGAAAATGTGTTTGAAATGTAACTGAAAAATACGTCCCACGTAAAGGTAATTAATTGACTTTAATCCTATATACTAAAAATCCAACTATTAACTTGATAAACAACACGAAACCTATAAAAATATAGGTTATTAAAATGCCCATTAAATATCCAGTGAAGTGAACAAAAATTATACATAAAATATAACTTCAAACTCTTTGCCACTTAAATAATGGACTTTAATCTCCCGTTCTTTAAAATCAAACCATAAACTTCATAAACAACTTAAAACCAATCCAAACATAGATAATATAGAAACCTAATAAAAAATCGTTAGATAAATAAATAAAGTGAATGACAAGTATAAATAAATTGCAGCTAAAAACTCTCAGCCAAATAAATAATGGACTTTAATCCAGCGTACACGGTTTTCGGCCCATAAACTTGACATACTTTTCGGGGTCTGTCCACAGCTGACTGATAAACCCTCGGACCACATCCATGTGTCGCTGTAAATCGTGTTCTGCTGTTGGAATGTTGGAGTTGCGATAACACAATATCAAGTGCTTTTCAGATTTTTCTGCTGAAAAGTTACTGTTCAATAAGTGAGATTATAATATTTTCACCTTAAATAATTACAGGTCCCGTGCTGGGAATGCGACATGTCCAGACCCTGCTGATTTTCCTGAACATCACGTGCGTTTATATAGGCCGCCTGAATGTAGGCGTGTCTGTGGTGGCCATGACCAATGCGGAGTCCACCAATATAGATTTTCCTGTAAGATACAGAAGTGTTTAAATTGTTTGCATTTTCCTAAAGCCTCTTCTTTAACAGGAATACGACTGGTCATCTTCGCAGAAGTCGTACATCCTGTCCAGCTTCTATTGGGGTTACATCTTCACCCAGTTCTTGGGCGGCTATCTCTGCAAGCGATTTGGCGTAAAGAGCGTCATGTTCTGGGGATCCTTCAGTTCCGGTGTATTCAGCGCCCTGACGCCCCTCTTCATTGGCTTTGGCGGATGGCAGGCCTACTGCGGTATCCGTGTACTGATGGGCTTTGCTCAGGGTTTGCTATTCCCCTGCATCCACCAGCACCTGGCCAGGTGGTCACCTCCAACGGAGAGAAATCGCTTGGGTGCTCTCAGTCACACGGGCATCGAGTGCGGCAACGTGTGCGCTATGTTCCTGAGCGGAATGATCGCCAAGAGCTCCATTGGCTGGCCGGGAATCTCTTATGTCTCCGCGGGAGTGGCCTTCGGCTGGTGTGCCGTTTGGTACGTTTTCTCGGCCAATAATGTTGTGGAGTCTCGCTTCATCAGTGAAGCGGAGCTCCATTACATTGAATCATCTCTGAAGCACAACGAGGACTATCACAAGACAATTATACCCATTCCGTGGAGGGCCATCTGTACCTCGGCGCCCTTCCTAGCTCTCCTGGTGGCGCGTTGCTGCGAGTCCTGGGGTCTGAGCACCTTGCAGGCTGAGATTCCTTCATACATGAATGGTGTTTTAGATATGGACATGAAGGACAATGCCTTCTTCTCCGCCCTGCCCTTCCTGGCCATGTGGTGCATGTCCTATGTTTATTTGGCAACCGCCGATCTTCTTCTCTCTAAAAACAAACTAACCTTGACGGCCTTGAGGAAGACCTTTAACTCGCTGGCCTTCTGGGTGCCCTGTGCCACGTTGATTGGCATAGGATTCGTAGACCAGGACCAGAAGAACGTGGCCATTGTCCTCATGACCATCAGTGTGGGTATGAACAGTGGTGCCACCATTGGCACCTCCCTGAACACCATTGATCTATCGCCAAACCATGCGAGCATACTGATGGGCATCGTAAACACGGCTGCCAATGTTGTGCCCATTGTTACTCCTTTGGTTGTTGGTTTGATTGTCCAAGATGAGGTGAGTTTTAATGGTTATATTTATAGTATTATAGTTTTTAATACCTTTTTGTTGCAGAGTAATCGCTCGGAGTGGCAGGTTGTGTTTATTATCGCCTCTGTCCTCTTCTTTCTGGGCAACTGCGTGTTTTTGATCTTCGGCACAGCTGTTTCTCAGCCTTGGGATGCGGAGGATTATCTTCAGTTGAAGGAACCTGAATTGGCTGAAGATCGGGCTACCAAGGCGATAACCCAAGCACCACCCTCTTTGGGAGTCGGCGAAAAGTTGAAAGAGGCCTCGGATTCCTTGAATAGATAATAGATAAATGCAATTAAAATTTAATTTTAATTTAAATTTATTCTGTAGAAAAATGTTAAGTATAATGTATTAAAAATGAGTACCATAGCGGGTTAATGCTTTGTGATTTTTATGATTTTCTTTGGCTACTGAGATAGCCACCGCATCTTTAAGTTTAAGTACTTCTCCAACCTCGTTATCTTTTTTATATTAAACTTTTAATTAAAAATTGATTAAATAATATCAGCAGAGATGTTTCCTTTTCTTTTTCTTTAAATACTTTCCGTATGCAGCCACCAAAAAGTAGGCAATCGTTTTGAATTGACTGGAAAATCGTCTACAACCAACAAAGTTTTCAAAAATTATCTAAGATTTGGTAATAAAGAATAATAATGGATTTGTTAAAACAATTTATTGCCTAGAACTTGAACTCATATAATTATTGATCAAATCTAAAGAAATTCATGAATGAATGAAGGAAATAAACATTTTTATAAATCACCTGTACTCCCAATGAGTAAATTCGTCCCCCATTTGACCTTATCACCTGATACAGTATCTGATAACCAAAACATACCTTATCGATTGATTCGATTAGGATTTAAATGAACACTAAGCTAATCCAATTATTCAATTTAATTCCAGGCGTTGAAGAGAGAGGTTGTTTAAGGAGCGTTCGTATAATCCGTGATGACCGCAGAAATCAGTAAAGGTATGGCGAGAAGTGAAAGTCCTTCGACTGGGATCTGATTTTGTGATTAAAAGGGTTTCCCACAAACTTGACACACTTCGGCTGTGCCCTTTTGCTGTCAGCAGACCTTGCCCGCTGGCTGATAAGACCAGCCATTCGCGGCATTCGCACGCCCATCGAGTGGTCGTAAATCACTCAAATTATGGCTACGATAACGCAGTCTCAAGAGCCATTCAGATTTATTTGGCCAAGTTATTTGCCGGCAGGAAGTAGTACCCGCGATAATAACGACTGTCTTTACTTCTATGTACGTTTTAGGACCCGCTGTGGGCATGCGGCATGTCCAGGCCCTACTGATCTTCCTCAACATAACGGTTATGTTCATTGGCCGCCTGAATGTGGGTGTGTCCGTCGTCGCCCTCACCAATGCAGAGTCCACGAATCCGAATTTTCCCGTAAGAGATTAGATTTGGTGTGGAGAAATTAAAGTAATTGTTCATAAACCCACAGGAATACGATTGGACGGAGGCGGAGAAGTCGTACATCCTGTCTAGCTTCTTCTGGGGTTACATCTTTACCCAATTCTTGGGCGGCTATCTCTGCAAGCGTTATGGCGTGAAGAGCGTCATGTTCTGGGGCGTGTTTGGATCCGGTGTCTGCAGCAGTTTAACGCCTCTGTTCATCGGCTTTGGGGAGTGGCAGGCCTACTGTGGCATTCGTGTGATAATGGGACTGGCGCAGGGAGTTGTGTTTCCCTGCATCCACCAGCACTTGGCCAGATGGTCGCCCCCAAAGGAGAGAAATCGCTTGGGTGCTCTCAGTCACACGGGCATCGAGTGCGGCAACGTGTGCGCCATGTTCCTGAGCGGAATGATCGCCAAGAGCTCCATCGGCTGGCCAGGAGTCCAATATGTGTCCGCGGGTCTAGCCTTCTTCTGGTGTGCCATGTGGTTCTTTTTTTCGGCCAACAATCCCACAGAATCTCGCTTGATTGGCGAAAAGGAACTCGCCTATATCGAGTCGTCGTTGAAGCACAATGAGAAGTACCACAAGACCATTATACCAATTCCCTGGAAGGCCATTTGGACGTCCGCTCCGTTCCTGGCCCTGCTGACAGCCCGGTGCTGTGAGAACTGGGGACTGAGCACGCTGCAGGCGGAGATTCCATCGTACATGAACGGTGTCCTGGACATGGACATGAAGAGCAATGCTTTCTTTTCGGCTTTGCCTTTCCTAGCCATGTGGTGCATGTCGTATGCGTACCTGATCACGGCTGAGGTTCTGCTGAGCAAGAATCTGGTTAGTCTGACGGTGCTGAGGAAGACCTACAACTCGATAGCCTTTTGGATCCCCTGTGCCACTTTGATTGGCATCGGATTCCTGGGCAAGGAGCAGAAGAACTACGCCATAGCCCTGATGACCATCAGTGTGGGTGTGAATAGTGCCCAGACCATTGGCAGTGTCCTGAACACTATCGATCTGTCGGCCAATCATGCCAGCATCCTGATGGGCATTGTGAATACAGCTGCCAACTTTGTGCCCATAGCAACGCCCCTGGTTGTGGGTTGGATTGTGGAGGATAATGTGAGATATATAGTCATATTTAATTGTACATATATTTACTTTTTTGCTATCCTTTATTCCAGTCTGATCGCTCCGAGTGGCAGATCGTCTTCATCATCGCCGCCGTCGTCTTCTTTGTGGGCAACTGCGTCTATGTGGTCTTCGGCACTGCTGTCATTCAGCCCTGGGATGCGGAGGACTACCTCCAGCTAAAGCAGCCTGAACTGGCCAAGGAACCAATGAGCATTGAAGCAGCCAAAGAAGCCTCTTCTTTGAGTGTCGACGAAAAGCCCAAGTCTGCGGCCATTAGCAGATAGTAACAAGCTCTTGAATATTTGTAAAAGTCCGAGTAGTTTATAGGTTTTGTTATGTAAATAAAGCAATAAGTACTTTATTATTGACTCGTTTTCCTTCTTATCACAGAAAGTTCACTCTGATTACACGATTTTAATTTATAGCTCTTGTTGATTTATATTTAAGCTGTAATTTTAATTGAATATAGGATAGGAGTTCCTAAAATTAGAAATCCTTAAGGTTGTCGCATATTCACCAGAACCATAAATACTTATAATTATGGGTCCGATAACGTTGTCTCAAGAGGGTTGCACCCTAAGTTTCTTATAGCAATATTGTAAATGATTACTAGGGACTAAAGGTTAGTTTAGTTTAGTTAGGTTTTTTTTATAAAAGAATGACTACAAGCAACGAAGATACTCAAGGTTTCTGTGGATTCAAAAGAGTACATGATAGTTCTTGTAATATTTGAATACCTATATCACTTTGATCTTTTTCAGGTAATCCCACCGATCATGTTTCATCGGATTTGCTGGTATATTAATTTGAGGTAACGATGGCTGTTCAAAATCCCCACAATTTACTCCCCAAGATCCCGTAGATTCCTCTGCCACTCCCCCATTGAATTAAAATCTAATAAAGATTATTTACCAAATGTACTTTGTTTTGGAATTCCTCGAAAAGATAAGGAAAGCTCTAAGCCTAATCTAAAATCGAGTCTCCTGAAACTTCCACTCACAGACCATTGAGTGACCAAGGGGAATCACTCGAGCTGGAGTCAGCCGATTAGCCAGAGATTAGGGTTTCTTTAAATTAATAAAGGTCAATAAATTGATAGGAATATACGCCCATGGAACGGGTGGTGGTGGTGGCTCGATTCGACGGTCTCGGTACATTATCGATTAGTTTATTATTTATTTAACTGGTAGCATCGCTTATCAGGCCGCGTTCCATTGTTTCGGCCAGATTGGGGCCATAAAGAATCGTATTCAAAAAATAAATAAAATTATACATTTATGGCCGATAGACGGGGCTTTAAGTGGCGAGTGAAGTGAAGTTTGCCTCTTTCCGCTTTTTGATTTGAGCTTTCAAGGAATGGGATCGGATTTTTTCGGATTTAATTTCTCGACGACTTTTCTATGTTGACTGGAGAACCAGAAGGCGTTGCGTTAAAAATCGTGTCATAAATCTGTTGGGCAAATAAACACGTCTCCGGTAAATATGGAGTGTGTGCGTGTGTGTGAGTATTTTGTTTTTGTTTTCGTTTTTTTTTAATAGCTATCAACTCTGTGTAAATCCATCAATATTTGCTGATACTACCATACCGCCGACATATGCATATGCTTTCACCCGAGTTGCTACAATAGATCGGCTACGTCAGTCGCGCCAAGTTCTGGATCGAGGAGTGCGTCAAAGTCTCGGCGATCATCATCTCTCTCTCACCTGGGGAGTCACCTGCGGCGCGAGTCCCCGGACAAACAATAGCGCCATTAGTATGAATGGCGGTGAATGATATCGCGGTGAGTTGCGGTCCTATCTCCCGAAGCTTTTCGGCCCTCGTATAAATGTTGGCAATACAATGGCGTTTGGGCTTAGAACCATTCTGCCAACCCAGCAGTGCAGACCTCTTAGAAATAGGGCAAAAGTGCTCCTAGACTAGACTATACAGCTTTCAGTGATCAGTGATCATCATGAGCCACAAACCCTCGAAGGGCCCTCGCCTGGGCGTCCGTCACCTGCAGTCGTTCCTCCTCTTCCTTGGCCTCACCGTGATGCACATCGCCCGGCTGAACGTAAGCGTGGCCATTGTGGCCATGACAAATGCCGCCACCACAAATCCAAATTTTCCGGTGAGTTTCCAGGAAGTTCCTTAACGCTGCTTCACAATGCTGACGTGGCTGCTGTCTCTCCTTTACCAGGAATACGATTGGAACGAGAAGCACAAGTCCTATATCCTATCCAGCTTCTATTGGGGCTATATCCTGACCCTCTGTCCTGGCAGCTTCCTGTGCCGTCGCTACGGCGCCAAGGTAGTCCTTTTTGTGGCCTGCTTCGGCACTGCTGTCTTCAGCCTGATGACTCCCTGGTGCGTATCCTGGGGCGGATGGCAGGTGTTCTGCGCCATCCGCATTGTCCAGGGGTTGTTCCAGGGCGTAATCTTTCCGTGTGTCACCGAACACTTAGCCATGTGGTCACCGCCCGAGGAGAGGAATCGTCTGGGCGCTTTCAGCTACACGGGCACGGATTGCGGCACGGTGCTGGCCATGTTTATCAGTGGCATGATCGCCAAGGGCGCCATGGGCTGGCCCGGAATATCGTATGTTTCTGGATCCCTTTGCGCCGCCTGGTGCTTCTTGTGGCTTATCTTTGCGTCCAATAATGCCACGGAATCGCGATTTATTGGCGAGGAAGAGTGCAAATACATTGAATCCTCGCTGGAGCATAACGAGGACTTCCACGAGCGTAGCATACCCATTCCCTGGCGGGCAATCTGGACCTCGGTGCCCTTCCTGGCACTCCTGGTGGCCCGCTGCTCGGAGACCTACGGCCTGAGCACCCTGCAGGCGGAGATACCCTCCTACATGAACGGTGTCCTCAACATGGACATTCAGAGCAATGCTGTGTTCTCATCGCTACCCTTCCTGGCCATGTGGCTGCTCTCCTATGTCTACCTCATCGCCGCTGATGTCCTGCTGAAGAAGAAGTTCCTGTCGCTAACCTCCGTTCGGAAGCTCTTCAACACCCTGTCCTTCTGGGTGCCGGCTGGCTGTCTGATTGGTATTGGCTTCCTCAGTGAGGACCACAAGAAACTGGCCATTATTCTGATGACGGTGTCGGTGGGCATCAATAGTGGCGCAACCATCGGCAGCTCCCTGAACTCCATCGATCTGTCGCCGAATCACGCTGGCATTTTGATTGGATTGAGCAACACGGTGGCGAATGTTATACCCATCCTCACACCACTGATTGCCGGAGTGATCGTGGCCGATAAGGTGAGTCAGCGGTCGGTCGAAAATAAAGGGAAATTCCGCCACCCCAATTCCATCGAAAAACAACAAACTCAATCTATATTTCCCAATTTATTTTTTGTTTTACAGCACAATCGCGGCCAGTGGCAGATCGTCTTCGGCCTCGCCGCCGTCATTTTCTTTGTGGGCAACGTGGTCTTCCTTATTTGGGGCACGGCCAAGGCACAACCCTGGGATGCGGACGACTACCTAAAGCCCAAGGATGCCGAGTCCGCCAACAGTGAAAAGAAGAAGGAGAAGACGCTGCCGGTGGGGGAGATAGCACCGCCCATCGATCCGGTGCTGGAGCAGCAAATCACCTGGCCGGAGAGGTACACGGCACGGGCAGTGGAGTGATTTGTGGCGGAAGTCCAGAGCAGGGCACTTGGCGATCCGAACAATTGATTTTGTTTAATCAGTATTAACCATAAGTAGGCTGTAATTTATATTTATTCTATTTATAAGGCGTGATCGTAGCGCGGGACTTAAGTAAATTATTTTCAATCGGATCGCTCGCTTTGTTCTGTTACCAATCGCTCGTGATTTCGGCCAGGCCAATCGAGGAGGAGCCCGTGGCCAATCGTCCAGCGCAATCTAATCTGTTAATTTATCTTTTAAATGTATATAAGTACGCATATTTATTTTGGATTGGAATTGTCAATGGCTGGAACTGGAGTTGAGGTTGTGTTGAAGTGTTTTGCACTGCCTCGCCTCTGCCTCTGGCTCGGCTCTCGCTCTCGATGGGTTCAAAAACATTTGCCACAGCTGTTTGTGAATATATGAATATATGGAATTGAATTGTGATACTTGTGATAACTTAGAAATAAACTGTTGACTTGTTTCTCCGCTCTTTGTACTTTGCTCTATTTGCCTTAACTGCTCGTGGCTGAAACGCCGATCTCTATGGGCGAAGATCTCTATGGTTAATTAGGGTTTACTCCGCTTTGGTTACTCCGTCTCAGACCAGCCTCCTTTTCGATTGGGTAAGCTATTTACGTCTTATCTCTGTTTGCTGAGCACCTGCCCGTGGCAGGTAAAAGGTGTTTTTTGCGATTATGATTTATATTTAAGCATAGACTTAAGAAGGCTAACACTTATAATGATAAGTGTGTCCATTTAAACTATGAGATCATGTGTTTTCCTCACGTTCAAGGGGATCGCCGTTTATACTTTCCACTTTTAAATCAAAGAGGGATCAGTGATTAAGATCTGCCCCCTCTGTCGTCGACAAGCGTACTTTAAAATTGAGTAAGGTCTCCAACATCTTATCTTATCGCTGGCTAATTCAGTCATAATTATCGCTTAACGATCGCTTTGTCATTTGATAAAAAAAATCCGCCGACTCTAATGGCCGGAACCAAAGTGATTGTAATTAGCTCCCGCAATTGATATAAAGCGCCGGGTTGACTGCCGCTGTTATATTTACCTTTTGATAAGGGGCCGAGAACTGTTTTCACCCGTCATTGTTATTGTTTATATTTGTTTTTCAGTTCAGCTGTGTTCGGTTGCGTTCTCATTGAATCTTTGGATTGTATTTTGCGGACAAGTTATTCTACATTGGCATAGGGCTCTCGTAAAGTCATTAAATTGTCAATAATGATACAGAAGCTACCGCATTTGCTTATTCTACAATTTATTACCTTCTATCTGGGGTGCTTCAGCCATCACAATGCTTTTTAAATCACCAAAAAAAGTGTCTAAAAATATGCTATAAACATTTTTAGCCTAAATTTGTATTCACCGTAAAGTATGCAATAATTAAAAGGTAATAAATTTATTATTTACCTATCCCCAATGTTATATTAAATATTTTTGTTGTACAAAAGTATAACAGTTTGGCCATTAGGCTGCTGGCATGTTTTTTAATATTAAATACATTGTTTTTATAACATTTTTTAATATAAAATTATTATTTGTTATACGTTTTATAATTTTGAGTCTTTTTATGTCGTTTCTTTAGGAAATTTGTAGGATATGCATTACGATTTTGATTTAAGGACTCAAATAAACATTTGATTATCAATTTAAGCTTATTTTCCACTTGCAATACGCAGAAAACTCTGTGGTCCCAGTGTTCTCCAATATCGCTTCATCTTTATCTTTACGTCCTCTGGCATCTCGTTTTACTTTCGTTGGTGCCTCATCCACATCGATCCCCATCATTGCAGCATGTTTCGCTTGAAGTGATAGAAATAGAACTTGGCGGCGGCACGCGGTCTGAAATCAAGTTTCGGTGCAGCCTGTTTGCGTTTTTGGCGGGCAAACAAGTTTCGCAACAAAGCTTTGTAGCTGCAGCTACTTACTTCGCCAATCTATGCTCATTGGCCAGTTCGGTGACTCGAGGTGGTGCCACTAGACGCATGTTGTGCCCGTTGTAATGACGATAACGTCGTTCAACTTGATGCCCAAGGGTGAGCACATCCAGAAGTTCCAAAGTTCGCAGTCAGAGTCTTTTGTTTCCACAGATCCCAAATGGGGCCTACGGCACCTGCAGGTGCTGTTCCTCTTCCTCTGCGCCACTCTGATCATAGCCCAGAGGTTCAACATGAGCGTGGCAATCGTGGCCTTGACCAATGCTAATAGCAGTAACCCGAATTATCCGGAGTATAGGCTGACGGAGCAGCAGAAGTCTTATATTATCAGCAGTCCCTTCTGGGGCTCCTGCTGCACCCAACTGATGAGTGGCTATCTGTCGAGCCGTTTCGGAGCCAAGCTGTTGCTGCTGGGCATTATGTTCTTCACCTCCATAATCAGCATTGCCACGCCCTTTGTCCTCGCCTGGGGCGGATGGCAGCTGCTCTTCTGGGCGCGCCTCATCCAGGGACTGGTAATGGGCGGCATGTGGCCTTGCCTGTACACACATCTGGCCAAGTGGTGTCCCAAGCGGGAGGCGAATCGCTTGGGCGGCGTGATGACCACAGGCTTGGACTTTGGAACAGTAATGGGCTTTGCCTTGAGTGGCGTGCTATCCGCCTCGTCGCTGGGCTGGCCAAGTGCCTTTTATGTGCCGGGTAAGTGGCCAGAAATTACTCAAATTCGATCTACAAGTTTGGGAAGTTCAAGAGGCTTAAATAACTAAATATCTATCTTTAAATCAAAGCTTTCCTTCGACTTCTCCTCAGTTATTTGATAATTCTTATCTGCAGGCTTTATGGGCATGGCCTGGTGCCTTCTTTGGCTGCGATACGGGGCCAACTGCCCCTCCGAATCCAAATTTATTAGCCTGGCTGAGCGCAAGCACATTGAGCTCGCCTTGGAGAAGAGCCAGGCCACTCATGGCGAGATACCGTCAGTGCCTTGGCTTGAAATCCTCACCTCGCGTCCCTTTATCGTGCTGGCCCTGGTCAAGATGAGTCAGGCCTGCAGTTTCTATACGCTGATGCAGCAGATCCCTCGCTACATCCATGGAATCTTCCACTACAACATTGCGGTGAATGCCCTGCTCTCCACCCTGCCCTTCGTGATCATGCTGATGTCCTCCTATGGCTTTATTTTTCTGGCTGACTACTTGACGCGACGCAAGGACATATCGTTACCCATCCTGCGAAAGACCATCAATTCATTTGCCACCTGGACCCCGGCTGTGGCACTGGTGATTCTCTCCTATGTGGGCGAGCAGAATGTAGTGGGCAGCATGTGTTGCATGGTGGCAGCAACGGCTGCCATTTCCGGACAGGCCATCGGTAGTTCCCTTAACCATGTGGACTTGGCGCCGAATTTCGCTGGACTTCTATTTGGGATCAGCAACACCCTAATGTCCGCTGCGGGGGTTATTTCACCATTAGTTATCGGACTGGCGGTCACAAATGAGGTGAGAAAGATCTCAAGGCTTTAGTATATGAATTTAACTAATTAATTCGAATAATTTAAGTCGGATCGCTCGCAATGGCGCTCGGTTTTCCTAGGCATCTCTGTGATCCTTTTCTTTGGCAACCTGATGTATGTGATCTTTGGTCAAATGACTGTTCAGCCTTGGAATGATGCCCACACCAAAGGAACCACTCCAGAAGCAGCCCCCAAGACAGCAGAAATACCTGAAAAGGCCATCGAGGAACCCTCACTCTATGCGGAAAGGTTTAACTATTTTTAATTGTATATTTGTATTCATAATAATATATCTTTCAGTGCTTATGTTTTTGTATAAAGACAGTTTAAAATCACAATGGTTATCGTATACTATACTATGTCACGTGTCCCCCGACGTGTGGAATTCGCTGCGACCAAAATTTGTGTCGCGCAGATAATGAACTGGCGAATCATTGATCAGGGACATCACGATGGGCTTTAGCCCCAAAATGGAAGCCAGCTTATACTTGAGGATCACCGATTTGATCAGTTCCACCAGCTGGGCCAGTGACTCCTCCTGTTTGGCATTTGTGGGATTACTCTGGGAGTGCAGCAGGTAGCTGAGGAAGATACTAATTAGCTTGAAAGGTGAGTGTACGATTATTTCAATTTACCCCTTGACTGCCTGTTCGATGACATCGTCATTAATGCGCTGATGGCACAGATAGTCCTGCAGATAGTTGCCTACTTGGAGGAGAACAAACTGAGACAAGAGAGCCTCGCTCCAGTTGACATCGTAGCTGCAGGCCCGGCTTAGGATCAGCGTTTGTGGGACACTAAAATAGGAAATATTAGATTATAGATTGAAGATTTGTCGTGTTAAGGAACTCCCTACGAACCTCAGCTGCGTATTGACAAGCTCTCGAAACTGTTCTCTTGTTCGCACGCCAATCACGCTTACACACAGTAGATTGGCATTATTGTTGTGCCGCTTGTCCAAGGCCTTGTTGCACAGATCCAGCTGCATGGCCATCAACTCTGCCCGGGACACACTCTGCTGGGCCAGGAGCAGCTTGTTGTCCAGCAGATAGTTCTCCGTGGCATGAGTGTAGTTCTCCAAGGCCTGTTGCAGCAGTGTTTGCACCTGCGTTGAGCATCTCAACTTATTTGATTGTTCCGCCATAGTTTGAATTTTGTTAACAATATCCTGCGCCTCCTCGGTCCACATCTCCGCCAGTTCCTTGTACATGAGGAAGTGCAGGGCGGCCAAACGCAGCAGCTCCTTGCCATTCTGTGGCTGGTACTCCTTTATGTAGCTCAAAATTGCCTGTCGCAGTCCGCTCTTTTGGTCCTCATCGAACTGCCCCAGCAGCGATTCAAACTGTTCGTTGTCAATCAGCGAATCGAAACAGTAGAACATCTCCCGGTAGCGTGCTATCCCAATCAGCATGCGGACAATTAGCGACCAGGATTTCGCCTTGGCCAGCTGCCCATTGAGGGCTTTGGCCTTCTGAAGCACACTGACAATGCCCTCCATGGAGCACTCGTGGACAAAGCACAGGTGAGCCTTGATCAACAGCTCCACGTAGATTTGATTCTGCTTTTTGTGGGACAAGACTTGGGGTATGCCGGACATGGTGCCCGTTGGCGGGGGTGTCGGTAATCCATACTGTGTTATTATACCAGACAGACGCTCAAAGGCTTCTGTTCTCTCGAACATCTTGCCATTCTGGTAGCGGCGATAGGCCTTCAAGGCATCACAGTACTCCAGCAAACAATTACCCAATATGGTGGTATTGGGAGCGAGTTCAAGGAACAAGTGAAAGTCCCGATCGATGCTGTGGCCCCAGAGGTCGGAGTTCCTTAAAGCATTCCTGGGCTGATCCTTGGCATTGAAGATATAGAAGCGCGGGCGGACGATGCAGGTGGTGAGCTCCAGGGCCAAACTCTCAGCAATCTTTGGGGAAAAGAAGAGAATTTATTTTAATAAATCAATAACAAATAAAAGCACACAAGACCCACCTCCTTTGGCGTCATCCTTGTGGATATTTGTATGTCACTAACCACCAGCAGACGCTGCAGACAATCCTCGCCAGCGGCGCTCTTCAACAGTATACCCGCATCCTTAGTTCTTAGCACATCTAGATACTCCTTGTCCAGATACATGGCCGCCCTGTAGGCCAGCACAATGCGCCTGCCCAGCTCTACGCCATACTTCAATTTCGATCCAATGCCCAGCAAGGTGTCTAGGGTTTGTTGCTTCTCCTTGGACGGGATTTCCTCGAACTCCAATGCCACATTATCCGAGCCGTTGTCGGAGAGATCGCTGCCCCAGCGCGTAATCACATTCTGGTTCAGGGTAATCCGATTGAACTTGGGAAACGCACTCTTCTCGATCTCGCCAAGCAGCTGGCGCTCCTTGCTCGACAGATTACTGATGCTGGTCATTCCCTCGGCCAATGCCATGGCGAAGACAATGAATCGAAGATCATTCGGCCGGAATTCAAAGAGCTCCTGCAGGCGCAGGGCCTCTACAATGTCGCCCTTGTCCAGGAGAGTCTTTAAAAGGGTGTCCAGTCGGGTTTCCATGTCCGAAGTTAACTGGGTTTTACCCGATATACTAAGATCATCGATGCCAGCCAGTTCCTTTAGCTCAGAGAAGGATTTGTAGAGGACACAGCGCTCCTGCAGCATGATTTGTTCGTAGTATTCCGAGTGGTAAATGGTTAGCTGGGTAAGCTGATCCTCCGGCAGCTGCAGATAGCACAAAACCATGTCGTACTCGATCTGATCTCGGTCGAAGGATTCATTGGGAAACAAATGATGCTGCTTGATCACTCCCAAGGCACTCTGGAGCAGCTCGTAGCGACGGAGGGCTACTTTGCCTGCTGAGGACGCTGCCTGCAGCAGGAAGTTTACCAGAATGGCCGGCGGCAAGGCATGTTGCTGGATCTCACGTTCATATTCCTGATGAGGTCGCAGTACGCCTCCCTCCAATTCGGCCAGCCACTTGCCATAGACTATGTCGCTTAGTGGCAGCTGCAGCAAGGTGGCCAGCTGCAGGGCCTCCTCATAAGCTCGAGCTTCAGTGAGCGCGTCCACAAGTCTCCTATACTCCGAGCTGTCCCTCTTCACCAGCTGCTCTAGATCAATGTCCAATTCCCTCAGCCAGGTGGCTGCCACACCAAAGACCTTGTGCAGCAGACAGAAATCCAGCAGGTCGCATATGTCTCCCACATCCGAGCGACAGATGCAGTCCAGGAAACGCTGTTGCTGTAGAATGCAGTCAAAGTTGGACTGCAGTTGGATGATGAGCAGACCGATAGAGCGTTGCATCACTTGCTTGCGAGGCAGCGAGCCACACAGGGGCAGAGTCACTGCATCCTGGCTCCAGCTGCAGAAGAACTGGCGCAACTCCACAATGGTGGCATCGCTGAAGTCCTCCTGATGAGCTGTCAGCTGCAGGAAACGGCACAGATGCGTGAATTTGCAGTCCGGCTGAAAGATTTCCAAGCTATGCAGCAGGGCATTCACCTGACCGCCAGCCACAGCTCCTCGGATGACAGACCACACCCATTCCAGACGATTCTCCTCCCGCACCTTGGTGGCCTCTTGCAGCAGGTGATTCCACTGATTGCTGGCCACCGCCAGCCAAACGAGCCAGCACCAGTTGCGATTTTGTTCGCTCAGTGTGGCTGCCAGCACGGCCAAAACAGGCAGCTCCTGCCGGATGCAATGCCTCAAGAGATTGATGCTACTGCAATGCGGCGAAGCACTGCCCAGCACCATGTCCAAGAACTGGGCTGTACTCGTAATTGCCTCATCCGGCAGATTGTTGGTACTGCACAGGATAATGGCGAACAGGTCCTGGCGAGTGGTGTGCGTGAGCAAGGTGCACAGGGATTGATCTGTATTCCTCTGAAGCTGCTGGATGCTAGTATCCTGATTCGAACTATGCGACGAATTGGTCATTGTCTCTTGAGAGGAGTTCGTCTGGATCTCACCACTTCGACGCGGCGGTCTCTGGAAGTTCCTCTTGTGCTGCCGATCTCCGATGGATTCGTAGCTCAGAGCCCGCAGCAGATGGACACCCAGGGGAGATGACTTAAAGTGCGGCAGCAACTTCTTAAGCTCACTCAAGGGCAGATCAAAGTACTGGAAGAGCAAAAGCAGGTGCCACCAGTCGTTTTTGGCGGCATAATATTCGAGCAAGGCCACTGGCAGTCTTCCGGGCGTATCCCGCACAGCCAGACGCATCAGAGCCTGATAGAGTTCCAGGGGAAACTCCTTGGGATTCGCTTCCAACTGTTGCACAAGTTCACGATCCCATTCGGCAAGCAATTCCGAGTAGCTGCCGCCGCACTTTCGCTGCGGCAACTTCCTCTGCAGCAGCAGGAAACTTCGCAGTGGTTGCGTATCGAATCCCAGCATTTCACAGCAAGCTACGCAATGGGTAACGAGCTCCTCATCGCCAGCGTACTGGAGTGCCATCTGGGTGACCGTTTCGCAGGCATGGAAGAGCTGCGTCTTGGTGATCTGTCCGTACAGCTGCAGTTGCTCCGTTATCAAATAATAGACCGCATAGGCACTTCTCTGCTGCTTCAGGTAATGAGTGTAATTGAGCTGAGATTTACGCGCATACCGTTGGCACAGTCGGGGATTCGAGAAGCTGACCAATTCGCCATGTCCAGCAGCACCCAGGAGTGGCAAATTGATGTGCTTGAACTTCAGAAAGAGATCGTGGGCCGTGGGCAAGCCCGAACTGTTGCTCGTGGGTCCGTGATCGAAGCGAGATGTCAGCGATTTGAGATAGGGCACGCGACCCAAGCTGGTTGAAGTGAGGAATCCTTCCAGCGAACGCACACTTGGCTCCTGGCCTAGGAAGTCGTAGAAGGTGAGCAGTGGGTGGCCCTCGAAGGAGTCGGCCGAATCATGGGTTTTCTCCAAATACGCCTGTACACTCTTGGAGATCTGTGAGACGAAATATGAGCTCATAATTTATGATAATTTAAGACGCTTTATCTCCCTCACCAACTCAAATCCCTCGTTTTCCGTCAACGAATTCGTTTTAAGGTCCACAATTAGGTTGAGCAACGCCTCCTGATGCGTCTCACTGCCCGCCAGCTGCTCCAGCGAGGCCACCGGCACACAGTCCATCAGGAGCAGTGAGTGGAGGCCACGATCCAAGAGATACTTTGCCAGAGGCTGACGGCTCAGGAGATCCGCATTTTTTCCCAAACATTGCATGGTGCACAGGCGTCGCAGCAGGGTGGGAATATCGTGGGACTCATCCCTAAAAAAGTAACCAGCATGGGCGAAGAAGTTGCGCAGCACCTCGCTGGGCTGCTTCAGCTGCTCCAAGGCATACTCATACATGGTGGCATCTATTTGCCAGGCGGCAAATCCCTGCTCCAATGGCGAGAGCCCATCCTGACCATCCACAGCCTCCTGGCAGCGACACCAACGCTGCAGCTTCTCCAGCTGGCTGCTATCCACCAGATGCTGCCAGACCATTTCCTTGGATAGGGAACCCAACAAAGATTCGTTGCCGTTGGCAAAGTATAGCTCCACAAGCAGCAGTTGCAGTGCCTCCTCCGGCAGGGTCATCAAGGCTTCTATGTTGACCCGGGGCAGTTGTAACCTGTGCTTGGCCACCAAAGCATCGGACTCCCTCAGCTGCTGCACTAGCGACCAGTGATAGGCCAGGACGGGCTCCTCCTGCTCGTACATTAATGGCTCCCGATTGCGCAGGTGATCCAGGACAAACTCACTCAAGTCCTCGTCCTGGCACTCGCAGGCGAACTGGAAGAAGAAGCACTTGACGTCCCGGTCCACATTGCGGATCACGTCCTCCGCCTTGCACACCAATCGCTCCGAGAGCAGCCGCTGCACATAGGCCTGGACCACATCATAGAAGATGTGAGAGTACTCCGAGGTGGGAATCTTTCGCTTTTTCGCCCAGAACTCCATGCAGAGGGCGATGTGCTCGCCCTTGGTGGCCACCTCCTTGATGATGGCCACTTCACTTATTCCCGACCAGCTCTTGAAGATCTTGTCGCGGGCCTGGGCCTGCGCCTGAGCGGAATGCATCGCGTTGGGCGGAGCTGTTTTTTTTTTTAATGGAATGTTTTGCGGGTCTTTTCACATCTCTTTGTTTCGGATCGGGGACAATCAACAGTTGATAATAGGAAAACAGCTGTGTATTCGCGGAACCTTATCTCTGGTTCAGTCGGGGGTGGATCTGGTTCCAAGCGCAGAGAACAGTGTGGGCTGATAAAAAGGGAACCGCATACAAAAATACAACCTATGAAGGATTATATAGTTAGATTTCACGTAAATAACTAGAAATTAATATAATACAATATAATATGGTAATAAATATACACCATACATTATTTACGTATGTATAAATAATATGATAATCAAATATACACAAACTTAATATTTTATTTTATTCCATATATACAAAGTTATTTACACATATATCCTTATTGTCTTTAATAAGAATTGTTGTTGTTAACTGTGTTTAATTCTGCAAAACAAGCCAAACAACAAATCAAACAAACAATATTGCAGCCCTGGTGATGATTTTAGTATTTAATTGTAAATGGTATTATTAACAAGGATGGGGTCATACCTTCTAAGGTGACCGTTGATTTTAATAATGAATGATTACAGTGACTCGATAGGTTCGTGCAGAAATACGAAATGTGCGTTTTTTTAAACCGAGCTTATAGTTTTATGCGCCAATTTCTGCATGATGTGAATACTGAGTAGAAAGAAATATTTATTTAACCCAAAAAAAGCAAACGCGACTGGTGGGACGTTACGGCCTATCGATAGTATTGAGTGGCTTATGAACCAGTTCATTCGACTTAAGTTCTCATCGGAACATATACAGCCACTGCTGGTTCCACGCAAAGTTGGCTGTGGTTCGTTGAGCGAACCAGCTCTTTCTTTTTACTTCCTTTCGGTTCCGAACAAGCAGCAAAATGTCGAAGAGAGGTAAAATGCGAAAAAATAATCCAATTAAATCTTCGTATTTGCGAGCAATTTGTGATAAATAAATATGCAACGCCGTCGAGAGTGAAACAATGTAGTGACCTAACTAATTATCTGTGTTTTTCGCCGTCTAGGACGTGGAGGTACCGCGGGAGGAAAGTTCCGCATCTCTCTGGGTTTGCCCGTGGGCGCTGTGATGAACTGCGCCGACAATACAGGTGAGTGAAGATTGCTGGCGAGGATGTGGAAGTGGATTTCAACATGTTCCCGGTGTGTTTTTAGGTGCCAAGAACCTGTATGTTATTGCCGTGCACGGAATTCGCGGTCGCCTGAACCGTCTGCCAGCCGCTGGCGTCGGAGATATGTTCGTGGCCACCGTCAAGAAGGGCAAGCCTGAGCTGAGGAAGAAGGTGAGTGCGGCTCCATGTGCGAAGAAGTGAAAAGTGATAAGAGCAGAAGTGTGAATATATCAAAGATATTTGAGGTGTATATCGGCTAGTACAGCTTGGTGAATGTATCACGTTTTATACACTTTGTTTTTGTACTGATTCCTTGAATGAAATCAATTGCGAATTCCGTTTTCTGCAGTCAATTGTAATACAAAGCTGTTTTAAAGTAAAAACATCTGTATATAAATTCGATTCGTCTTTCTATTCAGATAACAAACACTTTAAAAGCAATACGCACTATTTGTTGTGTAAATTATGAATTGGACAATATAAAACTAGATTTTCACCCTTAATTTATAGAAAATGCTTCTATAACTTGACTAATTTTTGTATACAAGATAACCGGAAAGATAACTTATCTCAGTAAAGCACGTTTTCTTCGGTTTGTTATTGTAAAATCCCTCCAAAAGTATTTTGTTGGATTTAAAGAACATAATATTCTCCAGCTATCCAATTTTTCTTTTAACCAATATCTGCTTCATCACAATACCGACTATACCCTCCACAAATCATCTTTACAAATCTGTCTCTTCACTCCCTTTCCAGGTCATGCCTGCCGTGGTGATTCGGCAGCGTAAACCGTTCAGGAGGAGGGATGGCGTTTTTATATACTTCGAGGACAATGCCGGGGTAATAGTAAACAACAAGGGCGAAATGAAGGGCTCGGCCATCACCGGGCCCGTAGCCAAGGAATGCGCTGATCTGTGGCCCCGTATCGCATCCAATGCAAGCTCTATAGCTTAAGGAGTTGACATTTTTCAAATAAAACCCTCAACGGACAGCAGCGTGTTTTGAATAAGAAGTGTTTCGGATCTTTTATTGAATGCTGGCTGCAGTAGTGATTCGCTTTTGAAGGATCTATGTGTCGTCTCTACTTGGGTGCCTCGGTGCGCAGCGTGGGCTTGGGTCGAGTCACCTCCATCGAGATCTTGCCGTTGGCACCCTTGAATAAAGCGTAGCACACCTGGAACGTGAGGCCCTCCAGCGAGTCGCCATTGAACTTGGTGATGATGTCGCCGCGCTGCAGTTTGTTGTCGATCTCCGGGTACTGGCCTTGTATCTGCGAGAATGGAATGTCTCTCAAATGTGTATCTTCTTTGTTACCTTTCCCAAACACTTACAACATCGGCAATGGTGCAGCCACGTTCGTTGGGCGACAGGGAGAGGCCCAGTTCCTTGCCCGACTTCTTCATAAAGTCCACATTGAACTTTTCCAGCTCCGGCGGATCGGCACGAAAGACGGTTAGGGTGACGGTCTTCTCGTATGTGGTGTGGAACAACTGATGGACCTTCAGCGTGGTTATGGCACCCACGTGGGTCGGCACTCCGTTTACATCGCAAATATGGTCGAAAATCTTGAGGCGATTGTCGGCGGCCACGGCTCCCTCCGGATAGACGTGTGTAATCACACAACCAGTCTGCCAAGATGTTTTAAATGGAATAATTCGGAAACAAAAATCGAAATGAGGCCCACCTTGACATGGTTGTTCTTGCCGCCGCAGACTATGACGCCCAGCGGCTTCTTCTCCACCTTTAACTCAATGAGAATCTTCTTGTTGGGCTTGATCTCGGCTGTGGCGGGTTCTTGTGGCTTCTCCTCCTCCTTCTTGGCCTCTGCGGGTTGGATGGTATATGAAGATTAGGCAACCCTTGGATGTAATGGAATATACTAACCCTCCTTCTTCTTCTCCTCCGCCTCCTTGTCGGCCTTTATGGCCTCCTCGCTCTTGAGGGTTAATAGGATCATGGTCACATTGCCCTCGGCACGTTTCAGCAGTCCAGTTGCCTGGAGTCGAAAGGAAATATAATACAAGCTAAGGAGGGGATTGTTTCGTATGCAATTACTCACATCATCGTAGTTGGACTCCAGCGTCACGTCTTGGTTGACGGCAAGCAGCATGTCGCCCACTTTAATGCCCGCCAGCTCCGCATTGGAGCCCTCTCTAAGATCTGAGATGAAGATGCCATTGCCCACCTCGGCATGCTTGCCATAGATGACCATGATGCCTAGGAAGCCGTCCTTGCGCACCTGCACCGTGCGCGCCTTGGGGAACTGGTCGAATAGGAACTTGGTCTGTCCGAAAGGCAGATAGAAAATTATTATAAATTATAAAAATATGTATTTTAATTATAATTAACCTCATCCGACGAGGTGGGGAACTTCTTGATGGGCTTCACGCACATGCCCTCATCGTTGGGCTTGCGCCGCGAGGTGATCAGCACCAGCTTGTCTCCGTCCACATTCTTGAACACTGCAGACGCATTCAAGTGGCAGCGATTCTTTAGCACATTGCCGTTGACTTCGACGATCTCGTCGCCGGGCTTGAAGTCCACACTGGCGAACACTCCATTGGGATCCACGCCGGCTACGAAACAGGCCATCTTTTGGCGGTCCTTGTGTCCGGCGAGAGCAACACCTAAAGGCTTGCTGGGATCCCTTTGAACTTCGATCCTTCGCAGATCCTTCATCATGTTGTACCGCTTGTTGATCTTAGCTGGTTGGTGGAGAGTTTAATTAACTATTATGCTTGATAGTCCACGAATGAGTGGACTTACCCATTGTGTAGCCAAACTCATCCTCCTGCTCCTTGTCGCGATCCTTCTCCATCTTGTTCAGCTTACAGTTGCCGGCGGAGGCGCGATCGATCTGAAGGATCACAGAGGATTAGGTTTTTCCAAATTAAACCTTATTAAAACCGCACCTCATATCCCGCCTCCGTGCGAATGCGACCAGTCATATCCCGAGTATCCTCGTCATCCTCATCGGCATAGTTGCTGTATTTTTGTCGCATCGACGCCGTAAATGTGGTATTCCGCTTCTGCATAGTCTGCTGCCGGCCCATCCCTTGACCCTGGCCCATTCCCTGATTCATCCCCTGACCCATTCCCATGCCCTGACCTCCGCCCGCATTGTTGTTCGTCATCTGGTCCTGGTTGAACTTGTTCTTGGCCTGCATGTAGCCATTGCTGCGCGGATCTCCCTTCCCTTGCTGCTGCTCATCGCTCTTGTCATAGGTCTGGATCTCCAAATCGATCTTAAAGTCCGCCTCCTTGATGAGATCGATGACTGCCTGCTCGGTGGAGTGGCGCACATCCTTGCCGTTGAGCGAGAGGATACGATCGCCTACCTTTAAGCGTCCGCACAGGTGGGCAGGACTATCGGGCACGATGCCCTTGATGAAAATGCCGGTGGTTTTGGTGTTGGGCGAGTCCTTTACTTCGCCGCGTACTATGCAGATGCCGAAAGACTTCTTGCCCGTCTTATCCAAGGTCACCATGTGAATTAGTTCTGTAAGTTGGGCATTATATAAAAGAAAAGCATGGGGTAGATGTATAATTTAATAGCACTAGAGGGTGCAAGATAGTTTGTAAAGTTTTCACTACAATTTTTTAGATACTAAATTCAGTGTTTGTTTTTTATTATACAACCTTTTGTAGCTTAATTTTCGGCACTCCTTTAAAGGATTTAAAAAACCCTAGTCATTTCTATACCAACCCCGATTATCGATTAGTTTAGGCACTAAAATATTTAATTTATTTTAAGATTTCTAAGGATACAGATTTTAAAAATATTACAAGATGTTTCCCTGAACGTTATAATTTATTTATCAATAAAAGAATATCGAATTTTGAATAACTATTTGATATATTGGATATTTTTTGGTTAGAAAACTTCATAGTTGCCATTTGTTGAAATTTTTTATCAGTAGAAATTATTAAAAATTTAATCCATTTCGATATAATTGTCTTTTCCTATTTTTTCTCGAATAAAACACGAAACCCCCATTTCAAGGTCAAGTTCTCTCCGGATTAGCCGTAAATTTGATTAGCAATTGGCCATGAAACCACTCAATGAGAACTGACCACCGCTGGCGCCCGGATTCCCCAGGAACTGAACCATCCTCGCTGTCTGGGATCGATTGCTCTGTAATCCACACCAAAACTCGCGACTCACTGGTCGGTGGACATTAAGCGCACACAATTAATTGGTAATTTGATTTGTGTTATTTTTTAATAATTTTATTTATTTGTAATTTTTATTGTATTAAATGTGAATATTCCGCGTTGGCAGCGCCCGATTTGAGTCCATTGAAAAGTGCGCCTAAACTGATTTTACAATTAGCGGACGAACATTCTTGCTAACTGACTTAGTGGCCATTCTATTTTGAGTATGATTTTCGTATCGATTACACTGGTCAGCGGGGTTTGCTTTTTTGTACTCTGAACAGAGGACAACATCGTTAGTCAGGTTTAGACTTAGTTCGGAATATTATAAAGTATATAAACTTACTTATCATAATATTAATAATATCTTTAATAGCCATATTTTATAGGCTGTTGTTATAAATGTTGTTTCGCAATATGGCAAGTAATATCATCAGTTACATTTGTGGCGTGTAGATATATAGCTAAGGGAAGAGCATTTTATTCCCAAGTTTTAAAGAACTTTCATGATACTTCTTCATATCGCAAATACTTTAAAGAATATTTCTTAGAGAACCTAATAAAAACCTTTACCTGCAGTCTAGTGCTATCGATCTGGCGGAGGTGCTTCTATTGCATTGAGTAACTTTCGCTGTCCATTATGACACAACTGTCATAATATCTAGCTCCCCCAAGATGGCCATAATGTGGGTTAGAATCGTGAGACATGCGGGAGAAATTGCGCCAGTCAAGTGCCTTTATTGTCCATATCACGTTATTAATTTGTTTGTGCGATTTGGCCAATGCTGAACTCAACACTCCAGACCAGGTGAAGCCCGTCAAGTGTGTTGGCCAGAAATGCCCATCGATTTTATCATTTTCCTTCATTGCACTTACAACTGAATAACATATGTCACGCACACACTCTTTTCACCTTTACAAGTGGTCGGAATATCAATATATCTTTTGTATCTGCAAAATAATAACAATTGCATTGTTATATTTAAGCTTAGGGAATATATATTTCTTATTATATTAATTATAATTATTTTAAAGCTATTTACAGATGTTTGATAATGCAAATAATTTCGGAAGATCTTAAACTGTAAGGATAGTAAGGATAGTAATTTTGTTTTAATTAATACACAAAGTTTAGTTTAGACAGCTTTAAAGATGATTAACAAGATAGAAATCTATATTTTATGCTTTTTGTTTATGATTCAAAGTATTAGAGAGCTTTAATTACAAAAAAAGTGTTTTAAAAGGTGATAAGAAAATTTGAAAGGAACAAAACTTCAAGAACAATGTACAAATATTCAAAAAGAGACCTAAAATAGTTTGCCAAATTGTTCAGCACCAATATGTAGGCAATAAATTTTGATTACATTCCATAACTAACACTTTCCCAAGGATTTGTGTGAAATCTTTATTTTATTTGCAACACAAAGTCAAAGGCAATCAAATAAAGGCTCACAGGACTCCAAGAACAATTCAAGTGGCGAATGAATTTAATTTGCGCAGCCCGGCTTAAATTCATAATCAAGATTTGCATTTTAATGCCGAAAGAAGGACGAAGGGGGCAACGGGAAAATAGAGTAGGAGGAAGAGAAAGAACGGGAGATATGCAAACATTTCCATTAAATGCTCGAACGAAATGAAACGCGAGGAGGAATAGCTAAGGCAGTGCCAAAGGAAAACTAGAGTAAACACATGCTCAAAGGCGAGCGGGGGGGAAAATGGGGGAAGGCGGGGGCAAAACTGGAAAATGGCCACCAAAGAATGAGAGGGAGAGAGAGGGAATGGCAACGACTGCGAAACGATGTTGGAAATTAATTTCATAATAAAAAAGCGTAAGGAAACCCATTTGATAAAACAATTTCCTTTTTGCCTCCCAACAGTCATGTTTTGTTAGTAAAGTAAATTCAAAAGAGAGCACAGCGAAAATATGGCAATGAGCTTAACTCTCTGCTCTCCTCTCCCCATCGGCTCCACTCTCCCTCACCCACTCTGCCCTCTCCTACTTGGACAGCCTCTGTCGGCGTTGGCGTCACCTCTGCCAGGATGTCGCCATTTGATTGGCTCTCAGGGCCACGCCCACTGCAATGGCTGCTGTTGTTCCGCTCTCTCTCCCTGGGTAAGGTCCTGTCTCACCCTTTGCCGTCGTTGCCTTGAAGCTGTGCTGTCGCGTCGCAGTCGGCGCATGGTTGTTGCGAGGATTTAGTTAACTGAAGTGATTTTCCACTGTTTGCCGTCGCACACACACACACACAGACAGAGACCCAGTGCCGCCTCACTCTTATGTAAGTGGCCACACGTGCTTGTGTGTGTGTGTGTGTGTGTGCGAGACCGTGGGCGAGAGTGTGTGGGTGAATCCGTTGTTGACTTGTTCTCGTGTTGTACTTACATGCAGTTATATCAAATTGCTAATAATCGTTTAGCAGGCACTTCAGAGTGCGTCCTGGAAATGAATAAAAATTACAGTTTTCTGCGCAAAAACACTTCAGACTTCAGCAGCGATACGGATTCGGAATAATATGGAAATTGTTCACACAAGCTACGTTGGGGTGGGCCTGAATAGGAGGAGGGGAAATTAGGAAAACCACATAGGGAACGACGGACGGGGTTACCTGTCACAGGGATATTTTACAGCTTGCACTAGGAGCTTTCCTTCCTTTGGGTTCTTGAGAATTTACCTACACATTTTTACAAAATACACAATAAAAATAACTTCGTTATATATTTCTTTAATATACATATAGTTCATTTTTAACTTTAAAAGGACCATCCTAAGTTTCTTCTTATTAATCTGCAATAAAAACAATAGGAGAATCATTTAATATCAAATTCTCTTTTAAGGTATCGATAATAACTTTATTCTGTCTTAAAATAATATAATATCCATCTAAATGGACCTTACAACGATTTTATGCTTCTTAATCTTTAAATATAAAATATAAGCCGAAGAAGAAGAATAGAAGCATTAAAGTTTGATGGGAAAGTCGATATATACATCGATATTCAAGCATTTTGAAATATGAGATATATCTTATCGATTTTTTTCTCTTCTTTATAATATTTTTGTATATTTTAAAGTCTAATATTTTACTTTGTTACAAAGGTAATCAGAGATTTAAAAATACAAAATAATTCCCAAAACCCATAACCCCTCCGATGCGTTGTAGTACCCGATATGAAATGCAATTTGAACTCCTGAAAAACTCATTGAGAAACTTATAATCGATTCGATATTGAGAGACGCAACAGGCTCTCGCCTCTCCGCCCCCGATAAGATACACAAAACAAAGCGGGGTCTGAGCCTCTCCTCCGGAGGAGAGGAAAACCAACTGAATATTCTCACGACATTTAAGGACATCTACAAACAATTACGCCCGTACATGTGTACACCCGGCCCCTGAGTTCGAACTCCGAACTTTTAGCTTGAGTTCCGGCCGGAATGACGCATGGAATGCCCGCAGGGTGGGGGAGGGCCAGGAGGATTATAGATATTTGTGTTTACTACGGCTGTACATATAATGTCCTCATAACTTTTAATACGTGAACGTGATAGAGCAAATAATGGTGCCCACATGGACTCGGGAGCAGCCCCGTTCACTGGCAGCAAGGATCCAGAAAGAATGGGAACGGGATTTACGGGATTACGCGCGCCGCCCAACATTAAAACTCAATTTGAATGACAACGCGTAAGCAAATAATTGTCCTTTTACGACCCGCCAGTGTCCTCGGTCTTCACTTGAAAGTTTGCTCTCCACACGGTAGTAAGTTATTCAAATATTGAGTTTTTCAACTCAACTCAACTCGAACAACCACCCCCTTGGCTGTGATCCGTCCGTGAATGTGCGCAGGGTCGCAGGCGGATTCCTCTGATGACAAGGACGAGTATGAGGACGAGGCCTCGAAATTTCATTCGCTTCCCTTTGTTTGAGTTGGGCTCGGTTCACTCCTCTAAATACATTTGATTTGTTTACCATGGCCCGAGGCCGAGACCAAGCCCAAGCTGAAGATCTTAAGCTGCATGTAAATGCGTTAAATTAAATTTCAAACGCTTGTACTCCATCTAAAGGACAATGACAATCAAATGGCTGAGTGGATTGAGTGGGTAGTGGCTGACGATTTTGATTTAGTGCTCATCCGGCTGTCCACCTAATGCGATTATGGGAAGAAAGATTTCCCAGCTCTCCAAATGGGAGACTGGGTTATAGCGGAAGCAAAATGGATTTTCAGAAGGAAGGTATTTCCAATATTTGGACTGGCATATCGGAAATAAATACTATATACATTGTTAGAGTCTTAAATATGAATATTGGATTACTTGTGTGGCTTTTAAAATAATATTAACTAAGAATGTAGAAGTCATTCCTAATTATTAATCCAATTTCTTAATTTTTAAAGTTTTCTGCTATGTTTACAGAACTCAAGTAGCTAAAACCAGGATTGAAGGAACGAAAGTGAAAGAATGCTCAAAATAAGTGCCAAAACATAATGATAATTTATTAAAGAAATGTTCAAGAAGCTTTCAGTGGTCCAAAAAAATATGTATCACTATTAAATAATTATTTTTATAGAGCTAAATATATTTTAGAATAATCCATTATTGTTTCCTGCATTCTTTAGATATTCTCCGAAAACTCTTAATTAAATCTCCTCGTTTTTTTGGTCTGGAATGGTGTTTGCCAACTAAATCTCCTTCCCTAGCTGATTGCAGATTCAATATTGTTGATTTTGGACACTGATAGCCTCTGATAAAACCATCGTCGCCATCCCGCACGTGTTCGCACTTCGTGGTCCTTTGGCCACGCGTTAACTTGTTTGTGATATCCTCATCATCAGTGCAGGCAAATATTTATTGTTCGCATTTTATTTGCAGCGCAAATTGGTAATATCAACGCCCAGCATCGGTCTGGGGACACTCCGTGTCCATATCCGGGCATTGTGTCCTCTATTTTCTTTTCATTTGTCGCCATGTCGCCCACATTGCTTTGATCTAACGAATTGATTTACACTAACGATTATTTAATGAAATTCCACAGGCGGAACTCCATGGCCCCGTTCCCGCTCCACGCAGGACAGGAAGTGTGAATTACCCGACACCCACTTGGTTTCGGGGAGCGTCCACGTGCCACACGTGCCCGATGACAACTTATTAGGCGTGTCTTGCGCCACTTTCCACCCACTAATTTTCCATTTTCCATTCAGAACTTTTCAATGTTTGATTCTTTCTGGTTTGATTTAAATTTGTTTGCTATCTAGAGCCGTTTGGTGAGGATGTGTTATCCCTTTTGTGGATTGTTGTCATGCTTACGGTTGGGCAACTCATGAAGATTTCTGACTGGTTCTAAGGAACGACATACGACATGTTCACCGATTTATAAATCTTAAAGTTGAGCTTGGTAATATGTAAAATAAGTTAGGATGCTCCATTAATAAGTAGGAGTATTAAGTTTCTTAAAAAGGTGTCTTAAAGTATGCAAATAAATATTCAAGGTACCAAATTGTTATTTTTTTTAAAGTTTTAAAATTTAAATACATTAGTGATTTACTTAGCCTCCCCTATTATATTGGTATTGTTTAAGGTATTTTTAAGGGCTTTTACCATTTTTAATGTTTTTAATAATAGTTGAATGTATTAAATGACACTACGTTCTCTGTAGCGTTCTCACAGGGTTGCTTTATAAATTTACTGCCACAAAAAAAAAACCTCAGCAGATGTTCCCGCTTCCGCTTATAAAAGACAATAAAGTTCAATAATCCCAAACAAATTTGAGCAAATCCCATACAATTTTGACTTCATAATCCTTGAAACCAAAACAAATAAACGATTATCTTTCACGGCTGCCACTGCTTGGCATGAACGTGTTGAAAGGGGAGAAAATGCGGAAAAGGATCCCAGATAGTTATTACCAACTGTCCAAATTGCCGCCACGCCCCAACAGTTAAGAGAGCAAAATTCAACGAAGGGAAACCAATCTGCCATATCCAGAGAGTTTTGCTTTCGTGGCATACGGACAAGTGACAATCATCCCACTTAATTGAATTCTGTGCTGCATAATAAATCAACTTAATGCGATCCAAGTACCCGGTTGAGTTCCACGCGGATGCAGAGCAATTCAAAAAAAAAGGAGCAAAGCGAGAAAAGGGAGTGATATCCTTGGGCTGTGGTTATAGGTGGCCCAGGCCGTTCCAGCTCCGGCAAATAAACAACAATAACACACTCCAGCGATGCCGATGCCGATGCCGTTGCCCACTTCTGCGCCCCTCCGTAATTTCCACACTTGTGCTGACACATTGAAAGGGCTTTGGGTTTTATTTATGAATTGAGAAATTGACATCCTGGGCGGAGAGGAAGAGCGGGCAGGAATGGTTTTGAGGAGGCTTAGGCACACGGTCGGTCCTCCTCGATTTTTATTGCCGCCAAACAAGAGGCTTAGGCAAAGGCATCAGCACATCAGCCACATCTCACCACAACCACCACCAACCTCATCCGCATCCACATCAAATGAACAAAACTGAATGAAATGAGCCACGAAACATCAGTGTGTGGCACTTGCTGTTTGTCCCAACCCTCCGCTTAAAAAAAAATCCGGATAAATCGAGCGTGAAATATTCCAGCTCGCCTGCTGGAGGAGAAGGACGAAATGGTTAAACCGAATCCATTGTTGTGCCTGCCACTTGTTGGCAGGTTGGAAAGAGATTCTGGTCGAAATTTGCGGCTGCAGTTGTGCAATTTGTATGCTGCCTGCTGTGATTTTTCCCATTGTCCTTACGGCGGGGTTGCTTCCACATCCTTGTCCGTCAAATTGAGCGTCACTCAAGTATTCAAGTGCCTGTATGTGTATCTCTTACGGCCTGACGGAGTCCTTTCTGCGCCGCAGATACTTCAAAGATTTAATAATGACATGAGAAGTGAAGCTATTAAGCCTGCCTCCATCGGTACTCGAGAGTGTTTGCCTTTGCGATCCAGCAGGTGCCACCACCTGCCCGAATCCCAGCAATCGATGCAGGACACGTCAGGATGCGGCAGCTCGAGTACAAATTAGAGGACGCCACAGCAATACACTCGAGGGAAAGTTATTAAAATAATAAAAGGATCAACGAAAGAGTTATAAAAGAGTACGAATTGGAAATGATTCAGGAAAACCTCGTAAAAGATAAGGATAACAATAAGCTTTTTATTAATAGTTAAATATTTCTCAAGAATTACATTTATTAAAGATTTTCCCTTAGTGTAGAACTCAGAAGGCGGCCATCGTTCGGGTCTGGCAACTGTCTCTTTTGTTTGGGGCGAAAAAGAATGATTGTCCTTGCCGGATCCTTGCAGTCAAAGCAATTCAAGTGTCAAATCTTTTATTTGCCTTTTGCAGATTTCGCAATAAAAATTTGTATTGTGAAAAGTCTGCGCTCATCCAAGCCAAAGACCAATCCCAAATCCGTATCCGAATCTAAAGTCCGCAGTCAGTGTAGCTTTCTCTCTCTTTTTCTTGCTCCTGCCGCTGCCTTTCATCCGCTTGGCGTATCCTTTGGTCGTTTGTTTGTGTGCAATAAATTTGCTGACAAAAGAGGGATTATTGCTGGATCATGCCGCTGTTGCTGCAGCGCGGCATGAGGATGGAGATGGATATATATATATATGTATTTGCAGTAAACCTGAGTACCGAGCTGAGCAGGATATGCTCCTGGTGGCTGGTTCCTGTCAGCGTGCATTCCTGGGCGTTATTGTTTGGCCATAAGTTAATTGTTCCCCTGCGAAAGCTTCAATGCATCGCATCCTCACGCTCAACTGGCCGCCAAAGTCCCTCGTCCTTTGTCCGCCCTCATGCTGAGCTCAAGCGGTGATTAACCATGGTTCGAGAAAAGACATCATGGATACGGGATATGACCAAGGGAGATTGAAGAAGTCCTCCGATAGGTATGAGCGGGCTGCACATAGTTGTCAACCTTTAATTGCCATGGAAACTATTGAGCCAGTCGGTTAAGTAATGAAAAGTGGATTGAATGAGCAAATATTTTTTATATATAGTATACACGAAGGATCTGCCATGGGGATTAACTTGGATGACAGGAAAAATCAGAGGGTAAGAGAAACTAGATAGTGGATTATCCTTAATGACCGGGAGATTATTTGAGGTTTGTGAATGAAAGTGAAAGGCATACAAACACAATAGTGTTGGTTCTTTAATTGTTATAAATATGAATATTATATATACATACATTTACTTGATATTTGTGCAAGTTGCTTCTTATGCATTCTTACTTATTTTTGTTCTAGTTAAAATATGAAAAAATAGATTGAAGCAATGAGCTGAACTCCATTTGGTTAAGTTTTTCTGAATCCATAAAGCTTAATTAATTAATATAGTTATCTATTATATTACTGAGATAAATTCATTCCACATTCATGTTAAAAACAAGACAAATATATTTGTTAATTATTAATTAAAATGCAGTATTAAAACGACAAAAGATTAAACCGCAGTTTCTCTAATTACAATTGTTTTACAATGATTATTTTGTTATTTTTGTTGTATCTATTGTGAAAATATGTGTCAACAGATCCTGCCATGTTTGTAAATAATCATTAATGCCAGAGGGAAAAATAAGTAAGAATAATCATTGTACAGAGCAGATTTAATTAATAAGTCTGCGGTTGCAAATACAAACTGGCAAATACTTTTACATTGTCACAAAAAATGTAGTTTTTATATAAAGCAATTATTTTGTATATGATTCTTTAAATATATTTCAATTTGTACTTTATTGCTGCAACAAAAACAATAATAAATTGGTAAAAATATTGTTAAGAGATATAAAACAAATTTATCTAGGAATGTAAACACTTTCTTGGGCTAAGAAACGCCTTTTTTGGCTAACATTGAAGGCAGTTTGCAATGAAAATTATTTCTTCTTTATTTAATTAAATTTATCCTTCCTTTACCTGTTAATAAAGATCCCGGGATGCACATGCGTGCTTTAGGAGGAGAGAGCAACTTGATTACTTTTTTGCCCCGAACAATATCCGTTTGGTAGCCATAAAATCTTTTGTTTGCTCATAAAGAAGACAAAGGAAAGCCGCAATAAATTTTGCCCAACTAGATTGCTCAACGGATGACTATCCCCCAATGCCCGAATACCCAAATATCCCCCCCAAATACCAACACCACTAAACGGGGATAAAGATACATACCGGCATAGCGATGCCACGCCCCTAAAAATCTGGCCAAAAAATCATTGATTCGTAAGTGTAACAGCAACGGTGGGCGGGGGAGGGCTTTGGATTTGGAATCGGGGGATGGGAATGGGGATAAAAGTGGTGGCAAAGCCAAAATAGAATAATGAAAACGATGCCAAGAGTGAAGGAAGCGATATCAATATTGTCCTGAATGCGAAGATGGCGGCCATTATTGTGTTGTGCCCCAGTCTCTCGCTGTGTGCGTGTGTGTCTCTCGCTGTCTGTGTGAGTCAGTGTGTGTGTGTGGGTAACTTCCGCAAAACTGGAAAACTAATTTGAACAAAGTACAACAAATAAAAGTGACTACTGAATGTTTAATTTGAAAAGGGAAGGCACCAAACACTGCTGCTGCCGCCGCTGCTGCTGCTGCTGCTCCAACAACAATAATGTCTAACAACTGGAGAACAAAAACAGCGAAAATGAAAAAGAGAAATAATACAAAACTCACTTGGATACAAGTACAAATGCAGCAAACACATGTACCGTTTTCAGCACTCTCCTCCTTCTCCGCCACCCACTCTTTCCTAACGTCTCTCTCTCTCCCCCTCGCTTTCCCCATTGTGTTTAGGAGATGTTGGCAAAAATGGCGCATTCCTTTCCCCCTGCTCTTCACCCCCAAAAACAGCACAAGATGCACTCAGAAAAATAAGGAAGACTTAAACGGGAAAATTATCATAACTTAGCCAAAAATCCATTAATTTCAAATAGGAAAGTGTTTTCTTGTTAGTTATTTTTAGAATAACAAATCTGTGTTTAAAATTTACGAATATTTGAGTATAACATTTTTTCGAAATTTTCACAATTTTAATGATGTTACCCCTTATAAAATTTTGAAAAATTGAGTAAAATTTTTTTTTGCATTTTCTTCAATATTTTATTAATAATAAATAGGGATTTTGGTTGCGAATCGGAATATATATGACTTTTGGCTGTCAATTAATTATTGACCATCATATGCTTCCAAGAAGAGGTGAAATATGAGCATTCTAGGGACTTCAAAGCAATATTTATTTATACTTAAACACATTTAAAAAAACACACTAATTTGAAATTGGAAAGCTTTACGGTTTTAGTTTTTAGTGAATTAGTAAATTGCCTTATCGAGTTTTAAATAAAATAAGTTTTAGAAAGACTTAAAAGTTAGTTAACAGGAATTAATTGATATAAGATAATTGAATGTATTAGATAAACTTTAGTGAAACCAATTTAATAATAACTACAATTTAAAAGGAAGAAATGTTCTTCCTAAGAGCTATTTATGATTTTAAAATTAAATGGGAATGGAAAATTGAAATCTGAGTGGTATTTTAATAACAATAACTGATTTAGCCATTTTCGTTGGCATTAAAAGCAAGATCTCCAGATCTCCAAGGTCTACTGGTACAAGATTTGGTATGTAGACTTATAAGACATCCATTAAGATATTTCCATGCTTTAAATAGTATATGTAACAAATTATATTCAAATAAATATATTTTAAACTTTTATTTAGCCTTTGTAAGTAGGGGTGGTCTCTATGACCTGCTGCTGAACACAAAAGAATGCATATTATTACATTTTAGAGTTAATATTTTGCAAGTGTCCCGAGGTAGAGAGAGCAAGAATGAGACCGAGAATGCGAAACCAGGAGAAACCGAGAAACGCCGACATACGGTTAGAAAAACATTCGCACATAAAAATGCTAACATTTGAACGCGGCAGAAGAGGGCGGGAAAAGAGTGTGCGACGGTAGAGGGACTTTCGGTAGACAGAGAATGGGATGTTTGCCTCCATCCAATGTGGCTGACATAATGAAACATTATTAAGAGCCACGACGTCAAAGCTGCAAAAGGTATCTAAATTTGCGCAAAATGTTTATCCTCCCGTCCGCCTCCTGCCCACCCTCCGGCCTCTTGCCCCCGCCATGAGTTTTGGCTTCTGCAGTCGCTGCCAATTTGCCGCCGTTGGGAGAGGAAAACACAAATATCACATTTACAGGCAGCACTCCACCATTTTATATCCCCTTACACATACTTTCAAACGGGACAGAGTGAGATGGCGAGAGCGTTGTAGATTGGTTCGTGTCATCTCATCCCCCGGCAGAACAAGAGAGATGGCGTACTCACTCTCGCTGACAGGATGCTGCCCGGATGCTGCCAGGCTGCTGCCACGCTGCCGCTGCTGTGCTGCTAGCGTCGGCGTCGACGCCGGCAGTAGAATCACAGTTATTCGAGATACGAAAACATAGCAGCGGCGACACAAAAGCTCAGGGAAGCGTCGGCGGCAGCGGCAATGGCAGCGGTTTTTCATAAATAAATGTTTGAGTTATGTAGAAAAACATTTTGGGCGAGAAGATTTTCGTTTTCGTTGCGATTCAGTTAACATTTGGCCAGCGGATTCCGCCTACGACGGACACGACGACGGACGACGCGCCATACGCTATCCACTTTCCACATTCCACATTCTGCTGCTGGCCATCTGTACCGTTATCCTTATAGTGCAGTGCTATCGATATCGGTTCGCGTTATCTATCGGTGGATGAAGAACCCGAAAAATCGAATAAACTTAAAAGCAAACAGCAAGTGAAGTAAAATAAAGAAAAAGAATACAAAAACAGTTCCTGAGCTAAATAGTCAAACCAAACCAAATAAATACAAGTGTTGCGTCCTCTAATTAATTAAGCAAATCGCGTATATCCAGTGCCAGCTAACTACAGTGATCGCCCGCAAGAATGCACACCAGCTCCAGCACGGATCCCATGCACACGCTGCACGACAGTGTCTCGCTCTCGCCGCCGCCGCCGCTGCACAAAAGTCAACGCGGCTCCACCGGAAGCACTGCATCCTCACGCGCCGCCGCCACTGCCATCGATGCCATGTCCATGAGCTGCGATGACAGCGACATTGAGCCGTCGGCTGTCGGCGGTAGTGGTGCCGGCGGTGCCAGTGTCGGAGACGGTTCTGGATCCGTCGGTGGTCCGCTGGTAAAGCCGCCATACTCCTACATTGCCCTCATCACCATGGCCATTCTACAGTCGCCGCACAAGAAGCTCACGCTGAGCGGGATCTGTGACTTTATCATGTCGCGGTGAGTTGAAACACCTTGGTTATTATAAAGATTCTGGAATCTTTATTAACTTTTTAAAACACTTTTCCAAAATACCTTTTTGAAAGGTTTGAGTTAGGGGATATTGATAAAAATGTGTTTTTTAAAACGTAAATGTATCTTTTTTATTCGGAAAGTGTTCTTTGGAATAACTGGTTTCTTAAGAAATAATGTTTGGATAGAAATCCAATCGCTATTTTGAAATAAACATGGATCTGGGGATTCACTATTATATAATGGAATAATAGAATTATAATGAGAATAATAAGTCGAGTTTAATGTTGTGTTTTTAAAAATATCAACTTTATATTTGCAAGGTTCATAAAATGGTTATCTGATCGTAGAACAAATTGGTCGTAGTTGTAATCCTTCCTTATATAATTCTGGAAGCCCATATATTTACAGAGGTAGTGCTGTCGTGGTTCTTAACTTTTCATAAAAAACTCCAAATAATGTAATTTACCAATAAATTTAATATAAACAATTTAAATTCAAAGATCCTTAGATATAAACAGTTTCTGAAATTCGGCATTGTTGGAGGTAAAATTCGAACATATTTGTATGAAAAAACACTGTCCTAAAAGTCATTCTGTCATTTATTCTTTGGTTTTTATAATATCCTTTTAAAATAACGATAAAACTATTTAAAAAATGCAACATGAAACTCCAAATTGAGAAACTGGTATATGCAGGCAATCATATAGCTGCTGATATCTTAAATCTTTTAAAATATGATCCGTTTTGATCTTTTATATGTAATAGATAATATATTTGTATTAATATTATCGAGTATATTGAATTAATTACCAACCATAGCTAATTAAAACCTTCCCAATTACCTGCAGCTTCCCGTACTACAAAGACAAATTCCCCGCCTGGCAGAACTCCATCCGGCACAATCTCAGTCTGAACGACTGCTTTATCAAGGTGCCTCGTGAGCCAGGAAATCCGGGCAAGGGCAATTTCTGGACGCTGGATCCGCTGGCCGAGGATATGTTCGACAATGGCAGCTTCCTGCGGCGCCGGAAGCGCTACAAGCGAGCTCCCACCATGCAGAGGTTCTCCTTTCCGGCGGTCTTTGGCACCCTGTCCCCGTTCTGGATCCGTAAGCCAGTGCCACTCGTTCCGGTGCACTTCAATGTGCCCAACTTCAACGGTAGCCGGGACTTTGATGTGGGCCACACTCCGGCGGATGTCTTTGACTCAGCTCTGCGGGCGGACAAGAAGTTCAACTTCTTTGCCAATGCGGAGGCTTCCTTTTATCAGGGCAGCCAGTCTGGTGACAAGTTCGACCGGCTGCCGTTTATAAATCGGGGACGAGGCGTGGACGCTTTAGATGGATTGCCTCATAGCAGTGCATCAGGCGCAGGAGGAGGAGGTGGCCCATCTGAAAGCAGCAGAGCCACCAAGTACAAAAATCCCTACGCCTTTGATGTGGCGACTGTGGCCAGTGCCGCTGGCATACCCGGCCACAGGGATTACCCGGAAAGAATGTCGCGCGGCGGCTATATGGATCTCAATGTGTACACCGACGATGCGGACACGGAGGCGGATGTGGAGGCTGAGGCCGAGGCCGATGCCGTTGACGATTCCTGCGAGGACAAGATCGATGTGGAGAGCGGCAACGAGCAGGAGGACTCACACATCTCCGACTCCGTGGACAGCGTCTGTACGAATCGCTTGGATGCGCCGCCAGAGTCTCTGATCTTTGCGGATGCGGAGGCCGCCAGCCGCAGTCCCAGGGCACGAGGACACTTCGACAGTGAGCCGCTGGTGAGTCTGCGAACCAGCAAGCAGACCAGCGCCAAGGACTTCCGCATCGAGACGCTTATTGGCCACCATCTGCGGCACGGTGGCAGCCAGGAGGAGGCCAGCGACTAGGCGGGATCAGTCGAAGCCTGTCCTGTGTACAGTCCATTTCAACGGTGATTTCAGTTTCGATCTAAGCACGTTTTAACGCTCCTCCCGCTATCGCAGGAGACCCCAAAACCCCCCCCCCCCCAAAAAAAAACCGAATCCGAGCAGCAAGTAGTGATCAGTAGGTGTATATCTGAATCTGTAGGATGTAGGAGGCTAGCACACGAGTTTTTAAATGCGACCAAAACGAAGTCAACGCTATAGTTGCCAGCCAGTCCACGCACTATGTATCGGCGCGTATATCCATGTAAATCTGATGCATTGCACATTTATAGGCATATACTTTTAAAGCGAATTCTAAGGATATCCCGGCTTCTGGATTTCTATATCTCTCTCTATACCATGCAAGTACTATTCATGTGTAAGTGTGCGTGCGTGTGTGCGTGTAATTGTAACACATCCAAGCAAGTGGAACACTATTAACTATAAAACTAGTCTAAGAATTTTGCTGATGTTATTGAAAATTTAATAAACAACAAACATAACAATAGTAGGAGTAGTGGGGTATTTTATTTAATAAAGTATTACTAATTAAAAGGTATTTAAAGAGATATTACATTGTGAACATTTAATTTTGTTAACTAAATATTATAAATACAGTGATTTACAAATGGGAAACCTTATTAGTTTGTTGATTTTTCAACTGTAGGCGTCTAGAAATTAAAAGTTTCATTAAAACGCAACAGCTACTTTTTATTTTATTTATTATCTGCTTTGAATTTAATTGTTTACTTCTCAAATACAAATATAATGATAATTTAACTCATTTTATTTCTGTAACTTGAATTCTTTCAAATTTACCCGCCTAAAAACCTGTTAGCGATATGGCAACCCCTGCTGCAACGGTAAATCACTGCCATTAGTTTCCATGCACCTGCGCAATGGCAGCCGCACAGCTGTTTTTTGGCTAAGGACAAAGCGAGACGGGGCGAGACAACAACTCCGCGACAACTTGGCTCTCGCTTGCACTACCAAAAGCTCGGCTCTCCTCCTGACGCGGCGTAGTTGTAGTAGTGCGGTGTTCCAGTGTTAAAACATTAAAAGCTGCGCCTGGAAGCGGGAACCAACATAGCTCCGCAGAAGATACCAACACTAGCCATTGGTATCCGCCAGGCAGAAGTACGAACTCCGCTCGTGTGGCTTGCCTTGCCATAATAATACTCTCCCAAAGGACTCCGCCACCAACACACTAATAGAGGTGGGCACCCGCACAAACACACACAGACAGACACTATAACGCACGGTTGCGGGTGCAAAAGTCGATTTTTCAGGACAACAAAAACCGAGTTAGTTGTGTGTGTGTGTGCAAATGTGCAAAAGTTTTTAAATGGCCCGGGCCATAAAGGGAGTTTCAAATAGTTGCAGCGAGATGTCCTGCCGCTTGGCCAAGGAGCCTAGGCTGCTGCAGAGTTGAAGCTGAGCGAGCAAAGTTGTTTTTTGTGCCATTCAGTCGCCGCGTCCCAAAGGAGGCCTTCCTCCTCCACAACAAAAAACAAGAAAACAAAAACAAAAAAACATCCTCCCCCCTTGCTGCTGCTGTGATTGAGATTGGTGATAATGAGTGTGTCTGCATGCCCCCAAACAAGCATCCTTAAAAATCAGTGTCCACAAAAGTCAACGATAAGTATTATAGCGTCCAACGGTATTTAAGTATTTGAGAGTGTCCTGAGGTGAAACCATCAGAGGACCAAGTCTCTCGCCAGATACGGATCTGGAGTGTTCAAGGAAACCAGTATCTAAATAGGCCGCACTCATGGCGGCCGGGCGCGGACGGAGGCTGTGTGCCACGCTACTCGCCTGGCTCACGCTCCTCACGGGTGAGCCTCATCAGAAGCACTCAGCTTTGTGTTGCGGGAAATCCCTACAGTAATCACATCCCCCCGTCTATCATCCCCCAGTGTCCCATTCGGTGCGCATCACCAACCTGCGAGTGCCGCACACCTACACCTTGGTGCGTGACCGGGAACCCGATCCCTTGGTCCTGGACTGTGAGGTGGAGATCGGAGCGGGGGAGCAGGGATTCGTACTGAAGTGGCTGTTCAACAATCACTCCATCTACCAATGGATACCCTCGGTCAAAGGATTCGCCATGGTGAGTCACGAGTCACTAACCACCGGGCCAGTGCTGCGTATATCCTTTTACCTGGCAGATCTCCACATTTATTTTGTTCCCTGAAGCGTTTTAAATTGCTTTAAAAAGTTTGCAGAGTTTTAAAAAGGTTGCTAAGGTTTATAACATTTTTATTTTTATTAAATTAATAATTTCATATTGTTTATACTTAGTTTAAGCCAGAAAGATTCAAGGTTTCACTAAGAAATAACTTTACTATTGCCAGAAAACCCACAATGTACTTAAGAATATATTTACATCGCCTTCTTAATAAGTTCACTGATTAATTACTTATTTATTATCAATTTACATTATAGTTTGATTTATTTTGGTTGTAAAGTCTGTAGATTAATGGTTAAAATATTTAAAATAAAACAAAAGCAATAGCAGCATTCTTATAAATCATAATTTACCGAGGGAAAATAATGTTTCCTTTGCTTCCTATCCTTTTTTCTTATCCCTTTTCTTTCGATCTGTCCTGGTTCCCTGATATAGGTCGTTGGCAGCACTGCCCGAAGGGTCACGAAATTAATTAACATAATACATACGCCCCCCTTTCCCGTCTTATTCTTGCGCTTGCAGGGCTTCATGAAGTCGAAGATAGACACCAAAATATTCGCCATGGAGGGAAGTCCCGGTGTTATATCGATAAAGAATCCCGACTGGAACATGACGGGGGAGTACACGTGTGCGGTGCAGACCTTTCAGACCACGGATAAGCGGAGTGCCCGCTTGCAAATAATCGGTGGGTGTCACGGTTTGGCGGTGTACACCTTAAAAGATGTGCGGTTCCAAGGGTGGGCTGTATGGGCTGTCTTGGGTTATGAGCAAGGTGTAAGGTGTAGTAGGGTGTAAGGTGTAGTAGGGTGTCACGTGTAAAGGGTTAGGTGTAAGGTGGTGGCAGTGGCTCTGCCGGGTGACCCGCCCACTCCGCCCAACTGCCGTCTTGACTTGTGTGTTTGCATATGAAGGTGTTGTTTGGGGTCTGGGACGCCGATGTGTACACAGAGAGAACAACGTAATGATTTATGTACTCTAAGCCAATTTACAAAAGTCAAGTCAAGCCAGCAGGCAGCAGCTTAGTGCAGGACATTCTTGGTTCAGTCCTGGTTATCCCTATTATCCTCCCTGTCCACCCCCTTTGAACACATCTTGGCTGTATGCCATTTTACTCCATTTAAGTTTGCCTTCGTCCTTTTTTGCTAGCTCATCTATTTTTGGGCGAAAACTTAATGAGTTACATAGTAATAAACAAGAGTATAAAAAGTTGGGACGTCAGTAATAAATTAAAGTCGCTTCCTTTTATCCAAACTTCGCAACTTATTTGTGTGTTCTAACAGGAAACAATCCAAATAGTAATCATTAGCAGTTTCTATAATTAAAATATGCTAGGGTGCTGCAGAAATTATGTTTTCTAAAAGTATGTATTGATAATTTTGGGTTACCAGATTCAGTGTAAAATTGGTTTATTTATAATATAACATTCTGTTTTTAAGAATTTAAAAAAACCCTAGCGATTTCTGTAGAGCCGAACGATTATTTTTATTTTATATGAAACCTGTAAGTCTTTTTTTAATTTATTTACTTCAATTTTTATTCGAATTTCACTTCTGATATGTAGACTTCAACGAATCCATTCTCGTTGCTCCTGTAAACTTTACGCGAATATTTTCATACCATTTGCAAGGGTAATGAAAAATATTTGTTTTCCTTTATTTAAGCAAACACAACTGTACGTCCATTATACACTCAAAGAAAACCGAAAACATAGGGAATAATAGGAAATTTTATTTATAACAATGCAATGATGGCTTTTATTTATAAAGACCTAGTTAAATTTAATTACTAAATGTTAATGGAAGTGAAAGGCGAACTCGGATATTGAATTTTATTTTTATTGTATAAACCTGAAGGAACTTGCTTTCGATTTTAGTTTAGCTGTTAAAAGGGACTTCCGGTTTGATTAATAGTATCCATTCTGGATAGGAGAACCCAATTTTCTCACCGTGCAGACGTTGATTCGCCGTCTGTTTGGCGCACGTGTGATTTCCCTTCATATTTGCATGCGTGTCATGTGGCAGTCTCTGCGGTGGTGGCCGGAACCACCGGCGCTTGTTTGTCCTGCCCCTGTGTTTTTCTTTGGAAGACTCGACTCCTTTATGTTGTTCCTTTTCGTCTCGTTGTTTAGTTTGACACTTGATTAATTCTCACGGCTTTTTTTGTTTTTGGCTCCTGTCTGCGTCGAATCCGAATCCCGAATCCACCTTTCTTCCGTTCCCCAACTGGCAGTTCCTGAGTCGGATTTCATGCTGGAGGCGCGGATGGGCGTCGCGCGTACGGACGTGGACATTATGTGTGCGGTCCAGCGCGTCTATCCACAACCTATGCTGTCGGTCATGTAAGCTGAGCACGCCAATTAGGCGTTCCTTTTTTTTTTTTTGCAACCCGGAATCGAATAACCCAGAAAATTGCACTTTGCCCCTGCTGCAGGTTTGACACTCACATATTGGAGTCGGTGCTGACGCAGTTGGACCAGGACCCCAGTGGCCTCTATAGCATGACCGTGCGCACGCGCATTCCTAGAGATCAACTCGAATCCCCCACCCCGATCACCTGTGCGTTCATCCTGACTGGTACCAACTACACCAAACGTAGAGAGACTATTTTTTATGGTAAGTACAACGCAATTGTTGTTATTGTTTCGGGAACAACAAGTTCCCAATCAGGAGTTTTGCCATTTAAAATTTATTAAAAATAATCAGGTGGAACAGAGTCTGTGTTACCTTTTTCCCTTTACCTTAGCCAAGACCAACACCATTTATTAGATTTAAATGTCGGCTCACTAGCGCCGCTGAGGGTTTATGCTGGAAATCCGAACTACTAAAATAATCAGTGTCTTTTTACTTTACATTTAGCCAAGACCAGCACCATTTTTTACACAAATTTTTTAGACTCATATGTAGGCTCACTAGCGCCGCTGAGGGTTTGTGTTGGAACTTCGAACTACTGAAATTATCAGTGTTACCTTTTCACTTTAGACTTAGCCGAGACACACACCAAATGCCTAAAATCGAACGAACGATCGACTGACGTCACAGCATTGATAAGTGCATCGTTGTACTTCTGCTCTCTGTTCGCCTGTTACACGAAATGTAAGAAGCGGACAATTTTTATTGTTTCGGCAACAATAAGGCCCAATTGGGAGTTTTTCCAGTTTAAATTTGTACCATTTGTGCCTCATGTACCAGGCGATCAGAATGCAGCAGGAGGTTGATTAGTTAATCTTTCATTACTGTTTGGTGCTCTCGCGAGTTCGGCTCTCTTTGATTTTTTTCTGTCCAATCGTACGCTTGCTAAAAAGAGAGCAAACGATCTACTGACGTCTCCGCATCGCTGCTTTACTGATCTCTGTTCGCCTGTTACATGAAATGTGAGAAGCGTGTTATTATATCGGCAGCAAGTGCTCTGAAAAAAAATTTAAACAAAACCGCTGCTCATTTTTGCAAAACAAAATAAATAAAAAATCTTTTTACTATGCGATACTCCGCTTATGTTTATATTTATTCGTGTGCCTCTCCTACAATTTTCTAACTTTAAAGGGGACTATTTATAACTGTATCCTTATCTATCTATCTTCCAGATAAGGCCTCAACTATACAACGTAAGTGGACAACGGTCGCCGTAGTAATGTCCATTGCATCCTTAGCTCTAAGCAGTTAGTTCGGTAGTGTCCTTCAATGTAGGCTACATCGGTTTTTTATATATTTGATATTTCATTTTTAAATAGACTTTTAACGTATAAAACGTAACGTAAATTTTTTGCGGTATTTTTAAAAAAAGGCGCTTATTTTGTACATGCATGTAATGTCTAAGGGAAACGAAACACAAATAAACAAGAAAACACCACAAACAAAACTCAAAATGCGAAAGCAAACTGAACCCATTAGAAACAAGAAAGAAAACACTCGTAACAAGAAAATATTGTATTCATATACATACGTATTTACCACATAAATAAATATATATATATATATATGATAGTTATATCTGATGTATAGATCTAATTGAGATACAGAAACGCTAATAAAACAAAAAAGAAACGAACAAGTAAAAGTGCATTAGACTGAACGCTTTCGTCGAACGCTTTTAACTGCCAAAAACAAATGTTTTTTTATTTAAATTGGGTTTGGATTCGAGGGAAATAAGAACAATTAAAATGATTAAATATTTATTATGGTTTCATTTCAATATTTTAAACATATTATATTTGCGTTTTTCATTAACAAGTTTAAGTTCGCGGCAAATTTCGAATTTGATTCTACAACCCAATGCAGCCCTTAGTTTTGTGTGTCCAGCCCTGCGCGCCTTCCTGCGCACACCTTTCCAGCCGTTCCAGGCGCTTCCAGTGCGCCTATGAGTATGCAGTGAAAATGACAGCAGTGGCAGAGGAGCCATCAACATCACCGTTAGACAGCCAAAAACGTTGACGCCAGCGCTAGACAAGAGAGCCAAGGTTCCTGCCCCCCAGTTAACCCGTTCGATTGGATAATCCCTGCAGATCATCGAAGGCGAAAAACCAAAAAAACGGCTACAGATAGCTCTAAGTTCCAACCAGACAACGACAGCATGTCCTAGTGAAGTCCTAGACGAGGAGTGGAGAGGAGAGCACTCACCGAGCGAGAGTGAGAGAGAGAGAGAGCGAGGGACACTTGGAGGAGCACGATGGCCTCCGGCGATGGCGACACCATCAACACCATCGACATGGACAGCTCCTCCACGTCGCAGGCCAAGCAGGCGGATCCCAGCAATGGTAACTATCCTCCGAACGCCGTCACCTCATTTTCCCCGTCGCGTCGAAAGCGAAAAAAAAATCAATGACAGGCGAATGGAAGTGCGCCCCTGGCGCATGTGTCTCGCATGGCGTGGAAGGGGAGTGAGAAGCAGGGGGAAAGCAGAACGACGCACCCCCGCATGCCACCTACAGACCCCGCACCGCTCACACTCTTCCAACCCCGCAGCCAACCACCACCTGACAGACGACGGACTTCCATCGGTTCATATTTATATTCTTGGATTGATAACAAAAGAAAGTTACAAGGTTACGGGGCAGTAGGCATAATAGGAGCGGCGGGCGTAAGAAAAGGTGGAGGCGAGGGCCTGGCCAAGTTCAAGTCGCGGTGATTGACCAGGCGACTGCGTCATGGCCTGAATTAAATATGATGCCTAATAATAAGCTCTCTGTCCGTTCTCATTTTAGCCTCCAACGACCATGTGGGTAACAACTCATCGCCCGAGGTAAGTACATCCGGGGACGGCGGGCACTCGGGGGCCAATTAAATCGCCTCTAATCCCGATTCACTTACTCTTCCTCCAGCTCGGCAGTCGTCCGTTACGTGCGGGCAACAACAAGTCGGACAAGGAGCGCAAGATTGGTCACAGGCGAGTCGGCGAGGGCGGCGAGATTACGTACAAGAAGATACAGACGTCGCAGATCATGGGCTCCATTCAGTTGGGCATCCAACACACTGTAAGGATCAAATAATTAATTAGGGGCTTTAAAATCCCTCCTTATTTTTAAAGCACCATAGTTTGTTTTCAATTCTAAACCATTTCAAAAAGTACCCAAAAGGAAGCTTCAAAATAGTTTGCCTTTTCTTTGGCATTTAAACATTTTCATTGCAAGTTCTTGGACTCTTTTTAAATAGATTTTGGTTCCTTAATTTGTATAAATATTAGCTTGCTTTCATTTAAGTTACATTCTCATATAATCCCTTTATTTATTCCCCTGACAGGTTGGCAGTCTTGCCTCGAAGCCCAAGCGGGATCTACTTATGATGGACTTCTGGGAGATCGAAAGCATCACCTTTCCGCCAGAGGGATCTAGCCTTACACCTGCCCACCACTACAGCGAGTTCAGATACAAGATCTACGCGCCCATCGCTTTCCGCTACTTTCGCGATCTGTTTGGCATCCAACCAGATGATTTTATGGTAAGACAACGGACTAACTCTTCGGCAAACCTTACACAAACCCTTTGCAGATGTCCATGTGCACGTCCCCGCTGCGGGAACTGTCCAATCCTGGTGCTTCCGGCTCAATATTTTACCTGACGGACGACGACGAGTTCATCATCAAGACGGTGCAACACAAGGAGGGTGAATTCTTACAGAAACTACTGCCTGGGTAAGTATCTCTCCTTAAACTAGCCAATATATACCCCTAAGACTTATCTTAATTGCAGTTACTATATGAATCTAAATCAAAATCCGCGCACGCTATTGCCAAAGTTCTTCGGATTGTACTGCCTGCAGACGAGCAACGCCAAAAACATTCGCCTGGTGGTCATGAACAATCTACTGCCCTCGTCCGTAAAGATGCACCTGAAGTACGATCTCAAGGGATCGACCTTTAAGCGCAAGGCCAACAAAGCGGAGCGGGCCAAGAAGTCGCCCACGTACAAGGATCTGGACTTTATGGAACAGCATCCCAATGGCATATTCCTGGAGGCCGAGACGTACTCGGCGCTAATCAAAACCATTCAGCGGGATTGCACGGTACTGGAGTCCTTCAAGATCATGGACTACTCGTTGCTCCTGGGTGTACACAATCTGGACATTGCGCTGAAGGAGAAGCAAAGCGAAAACAGGAAACCGGTTAGGGCGCCACTGGCCGAGGACTCTGATGTGGATGTGGACGAAGCGCTGGATGGGTTGGAGGGCGATGGCAAAGATCGCGACACGGCCACGGGCATAAGCAGAAATAAGTGGGTATCTCTTGGGATGTGCAAGTCATGGAACCGATCTGTATAGCTAATCCAGTATGGCTTACAGGTCCGTCAATCGTCAGCGACTGGTGGCCCACTCCACGGCCATGGAGAGTATTCAGGCGGAGAGTGAGCCCATCGATGACGAGGAGGATGTGCCGTGAGTATAGGGGTTTTATATTCCTTGAAACTTTGATTACAAAATTCCTCTTAACCACCACAGACCTGGCGGCATTCCCGCGCGTAGTGAGAAGGGCGAACGTCTGCTCCTCTACATCGGCATCATCGACATTCTGCAATCCTACAGGCTGAAAAAGAAGCTGGAGCACACATTCAAAAGCATCATACACGATGGGGTGAGCTACGAAGGCACAAAAATCAATTGGGAAACATTAAGAGAAACTAAATTAAAGTTCATATTCAAATTGAAACCTTTTAGGCAACTATTTCGGTCTTGAATGTTTTTAATCGCAATTCCCTCTTCTTTTAACCTTTAGGAAACCGTTTCGGTGTGTCGTCCCTCGTTCTATGCTCAAAGATTCCAAAACTTTATGGCCAAGACCGTGTTCCGCAAGATACCCTCCCGTAAGTGGGCCATGGGCGTGGAAGTCGGGCTAAGTACTTGTACTGTAAGGCATTTTTGTGTGCAGTTGGCCGAGTTATGCAAGCACTCCCAGTTTCAGTTTCTCAGTTTAAGTTCTCCAGTTACAGTTGCAGACGTTTTTTGAGTAGAAAATCACACTCGTACACCCCCCCAATCAGCAAACACACACCAAACACCATTAGACACACACTTGTAGCTTGCTAATTTTGGTTGATCAAACGATCGGTGGCAGCAAAAATGCAATATGGTACACTTGGCCTGAGTAGAGACGCCGCTCCGTTGTGAGGATGCATCTGAACCTACATCGAATCAATATCCAACAACCGCTCTATTCTCTGCTTCTTCTTTTTGACCATGTCTCGAATGCATTCACCTCACTCACTCTTAGTGGATCTCCCCGAGATCAAGGGGAATCACAGAAAATTTCGTACCTTGGTAACCAGCTACATAGGTAAAGAAACTAATGATCTCTCTCTATCTCCCTCTCTGTTTTTGATTATCTCTCTCACTTGAGTTTCACGTGACACCTATTTTTTTAACGATTTATAATAAGAATAATAATTATTATTATATTGTTCACCTCTTGGGTTCCATATGATTTCGAAACGGACGCCAAAGCATGCCTCTCTTTATCACGTTAGTTGACCACCCGCATCCTTGGCATCCCTTGGCTTCCCGGCAGCCGTATTGCTCTAAGGCTTTGCGTAGTTGCTTCGGAAGTGCTATGCTTTTTGAACCGAAAACCCCTCTGAATGGGTTTTGTAACTAATCTTTGCTTTAAACTACATTTTTCAGCGCTTAAGCATTCGCCATCGAAGAGAAAAAGCCTGTCAAAGGCCATACAGCGCTCTATAGACAGCGAAAGCGAGGCGGTCACGAGGCGTAAGTGGAGCATCTATAACATTAAACCCTTTGAAGATCCAGTTACAGTTCTTTTATCCTCTATTTGTTCCTAAACTAATCCCTTACCTTACTTTCCCCCAGCGGTTCACACCTCGCATTCGCATAGCAGTGGCAAAATCCATCAGCCAGCCAAGCCGCCCACCACGGAGCCCACGCCAGCGGGAGCGGCAGGCGGCGGAGGATCAGGAGCAGTTGCTGCTACAGGCTCAGCTAGCGGCAGTGCCGCCAATGAGCGGGCTCCACCGCCCGTCAAGCAACGGACGCCAGCGGCTAGCAATCTGAAGGCAAGGGTGCCACCGCCAGTGCCACCGCGTGGCTCACCGCGACGCAAGGATGGCCAGGATCGCTCGACGCCAGGTATACAACAACAACAATCGCACACTCCTAATCCTCCTCCCTCGGCACCAGCACACATACATCATACCCTCCAGGTGCCCAAGCACGAGGGCATGCCGCGATTCGGGGATCGTCGCTCGCCCAGCAACGTTCAGGATTGGCTGGAGCTGCACGACTTGTTCGATGCTCCGATTAGCATTGAGCCAAGTGCTCCTCCCTTGCCAGATCCCACGGTGGCTATGCTAAGAAGCTCTTCGCTGCGGCGCCGGGAATCCCTGCATTCCGCTTACTCCACGGCTCGTTCGGAGAGCAGCTACCGGCGCCAGCAGCCGCGATTGCTTAACCACGTGGACATATTCCACCGGCAGAACAGCTTTGTGGCGCGCAGCGAGCGCTCCTCCGTGGGCTCAATAGTCCGCAGTTTTCCGCCCATTCGAACGGAAAGCTATCGCACCGGGCGTTCCCACTCCTCGGGCAGCATTCCCAGCCATCATTCGCCCCGGCGTGGAGTTCAGGAGAAGCTGAAGCGTCAGCAAAAGAGGAAAAGCTACCTGCACTATGCGGATCTGGCGCTGGGCGGCGATGACTACCAGAATCAGCAGGAGGAGGACAACCTGCTGCAGTCGGTCAGTGCATTCCTAGAGGTTAAGCGGGAACTGGAGGCGACACATCGCCCCAAAAGACCGCTGCCCAAGCTAATGGATCCTCCACCGGCGGCTGTAACGCTGCCAAGGAGTCCAGCGCCACAGCAGGCGAGGCGGGCAAAGAGAAGGGCACCGAAGGCAGCGCCATCCACGATACCCGAGAGCGAGGGATCGACGGGACATGGACAGGGACTGACACGGGAGTAGCTCTACCCGCTTGCTCCCAGCTTATCCACACACATAACCTCCTAATCCCTGATTCTACTACCAGGTTCTGCTGCCACTCATTCCGCTGTATGTTCTGCTCTGCTCATTGTATCGCTAGGCACAACGCCATCATGCAGCTCGACTCCTCCCCCCGCCTTTGACGACATCTCCGAGGACAGCTCGAACAAGAACAGCACCAGCACCTCGTCGATGGGTCGCCGGTCGCACCATCATCACCACCACCATCACCAGCAGTCGCAGTCGCAGTCCCAGTCGCAACAGCAGTCGTATTACCTGGACCGCAAGATGAACATTGGACCTGCTTACAGAGGCTCCTACAAGGAGGATATCGTCAGGTGAGTCCTTATAAATATAATTAATTTACAAGAAAATAATTAACTTTATTGACAGCGTGTCGGAGGTTCATCTGGACACCCTGCTGGCGGTGGACACATCATCGAGCAGCCAGTATGGCTCCCGCGGTGGATTGGCCTGGACACCGCCCGCTTCAGGTGAGGGCTCCACTCCCACATGGACAGAGGGCACACCCAGTTTTACGGACTCCAGTTCGAGTGGTGATCTCGGTAATTGGCACTTGAGATTTGCTTTGAAATCGCTTTTTGTGTTTCTATATCTATCTGTATATGTGTATTCGTTCACGCTTGCAATCGTAGACAACTTCTCGCCCATAAACTCATCTAAAATCGATCGACACAAGCCGACGGTGGAAGATGCCATCAACTCTCTGTCCGCGGGAATGGTAAATATCGGAGGTGGCCAGCTCTAGATACGATCCCACACACAGCACACCCGAAAGACACACAAAGTAGTGGCACACAAGCTCATCCCTTACATACACAGCCTAAATCATCATCTACCTACCTTTATATAGAATTTTTCCAAATTGCATAACATTATCTTCCGTTCTTGGGACCTTCTGGCCTCCTCGCATCTCACTGATCCATTGTTACCTCTTCTATTGCATTCTTATAGATCAACTAACATAGCATGTGATGTGATGACAGGACACAAGACACACCAATCCAGATTCATCGCGATGTGAAACAGAGTCTCGAACTCTCGTACTCATACCGACAATGCTTGCGTGTTCAGGCGCACTTGTATAGCTAGGATATAATCAAAAAAAAAGAAAAGGCGCCCTCCCCCCACGTAGAACAGAGTGCCCTGCCCGTACGTCCCAAGCCACGTCCATGACCACACCCACAACCACACCTGACCATCCCTTCCAGCGGACACCGGGTGAAAACAAATCAAACCAAGTCAGAGCTCGCGATATTATACACAAGCATATACTCCCCCCGTTCCCGCTCTATATATAAAGAGAACTCAAAAAGCATTATAAATACAATAAATGGCAAATCAAATATACGAGTAAAGTGCGCAGGATGGCCAGCCCAGTTGGAGATCCGAGATCCGCTAACCGTTATCCTTAATCCCCGTTTCCCTACTATATAGTGTACACGGTGTAAAGAGTTCGTTATGCGTTCAGATCAGATATATATATATATATATATATATACATACATATATATATGGAAATATACATTACACTGAAATTAATAAACGTTTTTGCGATACTTTCGATCTCCGATATATCCACATAAGTACGTATTATGTATACCTATGTATAATCAGCAATGGCGATAATTACAATATTGTTGTAAAATATTTCAATTTACAAAAAAAAAAAACCAAGAGCAAAATTATATACATATTATATATTCATCTGTATTTATTAACGATAAATGTAACGCGCTTAGGTTAACTCCACACACAAAAGAACCGAGATACCGAACTGGGACGTACAATGATGAGATATTACTTAAAAACCAAACGGACGGACACGGACACGGAGACGGACATACGCATACAAGATGAAAGAATTGATTATTTATTAATTAGTTGAATGTTATTTAACTTATATGCATTATTCTAACGATTACTGAAAATCCAAATTGTAATTACAATAAATTAAATTGCAAGGTTGACAACTTCGGCGTGTTCTTCGATTTTGCTAGACTAAAAACAAACGTACGCGACTAGTACAGCTTCTGCAGGTCAATAAGCGACTTGTTCAGGAAGTCATTGGTCCAATCGTTCTCCGGATTATCCAAATGATTATCGAAATCAACCACATCGCGCATGGCACCGCGCTTCAGCAGCAGCGATACGCCCTCCAGCGTCTGCGCTGACTGCGACAGGGTAAACTTGGCCTTTGACCAACGGCTGGCGGAATCTCCAGCACAGCTGTACACCTGAATGGCGGCCCGATCGTGCTGCAGGGTCATTAGCTTGTTGTCCACCACCACGAAGCAGGCGTTCTTGAAGTTCTCCTGGATTTTGTCCGCTATCTTGGCCGCCGGTGTCTTGTCAACCTGATTGTCGTAGAAGTTCTCTGGCGCCGCGTAGTAGCCAGCAATGACCAGACCCTCGCGCTCGGCGTAGGCATCGATCTGAAAGAGGAATGGGTGTGGATTATGTTTTATGATTAAATTGGTGTAAATGGTAATCATAAATGGTTCTTTTTATCCCAATTCTAGTCAAAAATTTGTTTGTTTTGTTTACTTACGTGGCGTACAAAGTACTCCCAAAATGTGGGTCAGTTATAAAACTCCAATAAGAATTTAAATAACGAATAAAGATCATACTTGGAAGGGATATTAAAGGACACTTTAATAAGGCCTATATTTACTTCAGCGTTCCCTAAATATTCTTGAATATGTACATATATCCAGCAGATTGTGTACAGGATTAACAGGACACAACTTATTTCAATTTAATATTGTTGAAAGACTTCAAATTAATATTTTAAAGAACTATACTCTCTGAATTTTATGTCAAAATGTACCTAATCTTATTGGAAATGAAGTAGAATGGGTAAAGTTCATAAAGAGCATAATTATACATAGTCTCTCTTTGAAAACAAACGTAATTTGTATAGAAATTATTAATATTAAAGGTATATCTCTAGCTTTTCCCGCTCTAACCATATCATGGAATGCACAACTCTCTTTCAATATTTGGAATTCGTACCCACATAAAGCCTGCTCATGTGCAAATACTCCGACCAGTTAGGGAGCACTAGGAACCTACTAGCTGCTGATAAAACTAGGCAACGTCCTCATTAAAGTTTCCACATGTTTCTGATAGACCGGCAATTGATAATTACCTGCATCAGGGCAACCTCGGCCATGGGGGTGACATGCAAGCATTGATGGAACAGGGGAATCGCGTCCACGATTTCCACGACAGAACCCTTTGTGGGCTTCTCCGACAGCAGCAAACCGTTGACCGCCAGATGCGGATACTTAGCCGCGTGGAATATCAGCTTGGTGTATGCCCGGTCCGAGATCTTGTAGTCGCACATTTTCTTTGATTATTCTCTCAATTTATTTGTACGAAAAAAATACATGAATTGGAAATTAGTGCTGGAAGCAGTCAACTCACGATACTATCGATACATCGAATGTTATTGGTATTTTGTTTTTGAATTGGAAATTAGGGCTGGCTTCAATCAACTTACGATACTATCGATGCATTAAATGTGTTAATCGATGTCTTATATTGGATAGCTATATGGCTAGATTTATATTTTTATAGCTTAATTTTATTCTCAATATTATTCCAATATTACATTATTTTATATATAAGGTAGAAAATTTGTAATACTTATTTCATGAACCAGGCGCTCAGAATGCAGCAGGAGGATTATATTTTATAACTATTTAGTACCAGGAGCTCAGAATGCAACCGGGGGATAGGAATAAACATATTTTAGAACTGTTTAGTGTTCTGGCGAGAGCTGCTCTCTTCGAATCCTTTGGCCTATCGTTCGGGCGCGAAATTCATGACTTCAATTTTCTTTATTACTCCAAACTAATATTTAATACTACGTGGATGATGGAAAACATAACTAAATATGGGTAACATTTTATTTCTTAACTGTCCGTCTGCGTCCCGCTCTTGCTTGGCTCTCTTTTCTCGATTTGTTTATATTGTAACTAAAAAATATTTAGCAGTTCAGCTGAATGTCCTGGTCCTCCCTGTGGATCCCACACCGATCGGCGAAACTACGTCTGGTTGTCATTCAGTATTGCCTTGACATCTTCAGCATCCAGCGTCTCATACTTCAGCAGCGCCTCCGCCAGCGCCTTGTGCCCCTTGGTGTGTTTCCGCAGGATGGCCTTCGCCCGCTCATAGCTGTCGCTGAGAATGCGCTTGATTTCCGCGTCCACGGCCTCAATGGTATTCGGTCCGAGGGTGTCGCCGGTGCCCAATCCCTTGGACGGCTCAATGGTGCGCAGACCCACCTTCTCCGACATGCCCCAGTCACGGACCATGTGCGTGGCAATCGAGGTGGCCTGCTTGAGATCGCTGCTGGCTCCCGACGTGATCTTGTCCGCGCCAAAGACAAGCTCCTCGGCGGCACGACCGCCCATCATTGTGTCCATCATGGCCAGCAGCTGCTGCTTTGTGACATGGTAACGCTCCTTCTCCGGTATGTAGGCGGTGTGACCCAAAGAGGGTCCGCGCGGCATAATTGTCACCTTATGCAGCGGATGCGACTCCTTGGTGTAGAAGGCAACGATAGCATGGCCGCCCTCGTGGTAAGCGGTAATCGTGTTGGCCTCCTCGTCGGGCAGGCGAGCCTTGCGCTCGGGGCCCATAAGTACCTTGTCGCGTGCCGTCTCCAAGTGCTTCATGTTCACCGTCTCGGCTCCGTCGATGGCGGCTCTGCGCAAAATAGGAAATCAGCATACAAAATTTACTTTTCTATCAAATCAAGGATCCGATCCTCACCTCAGTGCCGCCTGGTTAATCATATTCTCCAGGTCCGCACCTGTAAAACCGGAGGTGCCGCGCGCCAGCATGTCCAGATCGATTTCGTCGTGCAGAATTTTGGTGAGGTAGAGACCCAGGATCTCCTTGCGGCCGGTGAAGTCTGGCGTGGAAACCATCACCTCGACATCGAAGCGACCGGGACGCAGCAGAGCCTGATCCAAGTCGTCGCGTCGGTTGGTGGCGCCCAGGACAATAACGCCGGCGTTCTGATGAAACCCGTCCATCTCGGAGAGCAGCTGATTGATCGTCTGATTTGCATACGGATGCAGCACGGAATTGGTCCGCTTGGCGCCCACCGAATCAATTTCATCGATGAAGATCACGCACGGTGCCCGGGCCTTGGCAGCCTCTTTAAAATAAAAACGAAATTTAGGTAAGATTTTCTTGTGATTCCAAATTAACTTACTGAACAAGTCGCGTACTCGTCGTGCGCCCTGGCCGACGAGGACCTCGTCGAACTCGGGCCCGGCGGCATGGAAGAAAGGAACTTTGGCTTCACCGGCCACGGCACGGGCAAGAAGAGTCTTGCCAGTGCCCGGCGGTCCAACCAAGAGCACGCCCTTTGGAAGCTTGCCGCCCAAATTGGAGAACTTATCGGGATTCTTGAGGAACTCGACCACCTCCTTCAGCTCCTGCTTGGCCTCGTCGCAGCCCTTGACATCTTCGAATGTAACATTGATCTCTTCGGGATCCACCTCCACCTGATTGCCCAGCTGTATGCTGCTGGAAGATAGCAAAATAAGATCTGCAGCCACGGAGGTAGTAGAAAGAGAGCCTCACCGAAACACAGATCCGTTCGAGGTGGTGAAGAAGCTCAGGAATATGCCCAGGAAAACAACGATTACGACGAGAGTCTGAAAAAACTATGTGACAATTACTGGGAATAACTCAAAGACCAGAGAAGCTACTCCTAGCTCGAGTAGCAGATGTTCTCATACCTTTAGATACTTCATTGTTTTTCCAGATTTCGGAGAATCTTCAGCGTTGGCGGCTGCCAAGTAACCCTCGGCAAAGGCAATCTTTAGGTTCTCCTGGCAGACAAAAGGTTAATATTGGGAGTGGGAGGCTTTAGCAAGTAGCAATATTACCGCATTCTGACTGCCACCATGATCGTCAGACTTGGCCAGCAGCTTACGCAGCTTCTCGGCCTGGAAGTGTGTCTCTCCGTCAATGCGTTGCGGTGCATTGGACAGGGCAGTCTTTAGCCGGGAGGTCATTGTGGGATTGCGCTTCTGTTCCGCCTCAATTGAGCGATCCGTCTTGAAGCCGCGCATTTGTTTTCTAGGGAAAAAGCGACATAAATTTAGCGAACATAATTCTTCCATTCGTTTCGCACACTTACAGTTGTTGATGAGAGAAGAGCGGACGAAGAAGAAGACCTGGCGTTATGGTTGGAATCACCTTGCTGAAAGTTAGAGCCCAGATAAGATGGATATAGATTTGGGGGATATAATGAGCTTACACATGGGCCCCCGTGGGCTGGCCAGCAGCTGCTCCGCTTAGCGAAACTTCAAACTGATAATTTTGTAGACGACCGACTTGTGTTTGAGGCTCCTCCAGTGTAACGCGCACGTCGCGCATGGCAGGCAGCATGCTGGTCACCTTGGCCAGCGTCTCGTTGACCAGCTCCCGGTCGAGAATGCCATTCAGACGAGCTGCCCTCTCCACAATTCCCTTTAAGCTGGATCCCGACTGGGCGAGCAGGTTACGCAGGTCCAGCACGAGGTCATGACTTCGGACCGACGTCGTCGTCGTAGTCGATGGTGGCGTGGTGGCCCTAGCAGACTTGGAGAGGCGCACCGCACTTGCGCTTCCCTGCAGCTTGGTGCGCTTGACGGTGTAGTAGTGCGGCTTTCTGCTGAAGTTGCCCAGGTACAGGTAGGGCTGTCATTCGACATCCCAAATCCCAACAGGCGGGTGCCGAGTGAGAGAGAAACAGAGAGCGGGAGAGGCGAGACACGTCAGGTGGTGGGGCGGAATAAGGGGCGACCGGCGGTCGGACTTACCACAGAGTGTGTGGTGGTGGAGAACATTTCCAAAAATACAAAACTCTAATTAATTGAAACAACAGGCTCGGGAACGGGGCCAGCAGACGACACAGCTGTATCTTGACTATACAGCGAAAATGTCATAATCTCGTCGCGTCGTGCGTGTTGCATCCCTGGTTTTGCTGGTGGTGCGTGTCCGCCGGCCCGCTGTACGATTGGCGACAACGCTACGGTAAATTTTGACTGGTTTATTTATCTTGAGGGTGTCGATCGATGAAAGAAATTTGCTAGTTCGCTTCGTAAATTGTTCAGTCGGTGTTTTCTTCAATTAACTGAAGGATTCGTTTAAAAGTTCTGTTCTACTGAAGCTGCAAATCTGCCGATAGTAGCATCGATATTACCGATAGTTTATTTTATGTGTGTGAGATTACTAACGGTCTTTGCCAAAAAGAAATCTTCTAAGAACGTTAATAAATTTATCACATAAGCTATCCATGAAAAGAGTCAATACTTCATAAATTTAAGCAGATCTGTGCCAACGTAACCCGCAATATGTGGTCAAAGTTGCGTAAAAGTAATTGCAAACATTTTTTGGAATTTATTTAAAACAATATTATGACTGCCTACTTTGTTCATAAAAATAAAGTATACTTCATAAATTTCTAGTTTTCATGTACTTTTTCATTTATTTATAGTTACCTCTCAAAGATATCGATATTTGGTACCATCACTAAGTAGTGGGGCAATGCCGGTACATAGAGTATTTTTATATTTCACATACACGGGAATAAATTAAGTCAGCATGGACTCGCCGCTGAACGATGGGTCCCGACAGGCTCCGCAGCACACCCCCCATCCACTAGTAAGTACGGTGGAGATACAAAATTCCAATCTCAGCTATAAATTCCGCTTTTTGCAGGCCGACTACCAGTTCTCAGCGGAGGAGGTAAAGGCGTTACGTGAGTGCAATTCGGAGTCGTTCTTCCAGCGGAGTCTGCCTTTCGGCACTGGCCTCGGCCTCCTGGCCTACTTTGGCGTGAAAAACGGATACCTGCAGGGTAATGGCAAATATGGCGCCGTTCCCAAGGTTGTAATGGGCGTCATTCTGGGCTACTTTGTGGGCAAGTTTAGCTATCAGCAAAAGTGCGCCGAAAAGATCATGCGCCTGCCCAACTCACAGTTGGGTGAAATGCTAAGGCAAAGAAGACAGGGCGGCGGCATCATTAGCACCATCACGCCGGACGAGAACCTGGGCAGGGCTTTCACCCTGGCCCCCTTCACTCCCAGCTCGGCGGATGTGTACAGCGATGAGGCATATCAGCCGGGACGAAGCACGGCGCTCAACCTGGACACAGAGTCACGGCCAATAATGTCCGGCCTGGACGATATCTACCGACCCACGCTGGACTGTAAGCGCCGTCAATCGGATATTCCGATATTCTGTGTCTGATTAATCGCTTCTCTTCCTTGAATAGCTGCTGCAATGCTGGACACCGAACTGCCATTGCAGGCGGCCAAGCCGGGTCAGTCGTACGAGGACTTGCGTCGGAGAAACCGGGAGGAGTACTTGAAGCACCAGCAGAGCCCCTACTCGAAGCCGTACGAGCCACCAGCTCCCGTTCAGCAGCGACCCGTGCAGGCTGCACCCTTGGATCCCGCTGCCGGTGGCCAGAGGAACAAATACGGCGACTCCTGGACCGACTGAGCTCTCACATTAGGCATTTGTTATATATATTGTTGGACATAAAAGGTCGTAAAAAGTTCTGCGAAAAGAAGGGATCTATTTACATTGGTAAAGCTGGCCCCGTTTGGAATTACTTTCTAGCCTCGTCGTAGTTATCCTTGTACCACTGCACCGACGTCTTGATGGCCGTTTTAAAGTCGGTAAATTGGTAATCGGGGAGATGTGTGCGAAGCTTCTCATTGGAGGCGGTCTTCTTGTGCTGGCCATCCGCCTTCGTCGTATCACAGACAAGTTTTCCCTGTGGAGCGACGGGTCAGGAGATCAAATTTATCAGTATTTTACCACTGATGCTCACCTTAAAGTTAAATGCGTTGGCTATGGCGGTGGCCACCTCGAAGATGGTCACTTCTTGTCTCTCGTCCACACTGAGAATAATGGGCTCGACGCTGTTGTAGCTCCTCAGCACCCAGATCATCAGCTCGGCCAGATCCAGCGAGTAGATGAACTGTCGCAGAGGCGTCCCGCTGCCAAATATCGAGAATACTTTATCGCTCTCCGGCACCTCAGGATTCTCGGTAATAAGCTGGTGCATGCGGTTTATCATGCCCGGAATCACATGGCTCACATCGGGCTTGTAGTTGTCGTGCGGCCCGAAAATGTTGCAGGGAATTACAGAGGTGTACAGCCGGCCGTATTTGTCGTGGTAGGCGTGGTTCTGTACGTCAATCAGTCGCTTGGCATAGGAGTAGCCGTAGTTGGAGGGGTGTGGTGGCCCGTTGTGCACCATTGTCTCGTCTATGGGGTAGGTTGTTTTGTCTGGAAAAATGCAGGTGGATAGGCAGGAGACTACCTTGACGCACCCCTGCTCGTGGGCCGTTTGCAGGACATTGTCGTTGATCAGCAGATTGTTGCGCTGAAAGAAAAATACGTATTGGTTTGGTTTTTCTTTTTCATGTTTTGGGCGTAGCTCCTCACCAAGAAGTCCAGGTTGTTGTTCATGTTGTGAAACAGACCTCCGACCATGGCGGCCAGGTGGATGACATGCGTGGGCTTCTCCCGGGCGAAGAGTGCCTGCGTGGCCGCCAGATTTCTGTGAGAAACATTTGTTTATCGTATTGTTTTGGTCAGTGCTTTGTGAGTGGCTCACGTTAAATCGGCGTCCTTGGAGCCGGCAAAGTACCAGTCCTCGTCCTGGCGACTCTGATTCTTGATGACCGTCTGCAGGGCTTTGCCCACAAGGCCGGTGCCACCTGTCACTAGCACTTTCATGGTTAATACCTCAAAAACTTGTGGATAAATCAACTAGTTTTTCGTTGGTTCTCGGTGTTCGGTGTGACCAGTTGCTACGAAAGCCGGCTGTTATCAGTGTTGGTCTATTCGCGTTTTTATAGTTGCGTCTTGGTAATTAATCTTTCATTATAATATATTTTTTATTTATTTATCTAGGAATAATATATAGTTACAAACTAAAAGCTAACGTTGGCTTTAACATTTAGCTAGGTGTTTATAAGGCTTAACAAACATACATTATAACATATTTTATATTTACATATTTCGATTTTAATTGTAGTTGCTGGAATGATGTTTTTGATTATTTCATATTTAATATACAGTTTATTTGTTAAATATACTTATATATATATATATATATTTTTTTTTTTAAATAATATTTTATATTTTTTTGTAACAAATATTTCATTAAATCCACATAGCTATTTCCAGCTTTTTTTCCGCTAACTTAGGAAATCAAATTCCTTAAAACAGCTGGTAACACTGCTCCTCGCCGGCTGCAGACCCGATTTTGTTTATATCAATCTCAGAAATGCAAAAAATCATTTAAATGGATATGGAAGCACAAGTTCTTGACATCGTCAACGAGTTTTTGGTAATACCGAAGGCCCGTACAAGGCAGAAACCACCAGATGTTTATACCGATTTACCTTTTGCAGAAAGTGGACTCCATTGACGAGGCCTTTGTGAGCGTCATTGTTTTCAAGCCAAATGGCGAGAAGGAACGGGCCACAAACTTCGCCAATGACTTGGGTACGTAAATGGCTTTCTGGAACTCGGACGGTGTAAACAACAAGATTCCCTTTCAGTCACGGCCTTTGGGAATGTGCCCCAGGAGAACCGGGACCAGGTATTGCGGCTTTACCTGCTGCGGGCTGCCGGCGCCTCCGGTTACCACATGAAGGTACTGATGTCGGCGCTGGTTAAGCTGGTTGATTCACATGTAATTACCGCCCGGATGCTGTGCGACAAGGTGCTCTTCTGCGAGAAACTGGACTTCGAGCACAAGACCTTCTGGATCGAAAGCTTCCGGCTAATCAAGCGGGTAATCATGCAGGTGGACTACAAGGGCGTGCGCGAGATCATGAAGGTGTGCCGCGACAAGGCGCAATGGTTCCCGCTCAACGTCAACATTACCTACATGCCCCAGCTGCTGGCCGTGGAGGAGATCCTGCGTTTCATCTTCGATCGCAACAATTGCCTACTGCCCGCCTACTTTATAGCCAACGAAATTATGCGTCCGTTTCCCTATCATTGGAAGCTTAACCGGCTGATGACCGACTTCGTCGAGGAGTTCCGAACCACAGCCCAAATGGTGTCGATCATTGGACATCCCAGCATGCTGCCCATTGTGGAGCACTTCGGCTATGCCGATCACATGATGAACTCGTGGCGGCTGGACCACAACACCCTCAAGTTTAACTTCAAAGGTAGTCTGCCCTACGAGCCGGAGTTGCTGGAGGAGCAGAAGCCCCTGCTACGGTATGTACTGGAGCAGCCGTACTCCCGTGAGATGGTCTCCCAGATGCTTAACCTGCAGAAGCACCAGAAGCAGCGCTATAATGCTCTGGAAGAGCAGCTGGTCAACCTTATTGTCCAGGCCATGGAGATGACGGAGGCGACGGACGCCACTGCGGGCAGTGGGTTCAATGCCTCGGATGAGCAGATCACACCGTACGAGTGGGTGTGGCTGCATTTATCCTCGCAACTGATCTACTTTGTGCTCTTCCAGTTCGTAAGCTTCATGCACATTGTGCTGGCGCTGCACGAGAAGGTAAAACCTCTTATAATTGATCAAGTTTTCGGGTTAACCTAAGTTGCTTTTGCTCTTTTACAGCTCTCCAAATTGGAGCTACGCAAGGGTCGCGATCAACTGATGTGGATCCTCTTGCAGTTCATCTCTGGCAGCATACAGAAGAATCCCGTAGGATATGAAACATATTAATCATAGAATACACTCTTTTCTAAAGCCCTTCCTTTGCAGATCACCAACTTCCTGCCCGTCTTCCGGTTATTTGATCTGCTCTATCCTGAGTTGGAACCCCTGAAGCTGCCGGACATCAACAAGTCTTCGATGGTCCGTCACATGGCTCCGATTTGTGTGTGGATTCACCTGATGAAGAAGGCGCGAGTGGAGAATATGAACATCACACGACCGCTGCCCATTGCCCTGAAGAATCACTATGAGTAAGCGCTATTTTCAGGCTCTACTTGGGGTTCTAATCATGATTATTGTTACCCGCAGCTTCCTGCAGCATGTGGTCACGCCCAACACCATGATGAACATGACCATGGGCAATGACTTTCGCATCATACTTATCTGCAATGCATACTCAACGAACCAGGAGTACTTTGGTCGTCCCATGGGCCTGCTGTTGGATGCCCTTAATGGCACATCGAAGTCGCCAAATGGCAGCCAGATACCAGCCGTTACCTTTTCGGTTACGGTGCTGGACAGCCTGACGGTGCACAGCAAGATGTCGCTAATACACAGTTTTGTCACGCAGATGCTAAAGCAGGCCCAGACCAAGGGACAAGTGCCGGCGGCGGCGCTTTTGGAAACCTATGCGAGGCTATTGGTTTATACGGAAATCGAGTCTCTGGGCATCAAGGGATTCCTGAGTGAGTAGGAGGGAAAATATCAGTCCGGGGAGTTGTCTACAGTCTTGGGAATTTCCAGGTCAATTAATGCCCACGGTGTTTAAGAACCATGCCTGGTCCATGCTGCACACACTGATGGAGATGTTCTCCTATCGCCTGCACCATGTACCCACCCACTATCGAGTGCAGTTACTGTCCCTGCTTCACTCGCTCTCCTCGGTGCCGCAGACCAACAAAATGCAGCTGAATCTTTGGTGAGTGGGCTTTCCTGCCTTAATAAGTCGGTTGCTAACTCTTCTCTACTCTCTTTCAGCTTCGAGTCCACTGCCTTGCGACTGATCACCAGCATTGGCTCGGCCGAGTTCCAACCTCAGTTCTCACGCTACTTCAACGACAAGTCACCCGGCGCCGTGGCTTCCAACGAAAGCGAGGAGCTTAATCGCGTTCTTATCCTCACCTTAGCTCGCTCTATGCATGTCCATGGCGGTGGGGATGAGATGCAGGGCTGGTGCAAAGACTTCCTGTCCAACATCATGCAGCACACACCGCATTCGTGGCCCATGCAGTCGCTGGCCTGTTTCCCGCCCGCCCTCAATGAGTATTTCACGCAAAACAACCAGCCGACGGAGAACAAGCAGCAGCTGAAAAAGTCCGTGGAGGAGGAGTACCGGACATGGACGTCGATGACCAATGAGAATGATATCATAGCGCACTTCCTGCGACCCACCACAAACCCCCTGTTTCTTTGTTTGCTTTTCAAGATTATTTGGGAGACGGAGAACATAAGTCCGGTGGCTTACAAGTGAGTAGTTAAGCAAGGATCTCTCTTCTATTCCTCTTTTTATTCTCTTTTTGGTATCAGGATTCTGGAGGGTATCAGCGCTCGAGCCTTGTCCACGCACTTGCGTAAATTGTGCGACTATCTGGTGGCCGAGGTGGCCAGCTTCTCGGATGGTCGTGACTTTATCCACAAATGCGTGGACACGATCAACAATATGATCTGGAAGTTCAACGTGGTGACCATTGACAGGGTTCTGCTCTGCTTGGCTTTGAGAACGTACGAGGGCAATGAGGCTCAAGTCTGTTTCCTGATAATTCAGCTGCTGTTGCTGAAAGCCAGCGAGCTGAGGAATCGTGTACAGGAGTTCTGCAAGGACAACAATCCGGATCATTGGAAGCAAAGCAATTGGTAAGTAGTCGGCAGATATATCAAGTTCAGTTTGAGACAGACTGTATGTCCTTTAGGCAGGACAAGCATCTCTCCTTCCACCAAAAATACCCGGAGAAGTTCGCTCTGGACGAGTCAGCATCGCATATACCGTTGCCGGTGTACTTTAGCAACGTTTGCTTGCGCTTTCTGCCTGTTCTGGATGTGGTGGTGCATCGCTTTATCGAGCTAACAATACCGAATGTTCATCAGATCCTTGGCTTCATACTGGATCATCTGAGCACATTGTACAAGTTTCACGGTTCGTACACAGTTATTTCTTACTTAAGCATTACATATACTCAACATTCCGCCTGCAGATCGACCCATTACGTATCTATTCAACACTTTGCATTACTACGAGCGAATCCTACGCGATCGTTCGCCACTGAAAAAGAAACTGGTAAGGGCATCACTAGTCTAGGAATTTATTTATTTACTAGCATGGTAGCTTCGCTTGCCGCCTCCCCTTGTTGTCAAGTTTATTAAACACAACTATTTACTGTCCCAGGTAAGCGCCATAACGGGTGCCTTTACTGACATTCGGCCGCCAAATTGGAGCATTAGTGAGCCCTATAAGGCATACTTGAATCTACCCGCGGATGCGATATGGACGCCCGAACTGAGTTACTACATGAGTTTGATCCGACGCCTGGCAGATAGTAAGTTAAAGATTGATTTTAGAGCTTTAGCCCAGTCTTAACCTTTCTGTTGCAGCTATCAGTGGCAAGAATGTGTTATATTCCACGGATTGGCGCTTCAATGAGTATCCCAATGCTCCCACCCATGCGCTGTATGTCACCTGCGTGGAGCTGCTGGGTCTGCCGGTGCCGCCTTCTCAGGTGGCCAACAATATCATCGATGTGATAGTCAATGGCTATGCGGTGATTCCGCAAAAGGAGATCCACAGCTACATTAATGCCGTGGGCATTGTGCTGGCCGCCCTGCCCGAGCCCTACTGGAGCGGCATCTATGATCGGCTGCAGGAAATGCTCAATACACCGAATATGCTTAATTGGACCTACAGATTTAATGCCTTCGAGATGTTCAACTTTAAGACGGTACGGGAGGGTATGCTGGAGAAGAGCTATGCCGCCGTCCTGGCCGTGGCGCACTCGGTGTTCCATCACATGGGCGCCTTTAAGCTGGCGGCGATGACCAGATATCTCAAGGAGAAACTGAAGCCCTGCGTGCGTACCGAGCAGCAACTGTTGTATCTGTGTCACGTCTTTGGCCCATTTCTGCAGCGAATTGAGTTGGAGAAACCGAATGCGGTGGCCGGCATTGCCGTCTTGCTCTACGAGATCCTGGAAATCGTGGACAAGAACATGCTGCCCAAGCCACTGCTCTACATGGACCAGATATGTGATTTTCTGTAAGTAAAGTGAAGGCGATTATCTATTTTAATATATGTATATCTTTACATATTTGCCAGACAATAAGCAATTAAGAAATATGCAATTTTTGTATCCTTTTCAGCTATCACATTAAGTACATACATGTGGGCAACATTATCAAGAACGAGTCGGAGGCCATTATTAAGCGACTGCGTCCTCTTCTGCAAATGCGACTCCGGTTCATAACACATCTCAACTTGGAGGATATTCACACGGAAAAGATGTGAGAACAACATGAAAGAAATATATATGAAAATGGTGAATAAATTCAAGACATTTCCTGTATCATTTAGCGCCGAAAGCAATGCAATATCAGGTCAAAACCAATCGCCACTGCAAACGCAGCAGCAACAGCAGCAGCATCAGCAGCAACAGCAACAGCAGCAGCAACATCAGCAGCAACAGCAGCAGCAACAGGTAAATGCTATGCAAACGACAAGCGTGCCTCTGGGCAGCGGTGGCAACCCGCAACAGCAGCAACTCAACCAGCAACAGCAGCAAATGTACATGCAACACATGCAACAGCAACAGCATATGCAAAACATGCGACACTAGACAATAAGCTGACTTAGAAACCTTACCCTTAAGTTAAAAATATTTATATTCCATGTTGTCTGCCGGTTTTTTGCATTTATTATTGTATTTATGTCCGGTTTCCATGTATTCTGCATACGTTCTCACATAATTAGGAAAAAAATCATAAAAAGACCTTTTAAAATAAATATAAATAGTAATATTATTATTAAAAGGTTGTGTTTTGATCAATGGGGGGCTATGTTAATCTCTTCCTGGCCGCTTCTTCAATCAAAAGCTCAGAACAATGAATCACAGATTGTTATTCTCACTGAGAATTTATCTAAAGCTTGTCGCTCTGCTCACCTGAGATAGCAGCAGATCTGGTCAGCCTCGACTACCTGGCTCTCAGTTTCGCACGCAAAGCCTTCGGTAATGCATGTGCTCGACGGATTTCAATGGACGTTGGTCCTCCTAGGCTCAGTCGGCGTGCTGGCCGAATACTGTGACAATGGAACGGGCGAGTGCAAGGAGCTAACTGGTACGGACTGCCCCGTAATATTCTACAATCAGCACTTGATTGGCGAGGATGTGAAGTTCTGCGATGAGTTAAACGACATTGTCTGCTGTCCCCTACCGCTGAACCACCAGAACGGGAAGCCTGTGGAGGAGGTCAGGCCGTTTGAGAAGCGTAACTACCTTTGTCTTCAGTCGAATCAGCCATTTTTTAGCCATATTTTCTTGTTTATTCAGAGTGTAAGCAGTATAATGAGGCGCGGGCAGCCTGTCGCTCCACACCGTTCATTGTGGGCGGCACAAAGGCCTCTGGGCGGGAGTTCCCCTTTATGGCGCTAATCGGAACCAGCAGGGTCAACAAGACCGCTATTAGTTGGGACTGCGGTGGTTCTCTGGTGCATCCCAAATTTGTGCTAACAGCAGCTCATTGCCTGGAGACGGACGAGTGAGTAGGCTTAAGATATTTATGGAATATCAATTAATTCCTAATCCAGAGACAAGGCCCAACGATTGGATCCCAACTTCGATTCACCAAAGTTTGTGGTGCGTCTTGGTGAGTTGGACTATGACGTTACCACCGATGATGCAGAGGTGCAGAACTTTCGGGTTGTCAACTATGTGGTCCATCCGGGCTATGATGACGATAGCGAAGAGCGTGGCTCCAAGAATGATATTGCAGTGATCGAACTCGATCGGGAGGCTGTCTTCACCGATTATGTGGCGGCTGTTTGCCTGCCACCAAGCAGCGGTAACGAGAACCAGCAGGTGACTGCCGCCGGCTGGGGATTCACCGAGGACGGCGTAAAATCCAGTCACCTGCTGAAGGTGAGTCTCCAGCGATTTAGTGACGACGTATGCCAGAAACGACTGCACTTCGGCATTGAGACTCGCACCCAGTTCTGCGCTGGATCGATGGATAGCGAAAAGGATACCTGCAACGGCGACTCGGGCGGTCCAATCTTCGTCCAGCATCCGCTCTACCCATGCCTAAAGCAATTAATCGGCATCGTCTCATACGGCTTGGTGTGCGGAACTCAGGGACTGCCTAGTGTCTACACCAAGGTTCACCTCTACACGGACTGGATTGAGAGCATTGTGTGGGGAAATTAACTATCTTTTTGACCGCAAGAGATTGTTATAATTAAGATATAGTTTTAGGATTAAAATAAACCTTGAAAAAAGCGAAGAAAGGAGAGTCTTAAAATTATTAAGTATTTATATATGATAGCAAAACATATTGTTGGTTTAATATGTTATTAGAAGGCTCAAATTGTTGATTACATTTGAAATCATTTAAGGAAGTTTAATGATATTACAATAATTGTAGTAAATTTCTTTAAAATCTTCACTGTAGTCGAGAAGAAAGTCTTTGTAGAATTTAAGAATTAATTTCTGTGAGCTGGCAACTCTTTGCATGCCTAAGCCGCGCTTAAGGCCTTGCCAGATCCGAGGAAAACATTGCCCAAGAAAGCTTTTCCTGCTGCAAATATTTTAGAAATTAAATGGTTAATATTTTATAATCAGATTTTGCTTTTGATTTATAACAAGCTTAAAATTCAATTCCGCTTTTTATTTATATATATTTAATATAAACCTCACAGTTTGATTTCTCGTCTAACGTTAAATCACTGATTTTGTTAAGTAAAGTAACGAAAACCGATCCAACCAAGTCTCAAAAGCTCCCTCTGGCGGACTTGCTTTAGACCGAAAGTATCTGAGGCTCGGGTCGTCTCACCTGCAAGTCCGCTCCGATCTTTAGTTTCGATCGGGAAGTGCGGACGCGAGGTGCGCTTGGTCTTGGTCTTTCTTCAATATATCTTAGCATTGCATTTCCTGCTGTGTGCTCCGACGGTGTCGTCAGAGTTACGAGTCAGAGTCCGAACGTCGGATCTGCCGGAGCGTGGATCCCCCCGAATCGTTGCGTCGTTGTGCAAGTGCGCGCCAGTCACGTACCGTCGTTGCAATCAATCGGATATATATACTAGCCATAGAGGAGCCGCCAAATAATATCGGAATAAAAATATTGTAACAAACAGTGTACCTTCGATGCGCGCTGCCTGATCTGATTAACACATCACCTCCCTCCCACACAAACACACACTCAGAGGGAACGAGCATCGGAATTGGAATTCGAATTGGAAGTGGAATCGCTGCTATTATTGCAATTGCAACTGCATCATCAGCGGAGAACGTTAAAAGTGCCGCGACTGCATTGTTTTTGACTTTGATCGTGTGTGTCGTGGTCTTCGCTTGTCGGTTTTCGGTGTTCAGTCTTCAGTCGTTCCCCGTCGCCCCAACTTCCTCCATTTATAAAATACTCCCCCATCTCCAATCCAGCGGAGCGCGTGCGTGTTGTAACTTTTGATTAGCTCCGTGGCTGGAGTTGGATTTGCTCTGGGATTCCGATTTGGATCTTCCAGTGCGCTTGCGTTTTTCGTAACTTATCGCGCCGCCCACATCTCTTGCATTCGCCGCCTTCGACTCCGACGTCGCCGCCGTTGCGGTTCGTTCTTCTTCCTCAGGTGAGCTTTTGTGGAATGTCGCTTCCTTGCACTGCAAATAAAGTCTCTAAAATAATGGGGAAATATCTATTAATGGAATGTACATGTTTCCAATGGATTTGGTGTACAGGATTTCAGGGACAGTGCTTCCATCCACATCCAAAATGTCCAAATAGCGGAGAAAATGTATGGTTTTATTCAATAGATCTGAGAAATTGTTCTTTATTAAGCTTCCTGTGGAATGACTAGTACCTGCTCCTTAAAAATCTAGTTTAAATCGATATTAATCGATCGAATGATCTTCCTTCCACGAAATGGAATGACCTTTACTTACATTAAGAAAATGGTGAAAAAATAGGAGAATAACTAAGAAAATCTGTCTTTTCCTGGCTTTTATTATAATTAAAGATTTTAGGAACCATCTTTCTTCTAAGGCACTCTTTGATAACACTCTTTCTTGCACTACAAAAAGGAAAAACGCTAAGGAAGAACTCCTTCTTTTCTCGCCGTGCATCAATTTTCCTTGAGGGTGTGCCCACAGGCACTGTGTGTGCGTGTGTATGTTGTGCAGGAAGATGGCTAAAAAGTAGCGACAGGAATGCCTGCTGAATTGGCAATGCAAACGGGCACTTATTTTGAAATTCCCTGCACATGCCAAAGCGGATGATGGAAAAAAGTGAAATCCAGCAAGAAGCCTTTGTAATTAAAGACACACACACACACATACTCACAGTGCCAGGCATAATTTATTGCATATTAGCGTTTGGCGTTGCCATTTCGACAGCTGACAGCTGCTTTGGGGATTGTTCTCCGGAGATCGATGTGGGCTGCTGCTGCTGCTGCTGCTGCCATATTCTATTCTATAGTTCTGTGGCAGATGAGATCATTCCTAAAAGCCGAGACCCGTCGAATCGACCAAGAATGGTCGAAAATCGAAGCCAAAAACAAATCCCAAATCGCGTATACGCTCTGTAAGTCCATTAATCACGGTCGAATATAAAGAGAAATGTCGAGCCCGCCGCTGCCTGAGTCACCTGTATGCCAAAGACTCCGCTTCTCCGACTTCTTAAGCTTTCATTAGTCAACCTTATCCAGCGGCGGAATCTAATTAAATCCCCTTTGTTTTCATCACCTCGATAACTGTTCGCCGTTTGTCCCCTCGACCATTTAAGCCGCTTAGCCAAGTGCCTGGCTAATGGCTGACCTCTTGAGGCGATCAGAGACAAGGATCTGGGTGTAGGTACTTAGAGAAAAATAGAATAAATTCATTAGATAAATCTGGGTTATTGATTTCTTTGATATTTACGGAAAAAAGGCTAGAATTAGCTTCCTAAAATCGATATTTTACCAAAAAATGTTCGGGAAAATATCGATATTTAAATAATTAAATGTTTTTAATTACCATAAGCCTCAGTTTGTGGTAAAACACTTTAAAAACGATCAACATTTCTTGCTGTGCATAAACGATTTGACCAAACCGCCGTGTCACGCCAAGATTAGACCGCCAGCATAATGGAGGAGACCGGGCCAGAAGTGACCTTGAGGGTAATAACAAAAACACCCGCGACTTGCGGCTCTCTTGGTCGGTCTTGGTCTTAGTCATGCCCGGAATGCAGCCGAGCAGCATTGCCAGCTGCAAAGGCCAAAACCGGATGGCATCCACAACCACAACCAAGTCTAATGTCTAACACACACATGTGTGTGTTTGTGTGTGCCTACCCACACCGCGCAGATTCTCGCCCATATCAGTTTTAGGGGCATTATAAAAGTATTTACTGCCACTCATATAAAGCTCCATTATTAACATACTTACACGCGGCGAATTCCAGCGCCCAATAAACAAACAAAAAAAATGCCAATAAGCCTCAAAAAAATAACAGCTTAAAACAAAAAACCCAAACAAAACAAAAACAACACAAAAATCCATCAGCAAAAAAAAAAAAAATAAAAATAAGAACAAAAAGTGAGAATGCGCGAGGGCAAACGAAACGAGAATCAGAATCTGATCCGTCGTCGTTGGGCAGGTTTGTCTAATGGTCGGGGGACCTGGCACTTGGCTAAACAAACTGGTTGGAAATATATAGAAATATATATATATATATATATGTATATGTATGTACAGCACAGGTGGGGGAACCTTGGAGCGCATCTTGACTCTTCAGAAGTAATTTGAACCGTCAAAGTCGAACCGAAAACCAATTTGTAATCCGTGCACTTGTTCGGCCCGAAAACCTGAATAATATTCCTGCCCGGCTATACTGTCAGTTTTATAACGAATATTTCGCATTCATTTGCCAAATTATTTATAATGGCAGTTAGTTGAATTTTTTATTATTTTGTTTACGCTGACCATATCTATACAAACATATATTCATCCAACGAGATGCTGCGCGCGTTCGTTGCCTAAGTCTTTCGTTGCGGGCCCAAGCAAATTAACATTTGAGCCGCGTGCGTTTTCAATGCCGCGTGTTTGTAAGCAGTCCGTGTAAATGGCCATAATCGCACATCGGATTACGCAAAAGACCGTAACAAAATCAAACAAACAAGACAAGACGGCCAGCAATCAATTGCTGCGCGGCTTGGAATGCGTTAAGCGTCCAGGCGAACTGACCTTAGATTTTTATGTTAATGGCTAGCCAAATTGCTTGCCAAAATACTGAAAAAAAAAAAAACCCAACCACCGCATGACACAGAATCCGACAGAGTCCCAAAGTCAGCGAAATTTGCGCGAAAGTTGTACGCCAAAAAGCATTTGCCGTTAACGACATTTTGGGCGAATATTGTAAAGATTATTTACGGGTATTTATGTAAAGCTCGACGGACAGGTTTCTGCAACTCATTAATAAATTAACAGGTGGATGCGACTGCGATCGGGAAGGGATGTCATTGCTATCGCCAGTCGACGAGAGATGAGTTGGCACAAAGAGAATTCACATCTCTCATCGAATGATTTAATGTTTATAAATACGATTTACGCCTCGATAAAATCCATTTTTATAGCCAAAGTAATGTTGTAAACGTGATTGTGCGGCTACTGCGAAAAGCGCTATACTCTGAGTTTATATTCACGAATTATTCGCCACAATCGGCTATCAGTTTAATAATTTTCCAAATATATATAAAAAGCAGGGAATTTTTGAATATTTATATTGGCAACTAATGTATATTCATAAGACATTTTATACTTTTAATATCAAGTTCAACACGATATGGATTTTGTTAATGGGCAACCAAGCATTTACGATCTGTTTTTAGGGTAACAAAAATGTTCGGGGTACAAATAAAATCGGGGCTCCTCTTAACCTGTCTGCCTTCTAATACCGAAAGCCCACTCAGCCGAAACGGCCATCATTTAATCTCGACGCTGCTGGCAGCTTGAAATGTGATCTTATAGGCAAAGTTTACTGCGCTGCGGGCACAAGTACTTACTTTGCCAGTTTAGAGATCAAGTTGAACAAGCATAAAGCGACAGCAAATAAACGCTTGTTGTTGTTTGACTTAGCTTAACCCTTGGATTCACCCTGACCCCGGGCATGGGCGACCCCATGCCCCAAACCCGTGTAGCTCGTTCTTTGTGAAAGTTTTTGGCCAGCGCCCGAATTAATTTAATTTCAGAAATACTTATGCCGAAAGCGAAACACCGACCCAGAGCCAAAACTGGCTGCACCAGTTCGACGGGACTTTACACGCTGCCACTATGCTAATCAAAATCGGAAATTAGCCACAGCAATATCTTTAGATCGGAAGTGTGTGGGGGGGGCCTCGAGTGCAGGGTATAGAACCAAATATGGTATAATTTGTCAAATTGGTGATGGCTCAATCTTCATAATTGATACAAAAAAAAAACCATCGAAAGTGACGGTCTGTTTACTTTTCCTCAAGTTGCATTCCAAGTCGAAATCGAATGTGAAATAGAAAATAAACACACACAAATCAATGAAAAAACACTTGGAGGGGACAACTTTCACTGCGAACCGAAGATGTCATCGATATGTGGTGGTCGCCGCCAATGGAATTGATTAACGACCATTAGCACTAGCCACGGGCGGGAGCTGACTTTTAAAAGTCACTATTTTGCGCCATCTTCTGTCAGTTGAATTAAGAAAATCGATCTGAAAAAATGAGGAAGATTAATTGAACAGAAAATTAAATAGAGAAAATTATAAACTAAGTTTTGAAATTAAGTTATGTTCATTCTTGACTTTCAGGGATTAAAATATCAATCCTTTTGTAACCAAGATCATGCTCTTAACAGCTCTCTTGTGCGTCTAACATTACAGGAAGTGTGCCTTACAGCACCTTAAAGGCTTATTACAGCCCCTGATAACCCTGTTAATTTTGTAATTTCCTTTTTTTTTTTCTCTCTGTGCTGGTTGGCGGTAATTATAATGAGCCAACTTGGCACACATGTTTGTCAATCACATATTATCGACGACGACTCCCCGAGTCCAAGTTCGGTGGCGGATTCGTGGTGCGTGACATTAGAGTTGAGAAATTTCGCGCAAATAGAAATCCAAACGAAATGTTCAAGTCGAACGGCATGAACAGCAGCAGTGGCAACCAGCACTCGCATAACCATCATGACGAGCTGATTTTCGCACCATACAGCCTCACAGCATTCAGATCGGAGTGGTATGGACCGTTAACAGCCTCTGGCCAAAATCCACACATCACCCATACGCCGGGTGGTGCGACGAAAGAGTCCATCAAAAAGGCCCCGATTAGAAAGTTAGTGTGCCGTGCTAGCCGCTAATTTCTGTATGGTTTCCATTTTTTTATTTGGTCAATAAAAGAACGGCAAACATGGCTAAAAATCGAAAGATTTTAAGGGAGCATTAAGAGCCCTCATTTGGCGAAGTCCTGCTGATCTTCTAAATGAAAAATAAATAACTTTTGTAAATGAACTGGCTTAAGCTCTGAGATAATTGTATCTTTGGCAATTTTTTCCATTAACTAATGGAATCATCTATAGCTGATTGGCTGTGTAAAGGTTTTTCCTTAATTTACTTAAACTAAATTGGTAATCGATTAGGTTTAATGGCTTTACTTACATCTTTACTCGTAATAAAATACATATAAAGGCATATAATTGAGATATTGGTGATCTTTATGTAAGCACCGAGTTAAATAGCATTGTTATTAAAGCAATTAAATTGTTTATTGATAATTCTCCTAGCTTATCTTTATACTTAGCTTAGTTTTAGTGGTTTAATCTCCGTAATTTTCTTGTACCTACCAAGTTAAGCAAAATCGTTAAAAGATTACAAAATTTTCCATTACACATCCGGAAGAAATATGCAATTTATTTATTAAGGATTTGCTTTCAATTTGTGGGATTTTCTATTAGCTCTCAGCAATTTCCGCCTGCCATAGTTTGGCCCTCCCTTTTAGCCGCTAAATGGTTACACAATCGCCAATGGCCAACTCGGGATCCATTTAAAATCAATTTCAACTCTTTTACTTAACAATTTTGTACTTATCTCGCCGTGCTTTTTGGTGGCTGCCATGTTATTCTCTAATTTGGCTGGCCGAAAATGGAGCGCGCGCGCATAATTCCAGCCAAGTACAAGTATTTCGTTTTCTTTTTGGTCAAGAGTATGCCAGTGCCCGTGTTCCTATGAATTTTGGCTCCAATTTCTGTGGCTTTTTGGGAGCGGCCCAGAGGCGATACACTTGCTCCGCCTGTGGGCCAAAGTCTGCCGCTTTATCGATCTATCGCCGATCCATTAATAGTTGGCTATATTTTTGTTTTGGGTCCCCACTAACCGGTTTCCGGTCTCTCTCTCTCTCTCTCTCTCTGTCGACTCACACAAAGAAGTCGCCATCGTATTTTGAAAATCGTCGTATCTGAAGCCCAACATGAATGAGCTTTTCGAAATATTTCGTAACCAGTTGGACTGCATTTTTTCCCTCCACTCGAGTTGGTCTCAACTCTCGACTCGACTCCCCCCAAGTCCAGTCCAGGCCGCACCGTGAATCGAACATGAGTAGCGTGGCCAAATGTTTATGTCCGCGGCTATAATCGATATGTCGTAGGAAACCGAGTCAAGTGTTCTTTTCAGCCAACTCGAATCGGAGGGGGGGAGAGACTTTAATTTAATTGCGTGTGAATATCGCATCTGAAACCGTTTCGCTTTTGGCCTTTGCTCTGTCAGTTCGTTAATTACATCTCGGTTCTAATTAGTGGAAATGCAAAGCACTCGAGAGTCAATTCAATTAAAGTAATTGCTTAGCCGAGCAACAGACTCTCCACAGCTGTCTCTTAAGCTCCTTACCTGGCTCTAAACTCTACTTTTCCCTTAGTCAGTTGGGTAATGAACCGCACATTTGGTTTGGCCAACTCATGATGGCCAACTGTTGACTGTAGTCGGTTGTATTAGACAGTTTGGGCCATTCGTAGAATGACTGTGAAGCCCGCAGTTTCCCACTTCACTTGGCAGTTGCGTCTCCAGCTGGGCATCATTAGTTTACTTTGCTCCAAATGTGGGCTTTTTGATTGCACACAAAAATCGGATCACTTTCAACTTGATATTAAGACCTGAACAAGTGTGGTTGAAGATAAATATCTAACAAAGAATAAGAAAACTCAGAGAAATACATACAACTAACTTAATGAAATATAAATTTAAATTCCTCAAAAAGTAACATATTTATAATTGGTAAATCAATGTATAAACTTTCTTTAAGAACTCTAATTTTATGCCAGTGATATGCCCGCTTCAAAATTTAAATATAAACTTGTTTTTTCTGAATTTAACTTCTTTTTAAATCGTTACCAATTTTCAAGTTATAGGTGGCTCTAACCCAGTTGGCGGAGTCTGCTCCAGATACTTTTTTATGCCACTTCATTTGTGTGTGCTTGTGCCCCCGTCTTAATTAACATTTTTTACATGCTTTTCGATTTTGTTTTGCTTCGGTTTTAGTTTTAGCTTTGGCTTTGGCGAGGCGATGGCGATGGCGACTTCAATGTCAAGCCATGTGGTCGTCACAGTCTATGTTGCTGATGTTGTTACCATTGTTGCTCTGCTTCCAATGCCAGACAGCTTGCTGGTCAGAGACAAAGTAATCAAAACCAAACGAGGCGGTCACCCAAAGCAGCGGCAGCTGCTGCCTCGGAAGTCGTCGCCGCTACCGTTATGGCTTATAAAAATGTTTATATATATATATATCGTATATAGTTATTTCTGGAGGTCTGGCATTGGACAATGACTCGGTGATTACCGCGACTCCAAGATCTCCGGCCGTAGTAAGATGTCACTGGGAGAAGTGGAGCAGAGCAGAACAGATAGAAGTGGACTGTGCCGTTCCCATTCTCGAGATTTTCGCCAATCAACCAACTAACACCAATTGTCGTTGATTTATCTTTGGGGCAAGAAAACAGAGATTTCATGCTGCATGCAATTTGCTTGTCAAAACTGTGGCACCATTTTCCATATCCAAACAATTCGGTCGGTCGGTTCAGGCCACATTTTTACGCCCATTTCAACGCCATTTGTTGTCGTTTAGACTTAGTCCGGGGGCTATGAGAAATCCAAGAGCAGGTAGCTTGGGTCCCCACTGATTTATGTCGTTTTATTAGACAAGCTTTTTTTATAATTTTTGGGCTTGGACTTTGGTCTAAGTGCCCAAAGTACAGAGAGACAAAAAGTTATTAGAGGGTTAATAATATAACAAACATAAGTATATACTGTTTGGAGACCGTGACAGGTCGTTTGGGTTTTTGAAATTAACTTCCCTAAAGACTTTTTATGATTTGTAATAAACTTATCTTTGAATTTGTATTAATAATACTAATAATTTATAATTAAACGTGGCAGGTTGAAAGATGTTCCATATTCACTTCCTTAAAGGCTTTTTCTTATTTATTTTTAAGACAAAGCATAAGAATATAAATAAACTATAAATATTGATTCTATATTGCACTTTGATTACCTATTTAAGCCCTTAGAATCATTGTATAATAGTACTTTGAAACTTAAGAACCGAATATCTCTTAGAAAACCATATATTTTCGGTTCTGTGTATCTAAGTATCTCAAAAGTTGAAGTTTTTGCTGCTTGGAAGCGGGGGAACAGCTGTCATTGGCTTTGATTAGTTTGTTGAACGCGGCAAGACCTTCGATTTCACTCTGCGAAGGCGTTGTATACCCGTGGATGTACATACCATATAGTAACTCCGATCGGAGCATTGAACCGCGCTTCACACGCAGCTCAGCTCGGAGGATCGTCATCGATGTTTGGTATCTGCCTGTCACATTAATGAAAATCCGCAAAAAAAAAAACCCAAAAATAAAAAAAGAGAAACGAATCTTTCGACACTTTCTGAACATTTTCCAGCTGCAAAAGAAACTCTACTAATGCTGGTGTAGTGGGAAATTTCCTTGTCATTGTTTGGCCAATGCAATAAATCATTTTCACAGATCCATCTGCCAGATACTTACCACCTTCCATTCCTCCCCAAAAAAATGATGCAATTCTCTGCTAATAAATGTATCTATAAATTACCTTCTTTCAGCAATGTGCCGCCAATTTGTTGTAACGAAATTAATTATATAATTTCCAAAAAAAAATCCCCGTTAAAATCAATTGAACAAAAGGCGAAGAAAGAGAGGAGGCCTTTGAATAGACACGATACGCGGTGCTAATGCGAAAAGAAACTCCCCGACAATCGCCAGAAATTGTAAAGAAATAAATTATAAAAATACAAAATGTCTATAAATAATACAAGACATTCGCCATTCCGATTTGGCTACGGATTTGGATTCGCTTGGAGCTCCCTGCTGCTGCTGATCGCCGTCTGGAGCTGCTACCTCGGACACTTCGAGACGGAGGCCCACGTGGCCCTCACCTATCCACCTGCCCGCAAATACGATCTGGACTTTCTGGACAATTCCCGGACGAAGGCGCCATGTGGCATGCCCAAAGGTGAGTGCTTCTTGTATTTCTTTTTTTGTTTTTTTTTAGCTCTGCCTTCTCTGCCTCTGGGAACTTGGTTAGTTAGAGATTGACCTCGATTTTTTGGGGTCTAACCAAGAAATATGCACAGGCAGAAACTGAAAGATATTTTAAAGGAGTTTTTCGGATGGTTTTATATCCCATTTTTATCTTTTAGCTTTGGTATTTGACAACTTGATAATTTTTGACATAATAAATACTGAAATTCCTTTCTCACAAATGCAAAAATCATGCTATAAAGTTTAGCACATTTTTAAAAATAACCACGAGGTGTTAATCGTATTAAACTTGTTGTTATTGGATTTGCAATCGAGGCTTAGGAATTTTTTGTTTATTCATTTATTGTTTACTTATTAATCCCTTTGATAAATTTAGTAAATACATTTAATTTCAAGTTGATTGAAAGTTTTTATTGTGTATCCAAACATTTCCCTATCACTGACACACTTTTTTTCCCTGCCTAATTCCGTTCGTGGGAAATGCAGCTGCTGGAACAGGACCAACAAATAGTTGGCCCAGCTCCAGTGGAAATGCATTTCCCAATCGCCGATTGTTGGCCAACTTGAGTTGGTTTATTCAGCTCGTCTGCCATGGCACGCTTCGAATATAATATTATGGCTTATTATAATGGCTAGTTATGTGCGCTTTGTTTGCCCGACTGTAATTGGTCAAGCACGTTCAATTCACACATGCACCGGCCAAGGTACAGTGCGTTTCGAAAGCTGAGATGGTAGATAAATATATAAATATTAAAACAATTCATTACTTCATGTGCCACCTGAAATTTGAGATACGAAACTTACCTTTAATAAGGTAATATTATTAAAGAATTCCGGGATCTAACTAAAGCCAACGTTTTAAATGAGAATTATAATAACAAATTACTAGTATTTTAACTTTAAAGGAATGCGATATTCGATATAGGCGATAAATAGATATTCTGTTGGATATATCGAATTTTTAGTTAGTTAAAACTATCATTGTGGGATCAATAACATAAAGAACTAATTAAAAATGTGGATTCAAAGCTCTTTTAAAAGGGATAAGGAAAATATTCAGATATTTGTTCAATATTGTGAATCAAATTGATACTTTAACATTAAATGCCACATTTTTCGTTACCTATCTGTTATATATAAATAATATAATTCGATATATATACTATAGATTATCTATATATCATCTATATATCGCTCTCGATATATTTCCCCAGTAATAATTTCATATTTAGAAGATAAATCGAATCCAGTTCCACTGTATCTGTAAATATCAAATAGAAACCTTGAAACCATGAAAATCCGATCGATTTATGTCATTCACGAGTGGCTGCTAATGGCTTTACACCAATGAAACGCACATGCATCGCTGTGGCTGAATGTATTCATAATTTAGAGACGTGCACTTTGCAGCTGAATAACTTTTGCTTTTGCACTCGGCTTGCATAATATGCATATGCTTATGCTTATGCCTCGTTGTTATTGTTATTATGTGTGGCACATCTTGCTCAATGTTTGTTGTTATTGTTGCTCTGTGTTACTGTGGCTGAAAAGTGTTACCAATTAATTTGCATATCGCGAGCGAGCCGCCATTCACTTGTTCGCCGGCAGGTGTGCGTGTGTACATTATTTTTTTTTTTAAATGAATGCGAGTGGATCCCAATCGAAAGCGAAAAAAAAAATATAAATACAAAATTGGGTCACAGAAACTATGAGTATTATTATGATTATGATATTCATTTTGGTTGGCTCTCCGCGGTTAAAATGCACTTTCGAAAATAAATTAAAATCACACCTTTCCGGCGGCTCTCGAAAATTTTGACATTTGATTTCGAGGGGAGTGAGTTACAAGGGTTTTTTTTTCCTCACTCTCCCATCGATACTGTTTGCATATCAATTATAGCCAACGATTGCCTTGAGATGGCTGGGTAATTGGCAACTGGCAACTGGTAACTGGTTACCTGATCACACACGTGTGCCGCATCAAAATGCCAAATCAATTTTCATGGATATATATGCCTCTAAAGTACACACACTCTCGGATAATGTATATATATATTTGTATCGGTACAACCCGTTGAGCGACATTTTTGTGCGCGGCACTTTTGCCCATATTTTTTATTTATTTTCATTTTCAATTTCGTTTGCAGTTTCATTTCGCATTGTTTTGCCTTTGCCTTTGCCTTGTTAATTATATACGCGAACACACTGCGTATACGCAACGTGAGCCGGCTGGCCGGTGGCACGTTTAACCCATTTCGGGGCATGACAACTTTTGCCGCAGCCTGCCAAACGCGTATTGAGTTGGCCAAGCAAGTTGCCACTGCAACAACCAAGGCGCCAGAGGAGATGCACTTAGAAAAAATACTTCCTTTTACTTGAAATTATGTGTTTGGTATTTAAAATATATTTTTTCTAAGCTAAAACTATTATTTGCTTTTGAGAAAATATCAAAATGTATTTTTCCATTACCTCTCTAAACTAAAATAAATATTTTTTGGTTACAAAAACACTTTGAAAATACCAAAAACTTATTTTAGACACAAAACCCTGTCTGATATCTTTTGTAAATTAGTTTTGGAGCTATTTTCTTTGAGTGTACTCCTGGTGCAGCGGCTCACTGGTCGCCTTGATGATGATGTATGCGCCGACGAGAGGCAAAGTGGAATGCAACATGCTGCAAGTGAAAAAACTTTCACTTGTGCATTACGGCACACAGAAGTCGCCGGGGGCAGAGCGTGTTGATTGGCGGTCGGGGCGGTCGGGGCGGTCGAGGGTTTGGGGCTAAAATATTCCCGGCCACCATCCGCGATTACGGCATGATGAAAATGTTAACAACTTTATTCCAGGGACGTGGTGAGAATTAATTTCAAGAAGATTATGCTTAGAGGGGATTTAAATACATGAAAGTCCAGTAAATTGTTAGCTAAATCATTGGGGTTTAAGAATGAATCATAAAGATCATTTTTCCTAAAGAATTGTTTAACTAAAGCGAAGAAATTTCAGCAAACTTTGCTTCTGTAATTTAACAAAGTTATAGTTATCTTTTTTGGTGTTAAAAATATTCCAAACAAAATATTGAAAGCCCTTTTCTTTAGCTCGGTATCATCTACACCACTTAATTTATCTGCTAGTTGTTGAGATGCATCTCTATCTGCATCTGACAGTGACAGCTAAATGTGTTTTGTGGCTGCTGCCCTTTCTACTATCTGCAAGTGTCTCAGTGGGACAGGAGATGGGTATTGGATGGGAAATGGGTAGACCGTGGCAGACCGAGTGACTGCTGACCTCTGCGCAGCATCTTTGCAGCTTGTTTGCATTGTGTCTGCCTGCCCCAGCCTCGAGCCTCCTCTAATCCATCTCAATTTGTTCGTGTTTGACACTCTTTCCAAGTCTGGGCTCTTGTCTCTCTCTCTGTGCCTGCTGTACACGATTTGTTTTGATTTGGCTTTGTTTTCGTGTCGCTTGTTTTGTTTTGTGTTGTTTTTTTTTTTTTATTTTATGGCCACAAAGACGCGACTTGTAATTGTCTGCCGAGCACACTGGAATGGAGGTCAAGTTGTGGTCGCCTCTTGTGTCACCAGTCAAGCGCCGCGCATGAGATGGTTGGGCAACCCTGCTGGTTGGGTTGACAAAACATCGGCTACGATAATTAGAAGAGCAATCAAGCTCAATGCAAATGTCAATTAGTCTTGGCTTAGCCTTTGCTTGCATAGCCACCGGACTTGAGCAATATTCAATATCAATATAAACCGAAGATTTATCATCGCGTCAGAGTCATTTATCACGCGGACTTAGCCAGTCTCCGAACTCATATTTCAGGCCAAGATCCCCCTTTGGCAAATCCTGTAGCGAAATGTCTCATTGTAAGCCATTCAGAATATCAATGAGAGAGACCGTCGGCCCACAAGTGACATTTAAGCCGTGCATGCACGGACCTCGCTACGTATACGTAATGCAGTCGGGGAATGCATAAATATATATCCAGCACAGAATATGCACATGACGCCATGGAAATGTATCCATAAATACCTAAGCCAGGCTATGGAACTACTGTGGAGCGAAGTGTGGAGCAGTGAATCGGATCGGATTGGATTGGCTTGGCCTGGGATTGGGTTGGGTTTGGCTCTGACGGTCGGAGGCCCCCTAAGGGGCGGCTGGCCAAGACAACGTCACGAGCAATTAACTAAAGCGAAACTCCTTGACCACAGCAGCCGTGCTACTAGCTCCAAAGCAACAGCAACAGCAACAAAGTTTCAAAGAATGCAAATAGCACACTAAGGGAAAAGTAGATCGAACATAAATTACACACTATTAATTATAATAGAACTATGTGCAGGTTTTTCTAGCTTAATATATACTAAAGATTAATGAAAATCCCCTTTTAATTTAGTTTGTAAAACATTACAAATTATAGCCTCTTTTCGCTACGATTTCTCTCAGTGCTTTGCCACCAAAGCCTGGCAAATATCGAGAGCTGCCAAAGCTGGCAAGATGTTAACCACTTGGTCAGGTTAATTTGCGGCAGTGGCAGCCACAGCGTCGAACGGTGGCAAAGTTGCAACTGTGGCCGGACTGTAGGGTTGCCAAAGCGAAATTAATTTTATGGCACGTTACTTATGCCGCTGCTACTTCTCTCTCCCCCCCTGACTTTTCCAACCGTCTTGCCTTGCATGAAATGCTGAAATTTATTGCCCTCCAAGGCGCATGTGCAACGCTTCGTTAGGCCGGCCGGTAAGTGTATTTGTCAACTCTCTCTGGCAGGGCAGACTGTACAAAATAAACTGAGGTATTTTTTAATATATTATATTATATAGAAGAGTATTTAAGAGCCTAAGAAATATAGAAAAATATTGTTGTTAAATTGTATATCATGTGTGTGTATTTTTTAACTATTTTACTTTAAATATACTTCAGTAATAAATGAAAGGAAACAATCTGCGTTGTGTAAAGTTTTAAGAACTGTTTTGTAAATAAAAAATACTACAGCAAAGTACGGAAAATCCCTCTTTAAATTAAATAAAAAACCATTTGTAATGTCTGCCATACTCCCTAATTAAACCATAATATTGATGGTAATAGTAAATACTACTTTTAGTGAATACTTTGTAAGAGGTTTGCCAATTTTTCAAAGTGCATAGCAAGTATTGCGGAAGTCTTTGTTTACGACTACACGAGAGGCGTCGTCGTCCATATTTGGCTGCCGTTTTTCCTTTATATTCTGTTGTTGTTTAGTTGGGTGGCTCATGCAATTAGAATGCATGCAAGCGAACATTCTTCTATCAACAAGCAAATTGCCTCAAGGGGGGGATGGATGAAGAACTAAGGATGATGATGTAATGCCGTCCATTAAAAGAGTGCCTCTGCCCCAGGGTTTTCCAGCCATGTCCAAAGTGATGAGCTCCCCCTCTTTAATGCAGTTTTTAATAGCCGAGATTCAGACAAAGGATAAGGCTTGCATTCTTTCTTTTCTTACTTGAATACTATGAATTTATAGTCTCTAAATTATATTTAAATAACAAAACCCAATTAAAATGAAAAAGAAAATATAAAATTTTCTGAAAATCAAAGTATCATTGGAATTTCAAAAAAGATAGAAGATAGCTTCTTTGAAATTCCACCGCCTTTGGGTAACCTCGAGCTCTAAATTCAATCAACACTCTCTGGCGGAGAGCTCCTCCCCGCCTCGATCGATGGAATTCAACTTACGATCAAATTAGTTAGGTTTCCAATCAATTATAAACCGATTTCACGCGCATCTTCGCCGCAGAAGAGGCGGCCCCGAACCACCGATTTGAATCCAACAGAGCAGGCCAGAGTGGAGCGGGACTTGGTCGGAACGGACTTTCGAAATGGCCAGACGGTGCCGGCGAGTTCAAGCTCAACGTCAGATATGGCGGCACAGATACAGGTACAAATTACAGCAGCCTCCAAAAACAAAACGCAAAGGTGAACAACTTTCGCGGGTTGCGCGCGCTCATGGGAAATATGACGAAGTTGAGCGCAGCGCGAAACACGAACAACAACAAAAAAAAAGCGTATAAAATATTAACCAGACAATTCCGAACCGATCGGACGCCATGAGAAACGTGAAAAATGTAAAGCCAAAGTGGAGGAATACTCGACCGAGAAAACACCTGCTAATTTTGGGTGCATGGATTCAAAATCGGCTCACACAGTTGCCGCCCCTTTTCGGACCGCATAATTTGTGTGTATATTTCGATTTATTAATGGGTACACTCTGATTTATCCACCGATAGTCGCTTAACCCATTTCTCGATCTGGTTTGGCGGCTTTTTTTCCCTCCAGTCTCTCGAGTCAAAACAATGCCATGGGAAGCCGAAGCCGTACCCGATGCTGTGTGAGGTCTCTGTGTGTGTCTCTCTTTTTTTGTGGGGCTGTCAGGTGCAATGAAATGTTAAGAATGCCCTGATCCGCATTCGATTTTGATTCGAACTGATTTGCATTTCCCTACTCCTCCTCCCCCCCAGTGACACAGAAAAGCCAGCCGAAGGGGGAGAAGACCGGGTTCATTTCCAGCTGAGCGGAGACACCGATTCACCGCCAACGATGGCGGTTGCGCAATAGAAATCAAGAGTTTTTTCCGCACAAAAGAACTCCCGAGCAGCCGGTGACCCACAAATGGACATTGCAGCTGCACCGCCATAGAGTAGTATCTCTGACCATAGAATACCCTGCCAGAGCACTAGAGATTCCACTCCATTCACTGGATGATTGTAGCCCATTGTGGTGGTGTATCCAAAAACAACTTGGCGTCATGTCCATCGCTTAGACTGTCAGCTTGTAACCATATTGGGATGACCAACTGGCAGCTGCACGACGACCATTGAGCGGCCATCGAGTGCTTCAAGTGGTCACTGGTTTTTATACTTATAGTATGTTGTTCCCAGACTTTGGCTAACTGTGGTGCGATCTCGTGCCAGCAGCAGCAGCAGTAATCATAATTTTCAGCTTCCTTATTTGCACAAGACAGGGGCGCGGGGATATCGGGAAAGTGACCCTCCTCCTTTCGCTTTCGGAGATCGCTATAAACGTTTAATGGCCTCAATTAGCGACTCGTTCGGCGAGTATTGGCTGCCAACGATGTGCGAGGCTGGGCATTGATAGCCATTGCCGTTCTTCATCAGCTCTAACATCACAGTCAGCGAAAAGATTGCCTACTATAGGAATTGTCTAACTCTAGCCACTGAAATTTTCTGCGGTTTCAAGGTTCAGTGGCTTTTCTGAATGAGTTACTTTTATATCCTCATAATATGCACGAAACTACAAAATATCAAACCTTTTTAAGCTACGGATTTATAAATAATGGAGTAGATCTCTGTAGTAGGAATGCAAATTTATGTTAGCCTTAAAAAACCATGGAATTGGTATTAACTGTAACTCACGAAATATAATTCGCAGTTTCTATGTTCAAAATAAAATGTAATATTAGATATTGAAGGAATTTGTCTGGATTTGGCTTGATTATTTTCCGTGCACCTGCATCTGCCACACTCTGTCCCTCCCAACCATTGAGCCCATTCAGGTTATAAGTTTTTCACAGCTGGTCAGCATCGGCATTCAGCGAAGATTACCGCATTGATCTTATGCAACAGACGAGTATGAAATTCGCCTGGGCAGGTTCACAAAGATGTTGGGGCTGGGCACAGGCAGGCATATACATATTTGTGTACACATGTAAGTTGGACCCCAGCTCCTTTGCGCTGTCATGTGCAATTTGCCAGGGGAAAGACGCAGGTGCACTCGTTGCCATTCAATGCAGAACCAGTCCAACTCCAGGGGGAGTGGATTTAATTATGCGGCTAGAGCTGGGCAAATAGATGGCCCTCGACGGCAACTGTCACCCGTAATCACCGGCTCACTGATCACGCTCTAATTTCCTCTATACTCCATTCTCCATTCCAGGCTCTATACGCACCACACTGCTCGCCGGCATGCCGTTCAACGTCACCTGGCATTTGGCCTATCCACACAAGGTAAGTGAATCGGATCAGATCTCTACTGAGATGCAATGGGAGCACAGCACTAGCCCGCCCCTTTGTGGTTCCTATCGCCGGCGGGCTAATTAGTTGAGAATCCAAATCTCGAGATTCTCGAGCGATTGCCTCACATGCACGCAGTCAAAGTCAGGCCCTGAGATCCAAGATTCGAGATCGGAGGGAGGGAGATTCCCATGTTTGTGGATGCACGACACATTGTATCGTGTCACAAGTTCTCAGTCATTGTTTCGGCGCAACCATAACCATAATCATAATTGTAACTTTTCCAGGGCGGCTTTCGGTTGCAACTATTGGATGCCCTTGATCGGCCAGTTTTGGACCTGACGCCACATGTGAATAATTCCGAATTTGTGCGAACAGATGTCACGTAAGTTTAAACTCCATTTTTTCTCACTGTAAATTCCCGAAATTGCTATTAGATAACTTGTTTACACTGCCATGATTTTGTCATTATTATGATAACCACATCCGACTCCTTCTTAACCTTTACAGTGCCCAGTCATATCAGGTGAGCATCAGCCGGGACTTTGAGTGCTTCAACTGCACCCTGCGGCTCCTGCGCCAAGCGGACGAGTGGTCCAATAGCTATCGCTTCTGGTCCTGCGCGGATGTGGACATCAAGAAGCGCAAGGACTTCAAGGAGACCTGCTCAGGCAACGGCAAATACTTCACATCGCGTTGCAAGTGCGACAAGAACTTCTATGGCCCGCAGTGCCAGTACAAGGACGAGTGCTCCGCCGACGCTGACTGCGGTGTCCAGGGCAAGTGTGTGGATCTTGGAGGAACCTCCCTGCCACGCAGGCAGTGCTATTGCAACTTCGGATGGTTTGGTATTGGATGCAACAAGCGATCGCCCTACAAGACCACCGACCTGGACCTCTCCTCGTACGCCAAGAAGGAGCTATCGCCCGATTACCATATCTACTGGCGACTCCTTGAGGAGCAGAAGGAAATTGAGGTGGTGCTCAAGGTCAACGGCACATCGTGGGTGGGCCTGGGCTGGAGGCCGCGCGGACTGACACCTGAGTGCAAGAATTTCCCGTTGGTCAGGGACATTGGAGACTTGACCACGACGGTGGAGCAGAGCTCTGCACCGGAACCCAAGAGCGAGCCGGAACCTAAGAGCGAACCGGAACCCAAGAGCGAACCGGAACCTAAGAGCGAACCGGAACCTAAAAGTGAACCGGAACCGAAGAGTGAGCCGGAACCCAAGAGCGAGCCGGAACCTAAAAGCGAGCCGGAACCCAAAAGCGAGCCGGAACCCAAGAGTGAGCCGGAACCCAAGAGTGAGCCGGAACCCAAGAGCGAGCCAGAGCCTAAAAGTGAACCGGAACCGAAGAGTGAACCGGAACCGAAGAGTGAGCCAGAACCGAAAAGCGAACCACAGCCTAAACGCTTAGCTGAGCTCAGGGCTGCACCAGAACCAAAGAGTGAACCAGAGCCTAAGAGCGTACCGGAACCGAAGAGTGAACCGGAACCGAAGAGCGCACCGGAAGCTAAGAGGGAACCGGAACCGAAGAGCGAGCCGGAACCGAAGAGCGAACCGGAACCTAAGAGTGAACCAGAGCCTAAAAGTGAACCAGAGCCTAAGAGTGAGCCGGAACCCAAGAGCGAACCGGAACCGAAGAGTGAACCAGAGGCAGCTAGCACACCGGAACCCACCAGCGAACCGGAACCCACGAGCGAACCGGAACCCAAGAGTGAGCCGGAACCTAAGAGTGAGCCGGAACCCAAGAGTGAACCGGAGCCAAAAAGCGAGCCAGAGGCGCAGAGCAACAAATCGAAGAGGGTAGCCGGAAGTTTCGCCCAGGATGGTGTCACTTCCGTCTCCCACAGCGTCTCCTATCGCGTTAGCACCAAATCAGATCGTCAGCGCCGCGAGGCGGGCACAGGTAAGGATCGAGTAGCATCAGAAGCCAATAACATCTAGTAATTGATTTTATAATTATCCACAGAATCGCCCAAGTACCGTCTGAATGCGTACACACCGCGCCATGACTTCAACCCAATGGACTGCACGGACATCGTGATCGGAGCAGCTCGCGGATTGACCAGTCGGGTGGGAGATTACTACACCCGTGATCGATCAACGCCTCGCAGCGATGAGTTCTACGGCGGCAAGTCAAATCTGGCCCTGGGCACGGGCTTCGAGGAGAACGGAGTGACCACAATTATCTTCCGGAAAAAGCTGGTGGCGAATGAGCCCACCGATCACACTCTTGACGATGCCCTGACCCATGTTATCTGGGCAAAGGGCCAAGAGGCGGGCAGCTATGTGCATGTCCCAGCCTCTGGACTGGAGACGGAGTCGTCAACTGTCAAGGATTTCTATCAGCCGGATGAGCTCAAGTACCACGGACACCAGATGCAGCGCGGAGTTACCCAGATTAACTTTTTCGGTGAGTTGGAAATCAAAATCAACTTAGTTTTTCCATTTCCTAATTCCTCTTTCTACTCTAACAGAGAAGGATAAGTCCTCCGTTAGTACTGATCGTAATGATCTGAGCACCAACGTCCTGGATAACGATTGCTATGGCCACTGGAAGTACCCGTCGAACTGCTCTCCCCAGGAGCACACCTGCGAGTACTATGCCAGCTGGGAGACGGTTGGCAAGGGCGATGAGATGCGTTGGCACATCGAGACGTCGAACACGGAGACTTGGACCGGCATTGGTTTCAGCGATGACCAGAGAATGTCGCAGACTGACTCCATTATCGGTTGGGTGGACAAACGCAACGGCCGGCCCTTCCTCATGGACACCTGGGTGCTGGGCTATGCTCCACCCAAGCTAGACGATCGCCAGGATATATACAATGCCTCCGGACGCATCGAAAAGGGCGTGACCATTTTGGAGTTCAATCGCAAGCGTGTCAGCAACGATGAGCAGGACTTGTCCTTCACAGACGACCACTGCCTGTATCTGTTCTTCCCGGTTTTGGGCGGTGCCTTCAATGTGGTTAACAAGAAGATACGCAAGCATGAGCAGGTGCCCGCCGTCTCCTCGCAACGTGTCTGCATCAAGTCATGTGGCAAGGGTGAGCGTGACTTTAATGGCAATAAGAATAAAATGCTTATTATAATTTCCTTCCTCAGAACTGGAGGCCGTGTTCGTGGGCACCAGCACTCCGGCTCCCAGCCGCCTTGTCTACGCTGTCGGCGTTAAACTTATGAACCTGGGCGAATCCTATGAAGCACCCAAGCCTGGAACCGTGGAGTTTAACAATCTGGCAGCCACCATCTCGGACTCTTTCAATGGTTTCCTAAGTCCTCTGGCTGGTTATTACAAGACAGAGATATTGGGTTTCGAAAAGTCAGTATAGAATGAAGGCAATCCTATAAGGACTTCCAATAATATTTGTATTCTTTTATCCATTTCCAGGGAGGGCAGTACCATGGTGGCCAAGGTTCAAGCCATGTTTGACAAGGCGGATGTGGAGAAGAAGCACGGCTTGGAGAGCAATGCAGTGGACAAAACTGGCGAGGAAGCGGCACAAATCAACGCCGATAAGATTAGGACAGCTTTAAAGGATCAGATAGCCACCGGCCGAGTTGGTTCACTGACAGTGGATCCTCAGTACCTGGACTTTGAGGCCCTGGAATGTAAGTTGAGGACTTCAGTAATTCTATTATCACCTCTGAACTTACTCATTGTTAATCCTCTTTATAGACAAGAGCTCTTCCGAGCCGAATGCCAAGGAGACACTCCTGTCCTTCTTCGATCTTTCCGAGACTCGACTATATATCGTTCTAGGACTGATTGCGGCCCTGGTGCTCATCGCCTTGATACAGGCCTTCTGCACCATTTGGAAGACGTCGCGCAAGAGCAAGAATACCAAGGTAAGTAACGCTCTCTTAAAAGACTCGAGTGGGTCAGCATTAGGTCGGCCTGCACAGAGGAAATGTTTGACTACTTTCTGTTTTTGAATATCAAAAGTAAAATTTGCTTCTAAGAAAATCAAAAAATCAAAGTAATTATCAATATTCTAATTTCTTCTTGGTACTGATAACGTCAAGATCAGAGCATTAACCTTAATGTGACAATTATATATTATATAACATTAATCGTCAACATCATTCACGTTTCTTTTGAAAACCAATCATAATATAATATAAAATTAATTGTGTTTTAGTAGTAGCATTTATCTCTGTGCTGCCATGGCCATGCTTCATTCCGTTCTTAATAATCTTAACCCTTATATATCACCCTGTGTCGTTCAAAGCTGGTTTACGTGATACCCGAAGAGTGGCGCATGTACCAACAGCGACAGCACCAGCGCTACTATCAGCCCTCTAGCGATCTATAAGATCAGATATACATACTTACTATATAGAAAATCCCACTGCCCGATCCACCTGAAACGCGACCAACAGCTACATCTGCCCTAAGCGCATTTACAATTTAATTTGAAGCCATCTTTTAGTTAGTTTAATATTGCCGGAAACCTCTTGATTATGTATCTGTATCTGTATCTGTATCTGCGTGTGTGCCGCGTGCGTTTATCAAAATTCTATAACTAAATGGGTAATTCAAAACTCTATATTTTCTTGTGGTTTCTGTTTGTTGTATTAACACCTCGTCACCTAACCAAAAATCAATAAATCGACGACGCTACACTGAGGTTTTTAAGCCACTTAAAAAGGTGTCCAAAATAATCATTAAAAGAGCAACAATTGCATTGAATTTTGTACCTCAAAAATTGCATTGTAGACACCTTTTTAAGGGTTTTATAAACCCAGTGACTTCTGGAGCACCTTGGATAAATACAAACTCACCCACCCTGCCACTCTGTACGGTGATCTCTGTTCTTCTCCTCTATTTCTCTACTCTCTGCCTGTCTCTTTAACAATCTCCTTCTGTGCTTCTTCCAGTTTGTCCTAATTAAATCCATATTCGCATTTTTTCATTTAATTTGTGTGATCGGGTTCTCCTGGCCAGTCAGCATTTGCTATATGCAATGTTAGAACCCTTGGACTAGTGCTCTTAATCCTATTGTAGATCTCCAGCTGTCTTCCTAACTCTACCCCAACTATTAACTGTTTTCTTATTGTACCTGGAATATTCTGGTTTGGTTTGGTTAGGAAAGTGATTCGGCTTAAACGCAGGCACAAGACACATTTCCAGAGCAGCTGCTGTACACAGAAAAATTATAATTGATCCCATACACATGATAATGTGATCAATACATTTTTTTTCTGTGTAGTTCGTAATCGAAACCCTTAGAGACATCCCCACCAAATGCTGACTGGTTGAGCGCACCTTGCGATAGAATCTAACGAAATTCCGCCTTAATTTCATGCTGACATCTCTTGTTTGTGCTTCCAGGAGAAACTCATCCAGAACTCACCCTGGAAGGAGTTCGCCTCGAACACAAACTACGCCTTTGATCCGTATGGAGAAACGGAGGAGAAGCATATGACCAACAGCACGACGGCTAAGGAGAAGGCCCGTCACCGACATCAGTCCACCACGAGCAGCCAGCAGACCACGCTGCCCATGTCCCATTCGCCCACCAGCAAGTCTCAGATGTATTACGAGAGTCCCAATGGTCAGGGCAAGGCCAGTGGCAACGGTAATGGCAGTCGCTCCAACGGACGTTCCACCACCGCCGCCACCCAGGAGAGCAGCGTCAGCGGCAGCGGCGCTGGAGGAGGAGCACCCTACTCGCGCAGCTCATACGCGGAGCGGGCTTATTCCCTGCCCCGGCAGGCGCATCACTACCAACAGAGCCCGGCTAGCATGCAGCCATCGGGCTACTATACCCACGACAGGCGGGCCGCTCGCCAGGGCAGCCGTGACAGGGAGCGAGAGCGCGAGCGCGAGGAGGAGCGTCGTCATCGTCAGGATCGTGATCGCGACTCTGGCTACGATCGGTCGCGTGATGATCCGCGCCAGAATGGCGGCTCCGACACGCCCGACTTCTACTTTATGCCCTCGCAGCGCAAGTATTCCGGCGAGGTGGTGCGCGTCTATGTGGATTACAACAAGGATCCGAAGCACTAAGGCACATCAAAAGGAAGAAAAAGTGTTTATTTAAAGTTCGTTTTAAGTTCTACAAACTCCGTCCGTTCGCTGTCTGTCCGTTTCGTGTTTGATTCTGTTTCGAGCTTGGAAAGTAGTTAAATTTAATATATAACTTTATTTTTTTCATACTCTCGTTAAAACACCATTATCTCTTAAGATGAATATCAATATTTTTGTATTCCAAGCTCAAAATCTTTTCGTCGAACATATTTAGCCCTTCTCCCTGTGCTCTCCTTCCTTTAGTTTCGATTTTGCCATAAAGCAGTTCGGGAATGCGGTGGCGATGGTCATCCCCGTTGGCTTTTCCAGGTGCGCCAGCTTTACACCACAAAAAAACGCACAACAACAAACGCATGATTCTACAACTTAGTGAATTGTAAATATTTTGCATAGACATTAATGCTCTTAAACAAAACGAAAGAAATCAAGCAACACAAATCACACAAAAAAAATCACGCAAATCATTTGCAATCGCAATTAGGTACGTGCATTCAAAATGTTTTCGCATTGTCTTATTTTAAATGTGCAAAGAAACATAGTCACTGTATTTAATCAAATTAAATATTCGCATTAAGTACGTATAAATAAAGTTAAGGACATTAAATAACTGGTTACTTATTCGGGGGTACTACAGAGATAACTGGGGTTTCAAGACGCTTAAGAAAGTATACAAAATATTGTTACAGAAACCAATTACACTGAATTTAAGATGAAGAGATTTGCAAGAGAGCCTGAAGCCAGCTTAAATATTTGAGCTTATATACTATAGTCTTTGCTGGTACATCAGTTATCGCTTTATTTCAATTTCTTTACTTTTGTAATATCAAAGGGTATGAGTTCAATCATTCGAAACTATATCCACAATCCAATCCGTGTTACTCACGACATTTGTGAGAATGTGCAGCCCATTCGATGTGTAACTCACGATTCCTATTAGAATATACCAATCCTTGCCATGATATCCCATCGTTGTTCCCAATATGTCGCCAGTCTGGCCATATTTAACCGTCAAATCATCGCGCTCTTCGATACATATCTGATCATTTTCTATTTCATGGCCGATTTTGTTGGAACACACACGGGAACCGACCGATTGAATCGACACTGGAATGGCATCCGTTGCCGTGTAGTTGAATATGCTCCAATTCGAAAGGTGCACGGCCTGCTGGCGATACCGCTCATTCACGAGTATACAGATTGGTTTCTTTCGGCCTGTAAAATTAGCTCCTTGATAAGATATTACAGGACACGTGAGAAAAGTTACCTTTAATGGGCATCGTCGTGGTCAGCCTAAGCAGGGCTAGATCATACTTGTAATCGCCCGAAAAGTATGGATGCTTAATGATCGATTCTACTTTTATTTCATCAATATATTTGCCTTCGTTCGTGGCCATAACTTCCCTATAAATATAAAATATTTATTTATATACAAAATCGGGACACAGCATACTTACAAGGAGTGCGAGGGCAAGTCTTTGGCATTTGTGAGTACATAACCTGGAAATCGGATAAGGGATTTGCACTATATATTTAAAGTAGTACTTTATAGTATAAAACAGCCACATGTGCATGATACTTACGGTCTGTGATCATCACGCCATTTGCCTCGAATCCGCGTCCATAGATTGTTACCAGCAAGTTCAAGGATATACCATCGCCCCCGCATTCGTCGAATAAAAACATTTTCTGTTGTGGTAAATCCCGTCGAAAATTCTCGGAAAATTGGTACGGCGGACGATTCCTGACGGGTCCACGCGAACCAGAAATAGGCGCTGACGCATTCGAGGCAAATCCGATCGGAGGAACATACTGATGACGATACTTAGAATCAGGATTCGACGATGGCTTCGCTTCATATTCTGTTCGCCTATTAATATTGTCTTCGATCCAGTTAGCATAGCTTGAGATATCGGTATAGATTCCCTCTCCATCGCATCGCACTCTGCCAAAGCTAACGATTCCCAACTGTATTTGGACTTTTTCGCCTCTTAAAGTGCCCTTTTTTGTCAGGGGACCGCCAGAATCGCCATGGCAGGTGTCTCCCGAAGATCCAGCACAGAGCTGGTTCGAGGTGAGTGGCGTACGAAGGTAGCGGTCGCATATTCTACGATCGTACTGTCGGAGTTCGACTCTCTGCAGAATTTCGCTTGTTAAGTTCTGCTTTGTTTTTCCCCAGCCATAGGCATCGAATGTGTTAAAGTTTTCCACTTGTCTCTTCATCGTCGGATTCAGGCTAATGCAGATGGGATAGATACTAACTGCGGAGAGGAGAATTGAGTAAGCTTCATCAGGGGCACAATCAACGAGTTAGCACTCACAACCAAACTGAATATCCCGTGATAGTTTAAGCAGGCCAATATCATGCTGCATCGTTCTCGTGTCGTAACCAAGATGCATGATTGCCGTGCGGACAAAGTACTCCATGGCTGGATTCGATTTATTGTACGCCCCCAACATCACGAATCTGCAAACAGTGTAATTATTATAAATAAATATATGTATAAAGTAATATTCCTTAGGCATGCTCACAATTTATTTTGATTTTCGATGCAATGAGCGGCTGTCAACACAAAGCCTGCAAAAAAATAAATTCCATTCATTTATTATCTTTGAAAAGCACGGTTTCCGCGGAAATGTATAAATACATACGTCTATGAATTATGGTGCCGCCGCATATGAATTCGATTTCATTGCGTATTGCTGCCATCCAGGCACCAGCCTCCTCTTCGGCGTCATCCCCATCCATAATCCTTGTATGTACAAGACTTGTTCCACATTCATTCACCAGCAGACGGGCGACAACGATCGTTTGAATCAGGAGCAAAGGAACCAAAACCGTTCGTAGGAACGTCTGCATCGTTCGGGCAGTTGGAAAAAACTGAATCAGCCAGCGGGAGAATAAGATGAACGAAGAGTGTATAATAAATAAAGCGCTTATCAGCGGCTGATTTTCACTGAATTTATAAGAATTTAATAAATCATCTTTTATTGTTTATAAGTACATAAATATATACATATTACTTATTATTTATAAACTCTAATCACACTCTAATCTCTCAACAAAAATGATGCCTAAAATATTCAAAGATGAAGATGACGGTTGCCTGTATCCCAATAATCCCGAGATATATGTACTATAAGTCCTTCGAATTGAAAAGTTCTCTGTTTTGCAATGAATATCAACCAAGCCACAAGGACAATCGTGTCAAGAGTGTGGATTTCATTTGGAGATCCAACCCAGCAGCCTATTCCCCAATCAACACGGCAATATGTTCTTAATCGTTTAATATTGTTTGTATTTTAGGTGGTAAGCTTCTTAAATCGATAAAAAACACAAATGTAAAGATATTCACGCAACAGAGCAAGAGCAAACTCAACGATAGTTCATAAAGCTGGATCTGAAATGGTCATGGGAGGTGATTATATAGCAGTTTGGGAAAATGAAAAGAAAATGTTCAACTTACCCTCCGAAGGCAGGCTTCTGGGCATTCGAGCTGCCCGTCTGGGCCAGATTTCCAAAGGATAGACCCGATTCCTGTCCACCAAGTGTCTCAAAGATATTACCCTCGTTTGGTTTCGGTGCTGCCCCGAAGGCCGGCGTTGTGGCTACAGGATTGGCGCCGCCACCTCCGCCGCCACCTCCAAAACCACCAAATGCCTTAGGACTGCCAAAGGTGGGTGCTCCGCCAAAGGTGGGACCTGCGCCAAAGGCTGGCGATCCGCCAAACACTGGCTTGGCCCCAAAACCACCCGGAGCCGTCGTCTGCTGCTGCGGCGGCGGCGATTGCGGTGACCCAAAGCCCGACTGGGCCACCGAACCAGCGGTGCCGCCTTGGGTAAACCCAAAGCCACTCGAGGCTGGTGAGGACTGCGAGAATGAGCCAAAACCACTTGTGTTGCCGCCGCCACCAAAGATTGATCCTCCTGCTGCCTGCGCTCCTGTCGAGGGTGCCGGTGTGCCAAAGAGTGAGCCGCCGCCACCAAAAGCCGACGATTGCGGCTGCTGCTGAGGCGAGCCCACAGCCGGATTGGAGAATAAATTGCCACCCGATGTGGGCGATGCTGTCTGCGCCGCTGTCGCCGCCTGGCCAAAGACATTTTGGCCAAAGATCGAAGTGCCTCCTGCCGGATTCTGTGGACTCTGTGCATTACTGCCACCGAAAATGGAGCTCGAACCGAACGGCGAACTGGCTGGTCTGCCAAAAATGGAGCCGCCGCCGCCAGCAGCAGGTTGCGCCGGTTGGCCAAAGCCACTGGGCTTTATGGCCTGCTGTTGGCCAAAAATGTTGCCGCCGGAAGCGGCTGCTCCTGGTGCTGAAGGACTGCTAAAGGGCGACGGATTGCTGATGGCCGCCGAGGCAAAGAGACCCGTAGGCGGGGAGCCTGCAGCAGCAGCCGGTGCCGGTGCTGCAGCGCCAAAAACACTCGACTCCGGCTTGGGTACATTGCCGAAAATGTTACCAGTGGGTGCAGGTGCGGGTGCGGCTGCAGCTGCGGCATTGGGTGCGGGTGCTGCTGCAGGTCCAGTGCTTGCCGCCTTGGCGGCCAAGGCCTGGAAGGGACTGCCAGACCCAATTGTTGTCGTCACTGTTGTGGCTGCTCCTGGTGCAAAGCCACCTCCAAAGACCGATGCAGAGGTGGCATTGCTAGTTGTCGATGCTGCGGAGCTGGTGGCCGTCGAGCTAAACGCAGATGTTGAGCCTGCACTCAGATTGCTGAAGGCATTTGAGAAGGAGAAAGTGCTTCCCGGCACTGACGTAGCAGCAGCAGCAGCAGTGGTTGCTGGGACAGCTGCTGCGGTAGCTACCACAGGCGCAGAGGCTGTCAAGTTCACCGTCAAATTTGCAGTTGTGGCCACAGCCAAAGGATCAGCCGGTTTTCCTGCTGCAGTGGTTGTTGTAATGGGTTCCGGCTTAGGGGCTGCTGCCTCTGTGCCAGCTGTGGTGGAAGCTGGGGTAATGCTCCCAAAGAAACCCTTGGAAGCCTCGCCAAAAGGCAAACTGCCCGTAGATGAGCCACCAAAGATACTTCCTGGCTTCTGGCTGTAATCTGGAAAGAAGAATCTTGCTTTAAGACATCATTTCAGCGCTACTTTGAAACTTAGAACCCACCAGTTGGGGTCTCCTTGACGTTTGGCTTGCAAATGTTGACAGAGCTGAAGAGACCTCCAGTGGAGCTGGTTACCGCGCTAACCGTGGACGCTACGGCGGGCGTTGACTTACTGCCGATCACTGTGCTCTCACTGGTAGCTGGCTTCGCGCCGAACAAGCTAATGGGAGCAGCTGGAACAGTGGCTGAAGCCTCCGATTTCAAGGCTCCACCGAAGCCCAAAGATGAGCCTAGACCACCGAAGCTAAAGGCTGATGAGCTGGAAGGAGCAGTGCCGCTGCCTACGGCTCCGCCGGTTCCCTTAAAGCCACCAAAGTCAAAGGACTTGCCACCGGAATCCGCCTTCGGGGTTTGTGGTGCAGGTGCTGCCACCTTTGCTGGCTCGGCTTCTTTGGATTCCTTCGGCTTGGCTGGCTCTGAGGTTGATCCTGCCAAGAGGTTTGGTTTGGTCACTGGAAGTACCACTGCTGCTGGTGCTGCTGCTGGAGATGGTGCTGTTGCTGCTGCTGCAGATGGAGCTGGTGCTGCTGCTGGAGCTGCTGCTGGAGCTAGTGTTCCCCCTCCGAAGGAGAGCGTCGACTTTGCCCCAGCACCAAAGATAAAGCTGGAGCCCAGGCCGCCAAATATAGACGAAACTGGCTTGGCTGGAGCTTCACCAGCGCTCAAAGTATTCGTGGTCGTCGTCACTGTGGATGTTTTGGCAAAGGGACTGCGCTGACTGAAGGCAAAGGCCGTGGCACTGGGATTTGGAGCGACTGTGTGCTGGCCGGGCTTCTCCACCACCGTGGGCTTGGAGGGCATGGGTTTTGCTAGTTGTTGTGGAGTTGCAGCAGGTGCGGGAGCCACTGCTGCTGCTTGGGTGTACTTGTTCGCCGTCGTGGGCTTGGCTGCCGTCTTCTTAACCAGCTCCGCTTTGCGTTTTGTCTCCAATATAACCTCCGATTTGAGGCCAACGCGATCCGGTCGCTGGGGACATATTACATTGATTTTTTGCCCTTGAACCATACTGCGAATCTTCTCCAGCTTCGATTGTGTCAGCTTGCTGGCATTGGAGTCCACCACCTGACTGAGGGTCATCGAGAGAATGGAATCGGCCAGGGTGTTCACGCTGGAATAGAAATCAGAGTGAGTTTGGATCAACAAAAGCTAACTTTTGGTTTACTTACGCTTCAGTGGTGCGCGTGCGACTCATCTCCTGGTCGAGGAGAGCGTTTTGCAGCAGACCGCACCCCTTGAGCTTGGCCTTGATCCTGTTTTGGACGATCCTCTGATCGGAGGTCATGTTCTGGAGCTTGGTCAGGCGCTGGTAAATGCCCTCCAAGCAGGGCATATGCATGCGCGACTTAGAGTTGCGCCGGATCACGTCCTGGAACTGCTCCCACTGCACATCGATGTGTTGCTGGGCGAGGACTAGCTGGGCCTCATTGGCGGCCACATAGCTCTGGAGGCGGGCGAGCATGCGGCGGGCAGCGGGATCGCAAGAGCTGGAGTTCATAAGGCGGGTGATACTAAGGAAGAGAGAGGGGGAAACGCCTAAGTGGAGAAGTCTTTAAGGAGAAGGAAGATGCTATTAACTCACTCTGGCTTCCTGTAGATCTCCAGCTTGCCACGACACTCGGCAACAATGGCATAGGCCTCGTTAAGACCCTGCCTTAGGCCCTGCACATCCAATTCGAACTCCACATCCTTGGCCTGCTCATTCAACTCCTGCAGGTCATCCAAGCGCTTGGCATACACCTTCAAGGCGGAGGGCGTGTCAATCTATGGGGAAATGTTTATACTTAGATATACATTAATGGCAGCTGCAGTTCATATGCTCCTTACGCTGTTTAGCAGCAGCTTAGTCTGGTTTTTTTGCTTCTGAATGTCCTCGTTGAAGGCCTCAATCTGCAGGGCAATCATTTCCCTGATAATGGGCTCTGTGTCGTCTAGTTTTAAGGTTTCTCCTGCTGGCAGAGCAGGCGTGACTGCTGCTGCCGGAGTTGCTGGCTTTGTGGCAACTGGCGTAAATGTGGGCGACACTGTGTAGAGTGGCTTGCTAAAGGCAGCACCACCAGGAGCACTAGCAGGCACAGGTATTACCTCTGAAGCGGTCGAACGTGGCATCGATATGCCCGAGGGGGATTTACTCAAGGCCATGCCGCCAAAGGCAATAGTTCCGGGCGCAGAAAACATGGATCCAGCTGACTGTGTTGTTGTTAGAGCGTCAAAACCTCCGAAGCCCGCAGCAGCTGCTGGCTTTGGGGCAGCAAAGGAGAGTGGTTCTGGTGCTGGAGAAGCGCCAAAGGTTAGCTGCGAAGCAGCAGGGGCCTTGGCTGCTGGACTGGCAAAGGAGAACATGGACAAGGGCTTGTCCTTGGCCGGTGCGGGCGTCGATGTAACCGCATTTGGCGTAAAGGCAAAGGAGAAATCCGAAGCAGCACTGACCGCTGGCAGACCACTGGCAGCTGGTGTTTTGTTGGGCGGCGGACTGACCGACGTCGACTGCTGTACCTCCTCCACCTCATCGCTAGCTGGCAGCAGCGTGTTGAGCGCTCGGAATTGACCCCAAGTGTCCGCAACGGGGGGTGGCGGCGAACAGACAGACACAGCTCCCGGCAACAAGTTTAAAAAGTCAAAGGAGAGCAAAGTGCCGTCCGAGCCCAACACATGCACCATGGGCATAGCTTGGAGGCTCTGCTCGTTGATGACCACCTGATGCGTCGATGAGGTGTCGTAGACGAAGCCCAGCGGAAAGGTCTCCTCCTGGCTGGACTCACTGAGCGGCAACTCAATCCTAGCCTCATCCAACAGCGTGAACTGCTCCCAGGCGGGCGTATCACCGCCCTCGGCCGTGCCCATGATGCCCACCTCGACGCCATTGGCTGAGGTCACCAGCAGCACATTCCACTGCGGCACATGGTTGAAGAGGAACTGATGATTTCGCGGCCCATTCAGGCTGTAGCAGATGTCAAAGTAGTTGATGTAGCTCGGTGGAGCCGCCTTCGGTGCATTGACGATGTAAAGCGAGGGATTGCAGTCCTCACCGTGCTGCAGGAAGATCACAGCGAACTGAAATGTCGATAGCCACTGGACGGCGATGGTATCAAAGGGGGCGTCGTGGACACGCGGCGGGCATACCAAAGTCTTGGCAGGCGTCAGATCCGGCTTAAATTGCTGCAACTTGCCGCTGGGAAAGCCCAAAACGATTTGCTTACCCTTCGGCGACCAGGAGCCGCACTTGACCTGTTCCTGCTTGTCCAGTGAATGCATCTCAAAGTTGCCCGACTCCTTTAAGACGTACATACCCAGTGCCCCGTTGCTAAGCACCACGGCGAGGCTATTGGGCAGCACGGGATTCCACAGGAGTTGCACAGCATGGACATAGTCCTCCGGCGCCAGGCGAATGCTGTAAACTGGAACAATATCCGGCGTCATAAACGACAGCACCGAATATATGCTGAGCAGGCTGGTGCCGTTGTGGGTGTGATTGATCGCCAGCAGATTGCCGTCCGCGCTGCACGAGATGTAGTTGGGAACATTGGGCAGGGGGACAAGGCGAGCCTGCGGCTGTTGGCCCGTTGTCTTGGCATTGGCCAGATCCTTCAGTATAATCACTGCGGGGAGAAAACAAGTTACGGTGTGATATCTTTTGTGGATAACCGAGGACTTCTTACTTACCCTTCAATTCTGGCTGCGTGGGATTTCCGGCGAAGAGCAGGCCGCGGCTGCTGGAGACCGCCAGCAATTTGACATTGCTGCGCGGTTCGCCGCATTTCTTGAACGCCACGAATTTGTCACGCAACTTAAATTGAAAATCCTGCAAAATTTACAAATTTAGTTAGCGAATTTGACGCTGATATGTATTTTGAATTTTTCCACAAATTGCCGGCGTGCTTGTGGTTGTTGTGTTTAGTTGCGAAAACCCACTTCACAATTTTCATTCGAGAAAGATATTGGAATTGTACTCACCTGTGTGTCCTTGCAGGCTGGTGCATTCTGCGCCATTTTCGTTAGTTTCTTCAATATTATTAAAAATTAAGTTAGTTTTTAACAATTTTTGGCATTACGAGCCGGCAATGTGGCCGCGGGTCAGAAATAAAAAATTCTGAAAGGCAAAAGCGCGCCACCTCTGAATTCACCTCAAAATGAAATTCACCTCAAGGAAATAAATCTTTTTAACAGTTTAAGCAATTACAAATATTTTTATTTATACATTAACATAAGCTTTTATTATGCTAAAAATTCCGTGTTTTGCTTAATAACATTTGCAATGATTTTCTTAGCATACTTAGCATGTAGCATAATGCTTAGCATTATTCTTAACATTAACTTATTAAACTTGGTTGTAACAGCCTTGCATTTACATACAATAAGATTATAAGATTAAATAAGTAAAGTAGCTAGCTTGTTATATTGAAATGGTTAAAAACCTTTACCATTCTTAAGTTAAGCAACTTAAAAAAAAAATAAATTAATAAATATTTGTTCTAATGTGCCCATATTCCCCGTTGGTATTTTTTGGCTTTGGTATTTATTAAGTATGCATCAGAACGCGCATTTCATCACATCTCTAGCGCAGCAGCTTTGTTGTTGTTCCCCTGTCTCTGTCCAGCAAACGTTCCTCTTTTTTTGTTGTCAGCAGAGAACGAAATTAAACAAAAGCGATTTGTTCGCGGGCAATGCAGGCACAAATCCGAGCACAAAAAGTGGCCCATTACGATTGAAAAAATGCACAAAGCCATGTAGTTGTAGTCGAGCTGTTTAAATCGGAGCTGGCGGTGCACACACAATTATCCAGTGGCGACGCAACACGGTGCTAAAAAATTGCGTAGTCAAATTAAGTTGGAGTCCTCCACAGCCATTTATGCTCCTACTCCGCCTCATTGTTCAATCGCAGTAGTTTACAATACCTAGTGTCAAGATTATTTCGAACTAAACAGCTAAAATTGCTTATAACAGAAGTATAGTAAAGTATATAAAGAGCACCAGAAATTCCACGAGAAGGGAGGAGTGCTTTATTGTAAGGGTAAGTAAGATGCCTGGATTGAGGGTCACAAAGGACGATTACTTATCCCTCTGCTTTTTATTACAAACAAAGAAACGCAGACGCCAGGCCAACAAAATGATCAGCAGTCTATTCTCGCGGTTGATAATGTAAGTAATTACCAGTAACTCCTTCATCGAGTGACTCCTATGTAAGCGAACAGAATGCGAGTGCAAGGGAGAGAGCAGCTGCTGCTGCTGCTGCTGCTACCGTTTCCGCTGCTGACCCCCAAAAAACTTTTCAAGCTCGGCCTTCGAAAGTAGAAAAAAAAAAAACTTGGAAGAGTCACTGCCGCCTGTCGATTCCTAATTGTGTGGGCGTCACGCTTCTGATTTTTTTTTTTTAGTGTTACGCGGTATATTTCCGTGGTTTCTCGAGCGTGGTTAGCGCTCGCCTTTGGTGATTTGCCCGATTGTTTGTTTATTAATCAGCTGTCGCCAAGTACCGTTCACTTGCAGCTGTGTGCGAGCGCCGTGTGCGTGTGTGCATGTGCTTAACCCTCAATTGAATCCCTAATTTGGAGTTTTGCGACTTTCTGAGGCCGTCGTCGTTCTCTCGCCTTGCCCGATATGGATGCCGAACATGTGGCTATATAGCCGGCTATATCCTCTCATTGTGACTCCCCAGCAAGAGTGTCGATTGTTGTCAATATTTATAGATCGGGCACAAATTTGCACTTTGCGTTCATATGTTGGATGTCGCAACAGTGGTGGTCGCAAAGATAGCATACTTTTGAAAAGTCTCGAAACTATAAAGTAGTTTAGTTTGAATTTTATTAGATCTTTTGTTCTTATTATTTTTAAACTGCTGATATATCAAACTTTACCTATATTTGATCGCAAATTTGTCGATATATCGTATCGGTCTTGGCTCTTCCATCGCTAACCCGCACTGTGACTCGTAACTATGGCGGGCATTCCTCCGTGTAAACATTGCCAGAGCTGCTGCTGCCACTGCTGCCGGTGCTCTCCGAGACCCGAGCGAGTGTTTATTAATAGACCCCCCGCTAGAGCGTTAGATGGCGCACGCCTGCTCTCCGGTCGCCAGTCTCTGCTCGGCGTTCTAGCGGCCAGGATCGAACTGACTAATTGCCCAGCTCCGGGCAATGCTTAGTCGCCGTCGCCAAACGCCATGAGCCGGCCAATCTATCAGCAGGAGCCGCGGACGCAGCCGCTTTACTACCACCACCAGCAGCGGCCAGCTAATTTGCGACGACTACGTCATCCGCCGGGCATTGTTTACGGACGCAGCTATTCGCTCGAGGAGGAGCAGCATCTAACGGATGAAGATGTGATTCCCGTTTATCCAAAATTTATCTATGCCCAACAGCAGCAGCAGCAGGGGCGACGGGCTCCGTATCCGCTGTATCAGCTGGGTGATTCGATGACTTCGCTGGACAGCGATTTCACTGAGAATGATTACTACAATGGCGGCGCGTATATTGTGGAGCCACCACCACAGGTGCCACCACCCACCGTCAAGGTGGTCCAGAATCTCAATGCAGTGGGCCGAATACTGGAGCTATTGCAGCGCTGCCCTTTGCCATGTCTCTCCTTTAACACGGCCTGCATCTGTTCGCTGATTGTCATATTTCTAGCGCCGCGTACTTGTGTTCAGAGTTTACTGTTTCCCGCTTTCAGATTGTTCTGCGGCACCCTGTATCCGGCCTATGCCTCCTACAAGGCTGTAAGGACCAAGGATGTCAAGGAATATGTGAGTATTACAAATAAATTTCAGGGGGAGAGGTCGTAAATACTACAGAAATTGTGTTAAAAAGGGGGAAACCTTTGGGTTTTCCATTATATCTTTTATTTTTCCTCTATATATTTTATTTTTCCCATAGTATCTTTAGTTTTTTCTTTGTAGTCTTTATTTTTCTACAATATCTTCAATTTAATGAACCAATCCAATTAAATTTGAAACTGATTATCATAATAAAACGCAGAATCGCTCAAATTAGTCATAAGTAATTACCGGAAATTATAATCATTTAATAAAACTTGATTTAAATAAATTGCCTTAAATTTGTCATCATTTTTTGGAGTATTCATACAAGTAGAAATTGCGATCATTATAAATAAAGCTAATGAGGTTTATTATAAGTGTTTCAACAATATTTAAATTCAAATTGGTTTTAAAACTCATTTCTTATAATTATCTCTTATTCTTCCAGGTCAAATGGATGATGTACTGGATTGTCTTTGCATTTTTCACCTGCATTGAAACATTCACAGACATCTTCGTCTCCTGGATACCCTTCTACTACGAGATCAAGGTGGCCCTTGTCTTTTGGCTCCTCTCGCCGGCCACAAGGGGCAGTTCCACGCTGTATCGCAAATTCGTGCATCCGATGTTGACGCGCCACGAACAGGTGGGCCAGAGATCTCTCATATACACTAATTCTCTTTCGTAACATCTTGGTTTTTACTCTCTCTCTTGGTGCAGGAGATCGACGAGTATGTGAATCAGGCCAAGGAGCGGGGATATTCGGCAGTGCTGCAGCTGGGCTCCAAGGGAGTCAACTATGCCACCAATGTCCTCATGCAGACGGCCATCAAGGTAATCCTACCCGCACAAGCCTCCACAAACAGCCCCCACTGAAACACTCACCCACCACCATCATCTCATACACACACATGACACTCGACTCTCGCTCAATCACATTCATTTGGCCATTTTCCGATCGCCTCCAGCGTCGTTGCATAAAATGAGCAGCTTCTGCTGGCCCACAATATATAGATATATATTCGAGATATATTTGCGCAATACGCTCGCGTGCTCATCTTAATCATCGCCAAACTGGTCAGCAGCCACAGCAGCAGCACTCAACGGGAGCTCCTCCACATCATCGTCATCAGTAATAATCATCATCAGCTCGCTCAGCCTTCTTCTCTTTACATTTACTTTTTAATATTATTTAGTTTAAAACGTCTAGAATCGAATGCTCTCTTTTGTGCCATTTTTTTCCGTGTGTTTGTTTCGATTTTAGTTTGTAGTGTGTTTCTCTTTGTGTATAGCCAGATCACCACTATATACGATATATACTAGAGGCGATGCACGCCAAACAGATAAATCCAACATGTTGAAATAATGTAATAAAAACAAAAACTGAACAAACCCATGCCAGAGCCCACCCGCCCCCACAATCCCCCTAATGCCCATCGCTATTCACAACTTGTGTGTAAACAATATTGAGAGATGTGGGCCAAGATGCTTGTGGGAGGAGGAATGCAACCGATCGCTTAGCCTCTGGATGCAGTCGATAAATATGTTCCCTGCCATTGATGTAGGTCAAAAGATAGAGAGGAAGCTATTGTTGGGAACAACTGAATCAATTTGTAACAACGAATGTGAATTAGTCATTGGGAGATTACTGGAAAACTTGAGATTCCTTTCAATCGGACAAAGACCATTTCTTAAGGTGTCTGAACAAAAGGGAAAGTCTATTTTTGAAGTGTGTACATACAATGATGTGTATATAAATGATATCTTTTATGTTTGTACAAAGAGTGCATGCTTTTTACTAGGCAAAAGCTGAAAAATACAATTCAAGGGAAGAAAATAGGAATAAACCTTCAAAGTTAAACCTCCAAAATATTGAATTAGTCTTGTTTGTAAAGGTTTTATAATTGAGTGAAGTGCAATCAAGTAAAAAACGCACTTAAAACCAAAATAATCATGGGAAGTAAGACTTCTTTGTTATTGTTGTATAGTTCTTATATATTTTAGTCAGAAGCTTGCAAAGCATTGAAGGAAGCATCTTCGAGCCCATAAAGTACATATATTCTTTATCAGTATCATCAGGCGAGTCAATCTAGCCATGTCCGTCCGTTTGTACGCAAACAGACTGTCAGTCTTTGAACAATATGAATGAAACTTTGCAGATAGTCTTCGCCTCATTTTCATTAGCATATATGTAAGAACTGGCCATATTGGTAATAAAATACTAAGAAAATAAAATGAAAGTAGACAGAACTTGGCTATTTTAGTTTATAGTTATTAAATACTTAATAACTACTAGCTTATATAAACGTCAATATGTTGAAGTTATCTTCCTTTCTTGTTGAATCTTTGTTCTTCAATTGCTTTGTTTAGGATCCTCCAAAAACACACTCCTTTGTGTAATTTATTTCAAAGCCATCTGCCTGACAGGCACTCTTTGCCTCACCCCATTGGCATTCCGTTGATTTCTCCGCCGTAGTTGCCCAGTTGCACAATTCTAATTCCAATTCCGAGGCGGCTCTCTAGGGTAGGGCGGCATACAAATAAATATAAATAGATACCGGGGCATATCATGGGGACAATTCTCGGGTGCGAGTGAGTCGTCGTGGCCAGCCTGCAATTCATTTCAATTTGAGACTTTTTTGCGTTGCTCTTTTTTAATTAACCTTATTTTTTTTCTTCTTCGTTTCTTCACTTATGTTTCTTTGCATTTAACCCACAAAAAACGAAAAAAAAAAACTATCCAAACTAAACGCACACCTGCCTGCACCACCGCTCGATTGCCACTAACCCGCTAACTGCCTAGACCATTGCGTTGACCACGGGTACTCCGGTTCATGGCCGCGTCTTGCACAACTCGCATTCGGCCAACGAGCTAAACCGCAACCAGGACATGATGGATAGCACAGATGAGTGGCTGCCGCGTTCCAGTTCTCTTAGCAGCATCTACAGCCACTCGGAGATGGTCTATGAAGCACCGATGCAGGTGGCGAGCAGCCGATTGGTTATCCACGAAATGGCCGAAGAGGAGGACGAGGATCAAGATGATGTTCCCATGCCTGATGCCGGAGCAGCTCGACTGAGAGATTTGCCCGTGCGCAAATCGCAGCCTCGCCGAGCCGCTTCGAGCACATCGACGACTAACAAAACGACAGGCAAACGTGGCCCAAAAGCAGACGCCGTCCGGCCGCGTCGTAAGCTGCGCGAGCCCACGCCCGATGTGGATGTGGAGAACGATTAAGAACGAGATCTACATAAGATCCAACTCAGATACTCAGCGAACTTTCGAATTTTAAAAGCACTCAGCGATACACTTACACAAACCATGTTTATCATCCTGATTCCGTTTTAAATAATCTTTTCACATGCACACAACAGAAATACTGCTATGTTTACCCCCTAAGTTTATCGATTAGTTAATGTTAAATTATTGAATTGTCAACTATTGTGCTCTACTCCACTCCACCAACCGCGAATCACGACCCACTATGTAATCCCTACGAACTCCTTTAAAGGGCGGTGGCAATCTTGTGCAGACTATAAAGCGCAGCTACAGCCTTAGCGATCTAAGCGAGCCGGATATGCATCGCACGCAGGACGAGGTGGACGATGTGATGATGTCGTCGGCCGTGGTAATGCGTTCACCCTCTACCGGCGGTCGTTTGTTAAGGCCAAGAAATCAAACGCCCGTGGGCAGATCCGGCAGCGGTACACGTCATTCCACGGGCATGTATTTCACGGAGATGGATGTGACCGCCAAGAATGCGGGCGATTTTAAGTGGGTATTAACTCAACGTAATCTATGTACCAGTTATTATTATCCTCCCTTTTGCAGCTACAACATTCGCAGCCAGGATGACATCAGTTCCGGCTACTCGAGTGCTGAGCCTGTGAGCGGTCTCAGTCGCACCTCCTCCATGACGAATGCTTCCAAGGGTCGGGTCAAGTCCAAGCGGAATGAGGTAAGAATCCCTGGTGTTCTTTGCCATCTGCAACTATGTATCTTAATCCGTTTAGAGATTGGTGTTGGTTTAGCAGTTGTTGGTGGAGGAGGAGATGAGGGACGAGGTCTTTTTGGAGAACGAGCTGTACTTTCAAGGGCTGCAACACGTTCCCGTTGTGGAAGAGCTAAAGATTGTGGAGAGTCAAGACATGGAAATCGAGGTAAAAGAGCAGAAGGAGGAAAAGGATGAAGGGGAAAATGAGGAGGATGACTTTTATGAGGCTTTGCCTTTAATTGAAGAGGAGAAGGTCGTTGAAACCAGGCAAGAATCCGCCAAGGAAGCTCCTAAATGCGCTCCCATTGAAGAGGAAGAGTTTGTAGATCTGCCCCAGGAGGAAGCCTCCAATGGAGTGGATTCAAGCCAAAGCAAAGAACTTTTAAAGGAACAATCAAACAATGAAAACGATGAAGTAAAGCCCTACAAGCCGAATATTCTGCCACCCATCGATCCCTTTGTGCTGGTTCTAAGCGCTTCTGCATCCGCACCAGATCCATTTCAGCCGGAACGACCGCGTCCCATGTCGCCACGCGAAATGAGAGACACACTGGAGGAGATCAAGCACAGTTTCCGTGCTCAACTAGAGCCCGAGCCACCGGCTTCCGCGACACCTTCTCCCTTACTGCGACCCAAGGCCAGTCATGGCAAGGGCCGTGCTCCGCCGCCTCCTTTGCAACCCAAAAGGCACTCACTGAGTCCACAGCCGGACACCATCAGCCAGACATCGACGGGCAGCGTGGAGCGCAAGTCAGGTATCGGCCAACTGTTCAAGCAAATCAAAGCTAATGTGCTGCGTAACAAAGCTAATCCCAGCCAGTCGCCAGCCCCGGAGGATGAGCCGCAGCTGGCGGGCAGAGAGACGCAGATATGATGAAGTAAGCCCAGCAGCCAAACGATGCTCTCTCTCATCCACACCCAGTGTTATGTTTCGCTCTCACCGTCGGGCGATGTCTGCTCCGCCCGCGCCTTAACTTCCATGGCCCCAAAAACCAATAAAAAATATATATGGCATTATACCCTTTGTACAGTTGCGTTACTAACAACCAGATTTAAGGATCTGCAGCATGATTATTGGAACTGTTCTACCTAAAGGATCCTTGCAACTTTCCTCTAATACTAATACAGTTTTCTCACCTTTTGCTGAACTCATTACAGGACAAATCCATGTCTGCTAGCTACACAACCTTGCCACGAACCAGCAGCAGCCGGAAAACGGATAGATCGCAGGGATCAAGCGGAACTGTAACTAACACCGGACAGACCAAGACACGCAACAAGTCGGAGAAGTAAGATCGCAGTGGGACGTGAAGAGTTAAATCCATAGAACAGAACCTCATGTTTTTAGTTTAAATTGTAACTTAATACGGATATATCGATACTGATAGCTATATATGCAGCATGCATGCATTGTGTACTTTGTTTGTGATTCTATTAGAGCTCCAGGGTAAAGTACTACCTCCCTGGACCCATATTGGTACTCATTTCGTGACTAGTTTAGCGTTAAGCGAGTCCTCCTAGCCTAGCCTAGAGCCTATCTGCCCAAAGGTTCTCCCCAAAACAGCTGTACTAACCAAAAAAAAACCGAAGGCCCCCAAAGCAGAAAAAGAAACCTATCAATTGTGTAGCATAAATTCCTAATATTGTAATTGAGCATTAAATAAAAGATGATCTATACCATTGAACTGATTAATAAAAGTGTTTTACCAATAACCAAAAGGTGCTTTGTAATTAACAAGATTATGGTTTATTAGGTGCATACATATCCGACAGTATCGTGTTAGTACAGACATAGAATATGGAAGGTTTTATTCAGCCTCCGGTTCAGCAGCCTTCTGCGTGTCTCCAGCTCCACCTGCTGCTTCTTTTTGCTCCTCGTCCTCCATCTCCTCCGCTTCCTCCGAGTCATTGTCGTTGAAATATAGAACTCTGCGTATATATCGGGCCACCAGCTCCTGCGGTCGCTTTTCCCATTTACTTAAAATATCGTGTGGGGTTTGTATCTACGGAGGCACAATAATATGAAGTATAGGTTAAAAAAAGCGATGAAATCTTGTATCATAATCACCTGATCCCCTTTGAGGCGATTTAGAATGGCCACGCAGACGACAGCGCTTCGAATGCTGGCCCGGCCGGTTAGGGCGGCAAAGGCCAAGCTCTCCATCTCTATATTCTTGATATCCTGGCACTGGAGGTCCTCCAAATAGGCCTTCTTCTGCTCTGGTGTGTACTCACAGAAGGCGCCGTCCAATCGCGACTGACCCTCATAGAAGTCATGGGCACACAGGGTCTTGCCAATGATGGCTTCGTACCTATCCTTGCAGGGATCGTGACAGAGCTTGATGTCCATGGCCAGACCCTCATCCAGTTCGCTGCTATGTAGCTCACTGGCCCCCTGCACCAGAATCTCATGGGCGGCATTCAGGCGACCGTCCACCGCTTCCGAGGAGATGACCACAGATCCGGGATCAACGCCAATGCCACCACAGGTTCCCAGCCGTATAAACACCGGATCATGGCACTTGGCGTGATGCATCATCTTAATGAGTTCGTGTAGTAGGATGGAGATCGAGGGACAGCCCATTCCGTGGCTGACGCAGAGCACAGGGCCCACCTTGAACATGGAGAATCGATTGCCCGCCTCCGCCATGTCGCGCAACTGGGTGGCCGCGTTCA